>OZ024764.1:15107883-15137883 GCA_964016885.1 Eledone cirrhosa | reverse complement strand
AAATATATACACTCTGCCTGTGTATAGGGTGCTTATTTTGGTAGCAACACCAGTAATTCACTGAATCACCTACATTATATATATACACCGATATATATATATTTATTATATGTTCAGATTAAAGTTTAATCGCTGCTTTCACCCTTTTACGAGATCTTCTAGGAGTGAAAGCAGCAATTCTTGACTTAAGGTTTAATCTGTAAATATAATAAATATTTTATCATCATCATCATCATCATCATCATCATCATCGTTTAACGTCCATCTTCCACGCTTGCATGGGTTTGGACGGGAGTTTTCCCACTTGAGGCAAGAGTGGTTGTCTTGCTCATATAGGACTGTCTGGCGGGTTTTCTACGGCTGGATGCCCCTCCCAACACCAACCACATCTACAGTGTGAACTCGGAGGTTTTTACCGTGTTGCCTACACGGCCACATTACAGCGTGGACTGTGTGTTTTTTTGTCGTGACACCTACACGATCTCATTTGTTTCGGACTGGATGTTGTGGTACCAACATAACTTCACATTTAAGGGGGTGGTGTGGATGGGGTGGGGGTAGTGGGGCCGGGGTGTATTTTTGTTTGAGGTGCCTACTGACTGTAAGTTTCGCTTTGTACTTAGGCAAGGCGGGTCTTCTGAATTACTGTGTAGCGCCATATATATATGTATATATTTCTTTAGGTTTGTTGGTTCACCACTGGATAGAATTGGTCATTCCGTATGGTCAATCTTGATGTAATATTGTGGGGAGTACTCAACGCAGTGCAGTTCACCCGTCTTCGTTTGTGTAGTTGGTGGTGCGAATACGGAGTTAATTATAAATGAAAGGTTTATTACCCGACCTCCCATGGGTACAAGCTGAAGCATATAGACAATATGCCCCCACACCCTCCCACTGCAAGGTGGTCGTGGAGGTGCCACGGCAAAAAAGCACCCAGCCCACACTGTAAAGTGGACGTGTAGGCGCCACGAAAAAGCACCCAGCACTCACTGCAAATGAAGTTGGTGTTAGGAAGGGCATCCAGCTGTAGAAATCAAGCCAAATCAGTTCCTGTATGAGCAAGGCATGGTGAGCCGACCAGACACTGCCCACAACAGGACAACCCGTCTAACCCATGCTAGCGTGGAAGAACGGACGCAAAACGGTGATGATGATGATGATGAATTTCTACAAATTTCATACTTAACTTTCATACAAAATTCATAAATGATATTGGGTTGTCAAGTAGGAAATTTGTAGAAATTTGTTGTTTTTCTACTAATTTCTACAAATTTCATACTTAACTTTCATACAAAATTCATAAATGATATTGGGTTGTCAAGTAGGAAATTTGTAGAAATTTTTTTTTTTTTTTTTAATTTCTACAAATTTCATACTTAACTTTCATACAAAATTCATAAAAGATATTGGGTTGTCAAGTAGGAAATTTGTAGAAATTTGTTGTTTTTCTACTAATTTCTACAAATTTCATACTTAACTTTCATACAAAATTCATAAATGATATTGGGTTGTCAAGTAGGAAATTTGTAGAAATTTTTTTTTTTTTTTTTAATTTCTACAAATTTCATACTTAACTTTCATACAAAATTCATAAAAGATATTGGGTTGTCAAGTAGGAAATTTGTAGAAATTTGTTGTTTTTCTACTAATTTCTACAAATTTCATACTTAACTTTCATACAAAATTCATAAATGATATTGGGTTGTCAAGTAGGAAATTTGTAGAAATTTTTTTTTTTTTTTTTAATTTCTACAAATTTCATACTTAACTTTCATACAAAATTCATAAATGATATTGGGTTGTCAAGTAGGAAATTTGTAGAAATTTTTTTTTTTTTTTTTAATTTCTACAAATTTCATACTTAACTTTCATACAAAATTCATAAAAGATATTGGGTTGTCAAGTAGGAAATTTGTAGAAATTTGTTGTTTTTCTACTAATTTCTACAAATTTCATACTTAACTTTCATACAAAATTCATAAATGATATTGGGTTGTCAAGTAGGAAATTTGTAGAAATTTTTTTTTTTTTTTTTAATTTCTACAAATTTCATACTTAACTTTCATACAAAATTCATAAAAGATATTGGGTTGTCAAGTAGGAAATTTGTAGAAATTTGTTGTTTTTCTACTAATTTCTACAAATTTCATACTTAACTTTCATACAAAATTCATAAATGATATTGGGTTGTCAAGTAGGAAATTTGTAGAAATTTTTTTTTTTTTTTTTAATTTCTACAAATTTCATACTTAACTTTCATACAAAATTCATAAATGATATTGGGTTGTCAAGTAGGAAATTTGTAGAAATTTTTTTTTTTTTTTTTAATTTCTACAAATTTCATACTTAACTTTCATACAAAATTCATAAAAGATATTGGGTTGTCAAGTAGGAAATTTGTAGAAATTTGTTGTTTTTCTACTAATTTCTACAAATTTCATACTTAACTTTCATACAAAATTCATAAATGATATTGGGTTGTCAAGTAGGAAATTTGTAGAAATTTTTTTTTTTTTTTTTAATTTCTACAAATTTCATACTTAACTTTCATACAAAATTCATAAAAGATATTGGGTTGTCAAGTAGGAAATTTGTAGAAATTTGTTGTTTTTCTACTAATTTCTACAAATTTCATACTTAACTTTCATACAAAATTCATAAATGATATTGGGTTGTCAAGTAGGAAATTTGTAGAAATTTTTTTTTTTTTTTTTAATTTCTACAAATTTCATACTTAACTTTCATACAAAATTCATAAATGATATTGGGTTGTCAAGTAGGAAATTTGTAGAAATTTTTTTTTTTTTTTTTAATTTCTACAAATTTCATACTTAACTTTCATACAAAATTCATAAAAGATATTGGGTTGTCAAGTAGGAAATTTGTAGAAATTTGTTGTTTTTCTACTAATTTCTACAAATTTCATACTTAACTTTCATACAAAATTCATAAATGATATTGGGTTGTCAAGTAGGAAATTTGTAGAAATTTTTTTTTTTTTTTTTAATTTCTACAAATTTCATACTTAACTTTCATACAAAATTCATAAAAGATATTGGGTTGTCAAGTAGGAAATTTGTAGAAATTTGTTGTTTTTCTACTAATTTCTACAAATTTCATACTTAACTTTCATACAAAATTCATAAAAGATATTGGGTTGTCAAGTAGGAAATTTGTAGAAATTTGTTGTTTTTCTACTAATTTCTACAAATTTCATACTTAACTTTCATACAAAATTCATAAATGATATTGGGTTGTCAAGTAGGAAATTTGTAGAAATTTTTTTTTTTTTTTTTAATTTCTACAAATTTCATACTTAACTTTCATACAAAATTCATAAAAGATATTGGGTTGTCAAGTAGGAAATTTGTAGAAATTTGTTGTTTTTCTACTAATTTCTACAAATTTCATACTTAACTTTCATACAAAATTCATAAATGATATTGGGTTGTCAAGTAGGAAATTTGTAGAAATTTTTTTTTTTTTTTTAATTTCTACAAATTTCATACTTAACTTTCGTACAAAATTCATAAATGATATTGGGTTGTCAAGTAGGAAATTTGTAGAAATTTTTTTTTTTTTTTTTAATTTCTACAAGTTTCATACTTAACTTTCGTACAAAATTCATAAATGATATTGGGTTGTCAAGTAGGAAATTTGTAGAAATTTTTTTTTTTTTTTTAATTTCTACAAATTTCATACTTAACTTTCGTACAAAATTCATAAATGATATTGGGTTGTCAAGTAGGAAATTTGTAGAAATTTTTTTGTTTTCTACTAATTTAAACTCAGACTAGTCCTGAATAAAACAATTACCACAATAATATCAGCTTACGCACCCCAATCGGGGCTGCCAGACGAACTTAAGGATAGGTTTTACGAGTCCCTAATACACACTACTGCTCTAACAGACGACAAGGACTTCCTAATCATCACAGGAGATTTTAACGGACACGTAGGTAAACACTGCAATGGCTTCAATAGAGTACATGGAGGCCATGGGGTTGGCACAAGGAATGAGGAAGGATTCAGACTTCTAGAATTCTGCGACGCCAGTGACATGTCGATATGTAACACAAACTTTAAAAAACCCGACAACCACCTGATCACCTATAGATCAGGGGAGCACTCTAGTCAGTTAGATTTTATCCTCATCAGAGGACGTGACAGATGGACGGTCGTAAACACAAAAGCCTTCCCTAGTGAGGAATGTACATCCCAACATAACTTAGTTGTCAGCGACCTCACAGTCAGAACTAGACGAACCCGGAAACAGAGGCCAACCTGGAGAAGAAAGATCTGGAAGCTGAAAGTCACCTCAACCAGTAACAGATTTAAAGATATTTTACTCAACGCCTACTACAGTAAAGAAGAACAGATAGAGACATTTAATGTAGAAGAGAACTGGGAGTTCCTAAAAAATAATTTACTAGAGGCGACGGATGAGGTCTGTGGCTGGAGTAAGACCTCAAGCAGGAGGAGAGTGACTTGGTGGTGGAACAATAAGGTAGATGAAGCAGTTAAGGCCAAGAGACAGGCATGGAAAGAATGGAAGAATGGGGGAGCAGGGTACATTACACAGAGACCAAGAGGGAAGCTAGGCGACAAGTATACTTAGCTAGGAGGGAAGCAGAGGATAGAAAATTCAAGCATGTTTTACAACGTGAGGACCAGAAACAGGAGGTATTCAAGATTGCGAAGCAGTGTGTCAGAGATAGTTGTGATGTCATTGGAGAGAAGTGTATCCGGAATGATAAAGGTGAGCTTGCCCTCACAAGTGCTGAGAAGAAAGATGCATGGAAGAGTCATCATGATAGATTACTAAATGAGGAGAATGCATGGGAAGAAGAGACCCTACCCCAAGTAGACCCTATAGAGGGACCAGCAGTACAAGTCAGCGGCAGCGTAGTAAGTAAGGCAATCAAAGATATGAAGATGGGGAAGGCAACCGGCCCATCGGGTATAGCTGCTGAGATGCTGAAGGCATCTGGGTCTGTAGGTCACACTATAACCACACGTATCGTTAACCAGGTAATACTAGAAGGGGCTATACCAAAAGATTGGTGCAGTAGCATCATTGTCAACTGCTACAAAGGTAAAGGCGATGCACTAGATAGAGGAAACTATAGAGGTATAAAGTTGATGGACCAGGTCATGAAAGTAACAAAAAGATTTATAGCACAGCTGATTAGGGACCGGGTGAAAATAGACGAGATGCAATTTGAGTTTGTACCAGGAAGAGGCACCACTGATGCCCTCTTCCTTGTGAGGCAATTACAGGAAAAGTACCTAGCTAAAAGTAAGCCACTCTACTTGGCATTTGTCGACCTTGAGAAAGCCTTTGACAGAGTTCCACGTGCTGTAATCTGGTGGGCTCTTAGAAAACTAGGAGTAGATGAATGGCTTGTGAAAGCGGTACAAGCCATGTATAGGGGAGCAGTCAGCAAAGTTAGGATTAGCAATGAGTATAGCGAGGAATTTAGCGTACAGGTTGGGGTCCACCAGGGCTCTGTTCTTAGCCCTCCCCTGTTCATCATAGTCCTGCAGGCAATAACGGAGGAGTTTAAGACCGGATGCCCATGGGAACTCCTGTATGCTGATGACCTCGCACTCATAGCTGAATCTATGGTAGAACTAGAGAATAAATTCAAAACCTGGAAGCAGGGACTAGAAAGAAAGGGTCTCAAAGTCAACATGACAAAGACTAAGGTCCTTGTAAGTAGACGAGAAAACAGAACCCAGATCCCCTCAGGGAAATGGCCTTGCTCAGTATGTAGGAAAGGTGTAGGTAGGAACTCCATTCTCTGCCCCAAATGCAAACAATGGGTACACTATATATATATAATCCTTATCGAGCCCTCTTCAGCTTTTAGTCTTCACATTTATTATTACTATATATATATATGAAAATGTTCAAGACCCCGACGGCAGAGCTCGAGCCGTTTCAACGGCTGTTTCTGGCCTGTATGTATATATATATATATATATATGTGAGTGAAGAATAACGTGGTCACCTGTACAATAAGGTTTATTTAAAGTATAAACAATTGTTTCATTAGTCCAGCGTGTCTAAAAATTGCTGATCGTTAGAAGCTAGGTCACTTGATTTTAATTACTGTCGAACGTTAAAACCTATCCTCAATACTGGGTACTCATAACCTCTACTTGGATTACCTTAAATGAGTTGAGAGAGAAACTGTGTATATGAGGGATAAGTTGTGGTGTGTGGGAGAGAAGACTGCGATGGTATCGACATGTGATGTGTTGAGAGAGAAAATGTGTATAAGAGGGATAAGTTGTGGTGTGTGGGAGAGAAGACTGCGATGGTATCGACATGTGATGTACATGGAGGATGACCACTGGGTAAAGAAGTGCCAAGAAATGCCAGTAGAAGGAAGACGTAGTAGAGGAAGACCACGAAAAACATGGGCGGAGGTGGTGAGAGCAGACCTCAAATAGCTGAAGCTCACTGAGGAGATGACGAAGGACTGTGACAAGTGGAGAGATGCTGTACTGAATAGGACCCGTCTCACCCTTGCAAGCAGGGAAAAGCAGACGTAAAATGATGATGATGATGATGGTATAATATATATAAATTCTTTCTCTAATTCCTACTTCCAGGCATTAAATTATGACACGTGGGAAAATGAAATTTCCATGGCAGAAAGTGAAGCTAAATCGAAGGTAAGATTGCTGTTGTTATTTACAGAGTGTACTGGGTGTATTTTATCATGACACCAGCACTGTTATATACATCACATATATATCAGACCAATAGAAACATTGTTTCCTTGGTCTGATCTGATGATCAGCTCCTTTCTTCTGCCAGGAGTTGTGACTGACAGATAGTATCAGTAATGGAAAGACCAATGGAGACATTGTTTCCTTGGTCTGATCTGATGATCAGCTCCTTTCTTCTGCCAGGAGTTGTGACTGACAGATAGTATCAGTAATGGAAAGACCAATGGAAACATTGTTTCCTGGGTCTGATCTGATGATCAACTCCTTTCTTCTGCCAGGAGTTGTGACAGACAGATAGTATCAGTAATGGAAAGACCAATGGAGACATTGTTTCCTTGGTCTGATCTGATGATCAGCTCCTTTCTTCTGCCAGGAGTTGTGACTGACAGATAGTATCAGTAATGGAAAGACCAATGGAGACATTGTTTCCTTGGTCTGATCTGATGATCAACTCCTTTCTTCTGCCAGGAGTTGTGACAGACAGATAGTATCAGTAATGGAAAGACCAATGGAGACATTGTTTCCTTGGTCTGATCTGATGATCAGCTCCTTTCTTCTGCCAGGAGTTGTGACTGACAGATAGTATCAGTAATGGAAAGACCAATGGAGACATTGTTTCCTTGGTCTGATCTGATGATCAGCTCCTTTCTTCTGCCAGGAGTTGTGACTGACAGATAGTATCAGTAATGGAAAGACCAATGGAGACATTGTTTCCTTGGTCTGATCTGATGATCAACTCCTTTCTTCTGCCAGGAGTTGTGACAGACAGATAGTATCAGTAATGGAAAGACCAATGGAGACATTGTTTCCTTGGTCTGATCTGATGATCAGCTCCTTTCTTCTGCCAGGAGTTGTGACAGACAGATAGTATCAGTAATGGAAAGACCAATGGAGACATTGTTTCCTGGGTCTGATCTGATGATCAACTCCTTTCTTCTGCCAGGAGTTGTGACTGACAGATAGTATCAGTAATGGAAAGACCAATGGAGACATTGTTTCCTTGGTCTGATCTGATGATCAGCTCCTTTCTTCTGCCAGGAGTTGTGACTGACAGATAGTATCAGTAATGGAAAGACCAATGGAGACATTGTTTCCTTGGTCTGATCTGATGATCAGCTCCTTTCTTCTGCCAGGAGTTGTGACTGACAGATAGTATCAGTAATGGAAAGACCAATGGAGACATTGTTTCCTTGGTCTGATCTGATGATCAACTCCTTTCTTTTACCATAATTTCTATACATCTCTCTGTAAGACCTGTAAATGTTTATATAAAACTAGAAATGATTATTTTTTTCCTTTTCTTTTACAGAAAGAAGTTCGTAAAACCTGGCTAAGTCGTTATTTTGTCATGTTAATGACTGGTATAGCTACAGGATTGGTGGCTCTGTTAATTCAACTGGCTGTAGAATATGGAGCATATTATAAGTTTAAGTTGATTAAACATTGTATCCTTTTCTGCCCCATTTTCTCTCTCTATAAATATATATATAGAGAGAGAGATGTATATATGTGTATATATATATATATATCTATCATTATCATCACACTATAGCCTTTTCTGTCTGTCTGTCTCTCTCTCTATATATATATAGAGAGAGATATGTATATATGTGTGTATATATATATGTATCATCATCATCGCACTGTAGCCTTTTCTGTCTCTCTCGCTCGCCATATATATATATAGGAGTGTAATAACCCATGCTAGCGTGGAAAATGGACGTTAAACGAAGATGATGATGATGATGATGAATACAATACATTTAGCAGGACTAAACTAGCCATTTGAACAAGCGTAACCCCCCACCCCGGATTATTGACCACTCTCGGAGAAAAACAAAAAAATGAGAGAAGTTTTAAGATTTTTTTGCTTAGACTGTCTGCCCATATATGGACTGTACCCCTTGATAAGTTCAGCTAGATTCCCGCCATCAAATACTGGTGCTTTAGTTGGGATCTAGCTATTGAAATGGCAGGAGCTCAGCCGTCGGGGTCCTGACCCTTTTCATATATGTATGGAAAAAGAAAATCCTGCCAAATCAAAGGGTGGCAGTAGTTCCAGCTGCCCACATCTAAAGACAGGTGTAGTGGTTCTGAGAACAATGTAGCTTTACAGGTGATCAATGTAAATTGACAATGGAAAGGTGCTCCCGCTTGAGTTAGAAGAGAACTATTGACCTTCAGGAGAAGCAGTGACCCCTGATTGTATTCAGCAACCCAAACACATATGAAGTACACCAAATCCAATGCTCTTAGGGGCAGCCCTGGTTCTTCTTATTTGCGAGTGTAAACTCAGCCAGATTAGATTAGATATATATATGTATATATATACCGTATTTCCCGACATCGAAGACGCTACCTTTTTCCTAAGATAAGTCTAAAAAACATACCATGAGTCATGGAGACTGAAGGTTGTTTATCATTTTTATTTCAAATTTTTGGTTGTCAAAGTCAGGGTGCATCTTCGAGAAGAGAATGAAGCGTCTTCGGCGCGGGGAAATATGATATATATACATATATATATTCATCATTATTGTTACACTGTATCCTTTTCCTTCTCACCTTGTGGATTGTCTCTCTGTTGGCCACTGGTCTTTGAGACATTATATTTCATCTTCCTGTCACCCACCTTGTGGATTGACTCTCTGGTCTCTGTCCTCTGAGACATTATATATCATCTGCCTGTCACCCACATTGTGGACTGTCCCTCTGTTGACCACTGGCCGCTGGTCTCTGTCCTCTGAGACATTATATATCATCTGCCTGTCACCCACCTTGTGGACTGTCCCTCTGTTGACCACTGACCGCTGGTCTCTGTCCTCTGAGACATTATATATCATCTGCCTGTCACCCACCTTGTGGATTGTCTCTCTGTTGACCACTGGCCGCTGGTCTCTGTCCTCTGAGACATTATATATCATCTGCCTGTCACCCACCTTGTGGATTGTCTCTCTGTTGACCACTGACCGCTGGTCTCTGTCCTCTGAGACATTATATATCATCTGCCTGTCACCCACCTTGTGGATTGTCCCTCTGTTGACCACTGGCCGCTGGTCTGAGGCATTTTTGCCCACCCCTGTCTTTGACAGCATTTAACTGTTTTAATAGCTGTTCTAGCGATCAGTTTTCTCATTTTTATATGTAGTCAACCTAACACTCTTGCTTCATCTCGATCAGAGACAACAATGTTTTTTCAATAATAATAATAACTGTATCCATCCTGTTTATCCTTTTCCTTAACATGGACTGTTCCAAAGTCATCGACAAATGTGTTGAAGAACACTGTCTCTACACACCAGCTTTGGTATGGATAGGGTTTAATATGGTGATCTCTACAATAGCTTCAGCCCTGGTCACATATCTTGCTGTGAGGACAATATATATATATCTTTGTATCTATGTCTTTCTATCTGTCTATCTTTCTATCTACTTGTCTACATATCGATCTGTCTATTTACCTGTTTGTTGGTCTACCTATCTGTCTATCTACCTATCTATCTGCCTGAGAATCAGGGTGGAGAGAGAGGCACTGCACCCCAGTAAATTTACTGAAAGGTGGGTGAATGTGGCGAGAATGGCCCGAGTGATTGGACCTTCTCTGTATATAAACCTCTAGGTTGAAGAAGAGAGCAAAAGGAAGAAAGGAGCACTTGCACAACACGCTCCTGGAGTTGGGGGTTGTTCTCTCTACGGGGTATTAAACAACCCATTTGTAACGCCTCCCCCCTATTGGGGATTTCAATCGTTATATTTGTTTGTTTCAATATTTTTACACGATTGTATGTAAAATCCCCGGCGTATGTCTTTGTATTGTCCCCTTTTCTTGTGCACCCTTGTGGCTAATAAAGAAATATATCTATATCTATATATTGATCTGTTTTTTGCATCTTCGCGTCTCTTAGCAGAAAGGACTGGGTAACCCTAAACAGGGCCAGAGCCAAAACGGGCAAAACTGGAGACCACCTCCACAAGTGGGGATTGGCCACCTGCGCTGAGTTCCCCTGCGGCGAGACCTCCCAAACCATAGCCCACATCCTCCGTGGGTGCTCATTGGGACCCACATGCTCCGACCAAGACCTGATGGAAGCAAACGATGCTGCACTTCAATGGATACGGCACTGGCGCGACAAGATATGATGATGATGATGATATTGATCTGTCTATCTACCTGTCTACCTGTCCACCTGTCCACTTGTCTACCTACCTACCAAGATATTGATCTGTCTATCTACCTGTCTCTCTGTCCACCTGTCCACTTGTCTACCTACCTACCAAGATATTGATCTGTCTATCTACCTGTCTACCTGTCCACCTGTCTACCTACCTACCAAGATATTGATCTGTCTATCTACCTGTCTCTCTGTCCACCTGTCCACTTGTCTACCTACCTACCAAGATATTGATCTGTCTATCTACCTGTCTACCTGTCCACTTGTCTACCTACCTACCAAGATATTGATCTGTCTATCTACCTGTCTCTCTGTCCACCTGTCCACTTGTCTACCTACCTACCAAGATATTGATCTGTCTATCTACCTGTCTCTCTGTCCACCTGTCCACTTGTCTACCTACCTACCAAGATATTGATCTGTCTATCTACCTGTCTCTCTGTCCACCTGTCCACTTGTCTACCTACCTACCAAGATATTGATCTGTCTATCTACCTGTCTCTCTGTCCACCTGTCCACTTGTCTACCTACCTACCAAGATATTGATCTGTCTATCTACCTGTCCACCTGTCTACCTACCTACCAAGATATTGATCTGTCTATCTACCTGTCTCTCTGTCCACCTGTCCACTTGTCTACCTACCTACCAAGATATTGATCTGTCTATCTACCTGTCTACCTGTCCACTTGTCTACCTACCTACCAAGATATTGATCTGTCTATCTACCTGTCTCTCTGTCCACCTGTCCACTTGTCTACCTACCTACCAAGATATTGATCTGTCTATCTACCTGTCTCTCTGTCCACCTGTCTACCTACCTACCAAGATATTGATCAGTCTATCTACCTGTCTCTCTGTCCACCTACCTACCAAGATATTGATCTGTCTATCTACCTGTCTCTCTGTCCACCTGTCCACTTACCTACCAAGATATTGATCTGTCTATCTACCTGTCTCTCTGTCCACCTGTCCACTTGTCTACCTACCTACCAACTCCTCTGTGTGTGTGTGTCTGTATGCAGTGTATGTGTATATCTGTATGCAAGTGTGTGCCTGTGTGTGCATGTCCTTGTATGTGTGTATGCAAGTGTGTATGTTTCTGTGTATATATATATATATGTGTGCGTGTTTCCTCTCTCTATATATATAAATTGACCCCTATTTTTCTCTGATTTCAGCCCCAGGCAGCAGGCAGTGGTATCCCTCTCATCAAAGCATATTTAAACGGGGTCAAGATACCTGGCTTATTGAGACTGAGGACCCTAGTAGCTAAGGCTGTAGGGGTCATTCTCTCCCTGCTAGGGGGTCTCTTATGTGGAAAGGTAAGATACACATCAAACATTATTTGTGAAAAGGTTGTGCTGGTGACATGACAAAAACACCCAGTACACTCTGTAAAGTGGTAGTGTTGGTGTCATGACAAAAACACCCAGTACACTCTGTAAAGTGGTAGTGTTGGTGTCATGACAAAAACACCCAGTACACTCTGTAAAGTGGTAGTGTTGGTGTCATGATAAAATACACCCAGTACACTCTGTAAAGTGGTTGGTGTTGGTGTCATGATATAATACACCCAGTACACTCTGTAAAGTGGTAGTGTTGGTGTCATGATAAAATACACCCAGTACACTCTGTAAAGTGGTAGTGTTGGTGTCATGATAAAATACACCCAGTACACTCTGTAAAGTGGTAGTGTTGGTGCCATGATAAAATACACCCAGTACACTCTGTAAAGTGGTAGTGTTGGTGTCATGATAAAATACACCCAGTACACTCTGTAAAGTGGTTGGTGTTGGTGTCATGATAAAATACACCCAGTACACTCTGTAAAGTGGTAGTGTTGGTGTTATGATAAAATACACCCAGTACACTCTGTAAAGTGGTAGTGTTGGTGTCATGATATAATACACCCAGTACACTCTGTAAAGTGGTTGGTGTTGGTGTCATGATAAAATACACCCAGTACACTCTGTAAAGTGGTAGTGTTGGTGTCATGATATAATACACCCAGTACACTCTGTAAAGTGGTAGTGTTGGTGTCATGATATAATACACCCAGTACACTCTGTAAAGTGGTTGGTGTTGGTGTTATGATAAAATACACCCAGTACACTCTGTAAAGTGGTAGTGTTGGTGTCATGATATAATACACCCAGTACACTCTGTAAAGTGGTAGTGTTGGTGTCATGATAAAATACACCCAGTACACTCTGTAAAGTGGTAGTGTTGGTGTTATGATAAAATACACCCAGTACACTCTGTAAAGTGGTAGTGTTGGTGTTATGATAAAATACACCCAGTACACTCTGTAAAGTGGAAGTGTTGGTGTCATGATAAAATACACCCAGTACACTCTGTAAAGTGGTAGTGTTGGTGTCATGATAAAATACACCCAGTACACTCTGTAAAGTGGTAGTGTTGGTGTCATGATAAAATACACCCAGTACACTCTGTAAAGTGGTAGTGTTGGTGTCATGATATAATACACCCAGTACACTCTGTAAAGTGGAAGTGTTGGTGTCATGGTATAATACACCCAGTACACTCTGTAAAGTGGTAGTGTTGGTGTCATGATAAAATACACCCAGTACACTCTGTAAAGTGGTAGTGTTGGTGTCATGATAAAATACACCCAGTACACTCTGTAAAGTGGTTGGTGTTGGTGTCATGATAAAATACACCCAGTACACTCTGTAAAGTGGTAGTGTTGGTGTCATGATATAATACACCCAGTACACTCTGTAAAGTGGTTGGTGTTGGTGTCATGATAAAATACACCCAGTACACTCTGTAAAGTGGTAGTGTTGGTGTCATGATAAAATACACCCAGTACACTCTGTAAAGTGGTAGTGTTGGTGTCATGATATAATACACCCAGTACACTCTGTAAAGTGGTTGGTGTTGGTGTCATGATAAAATACACCCAGTACACTCTGTAAAGTGGTAGTGTTGGTGTCATGATAAAATACACCCAGTACACTCTGTAAAGTGGTTGGTGTTGGTGTCATGATAAAATACACCCAGTACACTCTGTAAAGTGGTAGTGTTGGTGTCATGATAAAATACACCCAGTACACTCTGTAAAGTGGTTGGTGTTGGTGTCATGATAAAATACACCCAGTACACTCTGTAAAGTGGTAGTGTTGGTGTCATGATAAAATACACCCAGTACACTCTGTAAAGTGGTTGGTGTTGGTGTCATGATAAAATACACCCAGTACACTCTGTAAAGTGGTAGTGTTGGTGTCATGATAAAATACACCCAGTACACTCTGTAAAGTGGTAGTGTTGGTGTCATGATATAATACACCCAGTACACTCTGTAAAGTGGTTGGTGTTGGTGTCATGATATAATACACCCAGTACACTCTGTAAAGTGGTAGTGTTGGTGTCATGATAAAATACACCCAGTACACTCTGTAAAGTGGTTGGTGTTGGTGTCATGATATAATACACCCAGTACACTCTGTAAAGTGGTTGGTGTTGGTGTCATGATATAATACACCCAGTACACTCTGTAAAGTGGTAGTGTTGGTGTCATGATAAAATACACCCAGTACACTCTGTAAAGTGGTTGGTGTTGGTGTCATGATATAATACACCCAGTACACTCTGTAAAGTGGTAGTGTTGGTGTCATGATAAAATACACCCAGTACACTCTGTAAAGTGGTAGTGTTGGTGTCATGATAAAATACACCCAGTACACTCTGTAAAGTGGTTGGTGTTGGTGTCATGATATAATACACCCAGTACACTCTGTAAAGTGGTTGGTGTTGGTGTCATGATAAAATACACCCAGTACACTCTGTAAAGTGGTAGTGTTGGTGTCATGATAAAATACACCCAGTACACTCTGTAAAGTGGAAGTGTTGGTGTCATGATAAAATACACCCAGTACACTCTGTAAAGTGGTTGGTGTTGGTGTCATGATATAATACACCCAGTACACTCTGTAAAGTGGTAGTGTTGGTGTCATGATAAAATACACCCAGTACACTCTGTAAAGTGGTAGTGTTGGTGTCATGATAAAATACACCCAGTACACTCTGTAAAGTGGTTGGTGTTGGTGTCATGATATAATACACCCAGTACACTCTGTAAAGTGGTTGGTGTTGGTGTCATGATAAAATACACCCAGTACACTCTGTAAAGTGGTAGTGTTGGTGTCATGATAAAATACACCCAGTACACTCTGTAAAGTGGAAGTGTTGGTGTCATGATAAAATACACCCAGTACACTCTGTAAAGTGGTTGGTGTTGGTGTCATGATATAATACACCCAGTACACTCTGTAAAGTGGTAGTGTTGGTGTCATGATAAAATACACCCAGTACACTCTGTAAAGTGGTAGTGTTGGTGTCATGATAGAATACACCCAGTACACTCTGTAAAGTGGTAGTGTTGGTGTCATGATATAATACACCCAGTACACTCTGTAAAGTGGTTGGTGTTGGTGTCATGATAAAATACACCCAGTACACTCTGTAAAGTGGTTGGTGTTAGGAAAAGTATCCAGCTGTAGAAAGCAAGCTGAAGTACAGATCAATACATGGTCTCCAGACCTGACTTGTCTGTCACATGACAACCTGTCTAAACCTGTCCTAATTACTGGTATCTATCACCACCACCACACCCACTATTATTTCAACCACTACTATTATTATTACTACTACAAAATCCCTGTACTAATTACTGGTATTTACCACCACCACTACTATTACATCCCTGTGCTAATTACTGGTATATTTCTTCTGATTAAAGGAAGGTCCTATGGTCCACTCGGGGTCAATAGTGGCAGCAGGGTTTGGAAGAGGACGTCTACCATTCTGTGGAAAAGACTGCCTGGTATGTATACAGCTGACTGAGTGTATATATATATACACTCATATATATATATATATATACACTCATATATATATACACTCATCAACATCATCATCATCATCATCATACGTCCACTTTTCCCTGCTTGCAAGGGTGGGACGGGTCCTATTCAGCACAACATCTCTCCACTTGTCACGCTCCTTCGTCATCTCCTCCGTGAGCTTCAGTGATCTGAGGTCTGCTCTCACCACCTCCGCCCATGTTTTTCGTGGTCTACCTCTACCACGTCTTCCTTCAACTGGCATTTCCTGGCACTTCTTCACCCATCGGTCATCCTCCATGTACATCAAATGTCCATACCACCTCAGTCTCCTCTCCCCCACACTACATTCTATCCCTCTCAGACACAGTTTCTCTCTCAACACATCCATGCTGGGTCGTTCACACACATTGACATTGCACATCCAACGGCGCATGCTTGCCTCATTTCTCTCCAGCCGTCGCATATCCTCACATATATATATATATATATATATAATATATATATGTATATATATATATATTATATTTATTAAAATAACAGATTAAAGTTTAAGCAAAGAATCGCTGCTTTCACCCTTAACGGGATCTTCTGAAACTAAAAAAAATCAATCTGTGAACGCAGAAGTAAATATTTCAAAAAACGTTGCAACCGAAGGAAGACAGGAAGATGGTACTTTGGTTCGTGGAGACGTTCCCTGGCAATGAACGGAAAAAAAGCGAGGATAATACGTCATTATGTGGAGCGATGAGAACAAATACATGCAAAGACAAAACCACGTTTATGCTATAAATGAAGTCGTAGACTAATATTCTATTTAGGAAACCGAATGATTTGAGTTTTCACATTTATTATTATTACTATATAATATATATAACTTTTTTCCCATTTTCCTTTCATCTATCTTCTAAACTACCACCACCACAACAACAACAACAACAACAGCTTTTTGAAGAACTACGGTCCGATCATGAAGTCAGGGATCTGGTTTCTGGGGGTGCAGCTGCCGGAGTATCAGCTGCATTTGGTGCACCAGTTGGTGGCACCCTCTTCAGTGTGGAAGAAGCTGCAAGTTTTTGGAGTAACGAGCTAACGTGGAGAGTGGTAAGTTAATTGTTCTTACAGTTTTTGTTGTTGTTTCATTTTTTTTTTTTTTTTACTTTTTACATACGTTTTTTTAAAAATTATTTTCCTTCTTGTGGTGTTGTTACTGGTTTTGTGATTTTCAGACATTAGATCGTGGCCATGCTGGAGCACTTCTGCGAGGGAGAAATTAACATGTGATACAGTGGCTACAGAAGGGAGGTGAAGGTGGACATTAACAAGTACCATATTTGCTAGAAAAAGCAGTTAGCAAGTGCCTGGTTAACTCGACCATATATACCAATATATATATAAATACATAGACCAATATATATATAAATACATACACAGTGGAGGCACGTGGCGAAGTGGGTTCCATTCCTGGGCTGTGTGTCGTGTTCTTGAGCAAAACACTTCATTTCATGTTGTTCCAGTATACACAGCTGAAAATGCGTACCAGCAATAGCTGGAGGTTTAACCCCGTGATGGACTGGTGTTCTGTCCAGGGAGAAGTCTTGTACTATCAGTCACTTCACGCCATGAAAACAGGATAAGCACCGGCTTAAGACAGACTTTAGATTTTAATATATATAATATATATATCTACACTCATAGGTGTAGAAATGTAATCATGGGACTATGTCGATGGTATGGGCATCTGATGAAGTCACATGCATAACACTGTAACAGAAATATCATCACCATTTTACGCCTGTTCTTCCACGCTAGCATGGGTTAGACGGGTTGTCCTGTTGTGGGCAGTGTCCGGTCGGCTGACCTTGTCTTGCTTATACGGGAACTGATTCTGGCTTGATTTCTACAGCTGGATGCCCTTCCTAACACCAACCTCATTTACAGTGAGTACTGGGTGCTTTTTTTTTCCGTGGTGCCTACATGTCCACTTTACAGTGTGGGCTGGGTGCTTTTTTGCCGTGGCACCTCCACGACCACTTTGCAGTGGAATGATAGGGACCCCAGTCCCTATCATCTCATTTCTACAGCTGAGTAAACTGGAGCAATGTGAAATAAAGTGTCTTGCTCAAGGAGACAACACATCACCCGGTCTGAGAATTGAACTCACAACCTTTCGATTGCAAGCCCAATGCTCTAACCACTAAGCCACGTGCCTTCATGATCATGCAATAAAGCTATTATGGTGAAGTAAACCCCTCTTTACTTTTAATATATATATTTCTCCAATATTTGACAGGTCTTTGCTGCCATGACTGCTACATTCTTTACCAATCTCTTCCTGAGTGCCGCAGTTGGACATTTTACTCAGCTCTCATCACCTGGTTTAGTTAGATTTGACATCTTTCAGGTAAGGTCTTTTCATTTATCCATCTATCTATCTGTTTATCTGTCTGTTTGTATACATTTCTACTGATACCTCCTATAGTCATTGTTATTCAACCCTAGGTCAATCCTAAGCAGGCCCACCTATGATGGAGAACACTCCAACCATGGCCATCCTGCATCTTGTATTTAGAATATATATATATATATATATATATATGTGTGTATGTGTGTGTGTTATATTTTCTTTAACCTTGTTCTTTTTCTTCTTCTTCGACCTTTCACATTTGACCTCTGCAGGAAGACATGGCCTTTGACCTTGTAGAGTTCCCAATTTTTGTGCTCATGGGCATTATAGGTGAGTTCCAATGTGATTTTTTTTTTGTTATTCATTTATAGTTTTATCCTTCTGCTTCTTCTTTGCCAACTTATTCCTGAGAGGGCCGTGAGGGCAGAGTCCTCAAACCCTCCTTCCAGTGGGTCCTGTCAGAAATAACTGTCTCCAACTGATCCAGCTGGATACCCAAGCAAAACCAGCCAAGCTCATGGATGTTCTCCAACCATCTTGCTCGGAGTCTACCTCCGGGTCTCTTACCGGTTGGTTTTGCGTGTAAAAATCTGTCCAGGGAATCTTTCCTGAGACATTCTAACCACATGTCTGTAGTATCAGAGCTGTGATCTCTCAATTCAGAGATTCTTTCCTGAGACATTCTAACCACATGTCTGTAGTATCAGAGCTGTGATCTCTCAATACAGAGATTCTTTCCTGAGACATTCTAACCACATGTCTGTAGTATCAGAGCTGTGATCTCTCAATTCAGAGATTCTTTCCTGAGACATTCTAACTACATGTCTGTAGTATCAGAGCTGTGATCTCTCAATACAGAGATTCTTTCCTGAGACATTCTAACCACATGTCTGTAGTATCAGAGCTGTGATCTCTCAATACAGAGATTCTTTCCTGAGACATTCTAACCACATGTCTGTAGTATCAGAGCTGTGATCTCTCAATTCGGAGATTATTTCCTGAGACATTCTAACCACATATCTGTAGTGTCAGAGCTGTGATCTCTCAATTCGGAGATTCTTTCCTGAGACATTCTAACCACATGTCTGTAGTATCAGAGCTGTGGTCTCTCAATTCAGAGATTCTTTCCTGAGACATTCTAACCACATGTCTGTAGTATCAGAGCTGTGATCTCTCAATTCGGAGATTCTTTCCTGAGACATTCTAACCACATGTCTGTAGTATCAGAGCTGTGATCTCTCAATTCAGAGATTCTTTCCTCAGACATTCTAACCACATGTCTGTAGTATCAGAGCTGTGATCTCTCAATTCGGAGAAGTGTGTGTAATAAGGAGGTAGAAAAGAGGAGATAAAGAGGAAGAATCAACCCCAGTATTTGACTGATACTTTGTTTTTATCAACCTCGAATGGATGAAAAACAAAGTTGATCTCGGGCCCCTCGTTAACATATTATTATAATTAATCATTATTTTATTCTGTTTTACAGGTGGACTGGTTGGGGCTTTGTTTGTCATCATAAATTACAAATTAACAGTTTTCCGATACAGGTAAGATTTCCATATATGGTATAAAAGGTAAATGACTTTCTTTGGTCGTGAAGGACCATGGGATTTACAACTAGAAAGTTCCCTTCTGAGGAACATGTCCTGTCATATACATACACACATATATACACATACATATATGCACACATACATCTACACATATATATATATATATACATACATCCACACATCTACACACACATAGACATGCCCATACACACATCCATATATATATTTATATATACACATACATGCCTACACACATATATATATATACATACATCCATACCCATATATACATACATGCCTACACACATATATACATCCATACATATATATATATACCTACACACTAAAACTACAAATTTATTTATTTTTGAGATATTTTTTTCATTTTCTTTTTCCAGGTTTATTCGCAAGAAATGGATGATGGTTGCTGAGACTGCCCTTGTTGCTATGGCAACGGCTGGGGCCGGCTTCGTATTCATCTACACCATCAACGACTGCACCAGCATAGAGCCCTATGACCACCATCATGCCATTGTGGCAAAGGTAAGAGATTCTTTCCTGAGACATTCTAACCACATGTCTGTAGTATCAGAGCTGTGGTCTCTCAATCCAGAGATTCTTTCCTGAGACATTCTAACCACATGTCTGTAGTATCAGAGCTGTGATCTCTCAATTCAGACATTCTAACCACATATCTGTAGTATCAGAGCTGTGATCTCTCAATTCAGAGATTCTTTCCTCAGACATTCTAACCACATGTCTGTAGTATCAGAGCTGTGATCTCTCAATTCAGGGATTCTTTCCTCAGACATTCTAACCACATGTCTGTAGTATCAGAGCTGTGATCTCTCAATTCAGACATTCTAACCACATATCTGTAGTATCAGAGCTGTGATCTCTCAATTCAGAGATTCTTTCCTCAGACATTCTAACCACATGTCTGTAGTATCAGAGCTGTGATCTCTCAATTCGGAGATTCTTTCCTGAGACATTCTAACCACATGTCTGTAGTATCAGAGCTGTGATCTCTCAATTCGGAGATTCTTTCCTCAGACATTCTAACCACATGTCTGTAGTATCAGAGCTGTGATCTCTCAATTCAGGGATTCTTTCCTCAGACATTCTAACCACATGTCTGTAGTATCAGAGCTGTGATCTCTCAATTCAGACATTCTAACCACATATCTGTAGTATCAGAGCTGTGATCTCTCAATTCAGAGATTCTTTCCTCAGACATTCTAACCACATGTCTGTAGTATCAGAGCTGTGATCTCAGAGCTACACACTTTATCGAGTAACATTATTCCAAAGACCCATTTTGTTACCCAAGTTTCATGACCATAGGTAAGTGTTGCCACAAAAACCAAAGGTATTCTTAACACACACACACACACACATATATATATATTGGAATAAATCTGAAAAATTAATAACCCGGGAGGGAGCTGAATGGTGATTCGAGCCCCGAGTCAATGTAAAATATTTATATATCTCTTCAATTTCTATTTGTAGGTCTTTTGCAAGGGAGACAACCAACATAATTCCCTCACGTCACTGTTCCTCACCACACCAGAATCAACATTAAAGGGTCTCCTTCATGACAAAATAGGTGAGGTAACATGTAGATATACACTTAGATCATATTTACATACACTATATATATATACACCCACATACATATACACACACACACATATATACTTATACACACACACACATCATGTATAATTACAATTGACTTAAATTAATAACAATTAATACTAAATAATTGTTTCTACTTTTGGCACAAGGCCAGCAATTACCCCAGTGTATTACTGGTACTTTAATACTAAATAATTGTTTCTACTTTTGGCACAAGGCCAGCAATTACCCCAGTGTATTACTGGTACTTTAATACTAAATAATTGTTTCTACTTTTGGCACAAGGCCAGCAATTACCCCAGTGTATTACTGGTACTTTAATACTAAATAATTGTTTCTACTTTTGGCACAAGGCCAGCAATTACCCCAGTGTATTACTGGTACTTTAATACTAAATAATTGTTTCTACTTTCGGCACAAGGCCAGCAATTACCCAGTACATTACTGGTACTTTAGTTTATCGACCCCGTAAGGATGAAAGGCAAAGTTAACCTCGCCGGGATTTGAACTCAGACCATAAAGGGCCGTAACTCTTTGCTACAAAGCATGGCGTCCGACCCTCTACCGCTACTGCCAATCCACTTTAATACTAATTAATATTAATCAATAATTAAACAAGTTCTTAAGAAGATGTCTGTGTGTCCCCAAAAATACAAATCATCAAAACCCCTAAATTTTCTTTTTCCTTTCCAGGTTCCTACAAAGTGACCACTTTACTTATATTCCTGGTCCTTTATTTTCTGCTCTCTGTGTGGACATATGGCCTGAGTATTTCCAGTGGTGTATTTATCCCTTCTCTGACCATAGGAGCCATATGGGGGCGACTGCTAGGATATGGGTGTATGGAGATATTCCCACATTTGGTAAGGAGGAACATTTTTTTAACTATACACAGACATATATATATATATATCTATACAGAGTACCCGACCTCCCATGGGTACAAGCTGAAGCATATAAACAATATGCCCCCCCCCCCCCCCCACTGCAAGGTGGTCGTGGAGGTGCCACGGCAAAAAAGCACCCAGCCCACACTGTAAAGTGGACGTGTAGGCGCCACGAAAAAGCACCCAGCACTCACTGTAAATGAGGTTGGTGTTAGGAAGGGCATCCAGCTGTAGAAATCAAGCCAGATCAGTTCCTGTATGAGCAAGGCATGGTCAGCCGACCAGACACTGCCCACAACAGGACAACCCGTCTAACCCATGCTAACGTGGGAGAACGGACGTAAAACGGTGATGATGATGATGATGATGATATATGTGTGTGTGAGTATATATATATACACATATACATATAAACATATATATATATATACACACATATATATATATATATATACACATATAAAAAAAATAAAAACTACTAACAGTCCACGCTGTAATGTGGCCGTGTAGGTAACACGGCAAAAAGTTCCCAGTCCACACTGTAAATGTGGTTGGTGTTAGGAAGGGCATCCAGCCGTAGAAAACCTGCCAGACAGTCCTATACGAGCGATACACAGTCACCCGACCAACCTTGCCTCAAGTGGCACAACTCCCGTCTAACCCATGCTAGCGTGGAAGATGGACGTTAAACGATGATGATGATGACGTATACACATATATATATATATATACACATACATATATATCATCACCATCATCAGGTCGAGCTTGCTCGGCTTTCTACGACACGTTTCCTCCATCCATCTCTGTCTCTCATAGCATCCGCCAGTTCTTCTGCAGTGCATCCAGTATCGACCTCAAGTTGCTTGACGTATGTCTTCTGGGGACGACCAGCGTTTCTTGCTCCATGAGATGGACTCCATAACAACACATCACCTGCTATTTCTTCCTTGCTGCGCCAACAGTGGCCAGCAAATCTGAGTCTCTGTCCACGTATTGACCTGCTGATAGGTGGTATATTGCCATAGAGATCCTTATTTGTTGGGTGTTCCTTCCAAGATACGTTTAAAGCAGCACGGAGCATACGTGTGTATGCCCCGGCTAGCTTTTTCTCCAGTTTTGACGTTAGCGTCCAAGTGATAGAGCCACAAACTGTTCAGAGACGTGCAACCAAGCGAATACCCTCCATCAGGCATCTACCATACTCTGAGCGCCTTGCTTCCCTGGGCATGGATTCATTGAAGCTCCGACGCCTGGCAACTGACTTGGTAAACACCCACAAAATTGTTAACCATGTTGCCAACAACAACCCTGAGTGCCTTTTCGATTTCCATGTGTCTAACACACGTGGACATGCCCACAAAGTAAGAAAACAGCACAGTTCCCATGACTTTCGGAAACATTTTTTCACGCTCAGAGTTGCTGAAGCATGGAACAAACTACCTGCATCAGTTGTTAGCTGTCGAGACACTGCATCCTTTAAGGCCTCCATGCTTCCCGAGATCCGCCAACACTACAGCTAACACATACACACATGTACTTCCCTGACATTTGTGTATTATTCTATGTACTATATTGACGAGTTGTAGTGCACCTGAGCACTTTACACAATAATTTCATTATTATTATAAACAAGCACAGACTCCACAGCAGATCTGAAGAAATTCCTTTTCAGTTTGGCCGGCAGGTTTGATTTCCATATTTTTTCCATTGCATTCAATGCTCCCCAGGCTTTTCCCAGTCTGATGTTATATATATATACACACACATATATATATACACACATATATATATATTAATTCAAAATATTAACAAAATAGATATTCTTGTGATCAATTATATTTTATTATACATATTTCAGAGGTACTGAGTTAAATTCAACAGTACGTCCTCATCAGATAAAATAAAATGATACATGATCATTCTTTGATGTATTCATTGAACCTTGTTTAACTCTTAAATATATATATATATATAGCACCTTTGGCATACGCTACTTGGCAAATAACTATATGTATCACCTATCGCCCCTTTTTTTCTCTTTCTCGATACGTAAATACTATATATATATATATATATATATACATATGATAACACTATCATAGTAGTAGATCTTCAGCATCCTGAAAGCTATTTTAGTGTAGGAGTAGAAAAAATAGCACATCATCATCAGGTTTAGCGTCCGTGTTCCACGCTTGCATGGGTTTGGACGGGGGTTTTCCCACTTGAGGCAAGAGTGGTTGTCTTGCTCACATAGGACTGTCTGGCGGGTTTTCTACAGTTGGATGCCCTTCCTAACACCAACCACATTTACAGTGTGGGGCTGGGAGGTTTTTACCGTGTTGCCTACACGGCCACATTACAGCGTGGACTGTCTGGCGGGTTTTCTACAGCTGGATGCCCTTCCTAACACCAACCACATTTACAGTGTGGGGCTGGGAGGTTTTTACCGTGTTGCCTACACGGCCACATTACAGCGTGGACTGTCTGGCGGGTTTTCTACAGCTGGATGCCCTTCCTAACACCAACCACATTTACAGTGTGGGGCTGGGAGGTTTTTACCGTGTTGCCTACACGGCCACATTTACAGCGTGGACTGTGTGTTTTTTTGTTGTGACACCTACACGATCTCATTTGTTTCGGCCTGGATGTTGTGGGACCAACATAACTTTACATTGAAAGGGGCGGTGTGGATGGGGTGGAGGTGGTGGGACGGGGGTGTGTTTTGATAGAGATGCCTACTGACTGTAGTAGGTTTTTACTTTGTATTTAGGTAAGGCAGCACAATAGACTTTTGGGTTTTTGTTTTTCAACTAGTTAAGTAATATATGTCACGACTTTCAGAAAACAAGTTGATCTACTAGTTATTTACAACTTAGTAATACTCATCCTAACTTTTACACACAATGTTTTTCTTATTTCTTACCAAACTTAAATATAATTGTTTCTACTTTTGGCACAAGGCCAGCAGTTACCCAGTGAATTACTGGTACTTTATTTTATCGACCCCCGTAAGGATGAAAGGCAAAGTCAACCTCGGCGGGATGGAATTAATTCATTAGTAAGATACTTAAATAATTAACTAAACACCTAATTACCTATTTATTTATCTATTTATTCATTCCAGAAAAACAATTTAGGGAAATATGCCCTACTAGGGGCTGCGTCCCAGCTGGGTGGAATTGTACGCACCACCATCAGTATTATGGTAATATTGGTGGAATGTACAGGGGACATAACCCTAGGACTTCCACTCATGATGGTTCTCATTATATCGAAATGGGTTGGAGACTTTTTCTCAACGGTAAGTCACATTTTATTTTAGCTCCATTTTTTTTTTTTTTGTTGTTGTCCCCTGATTTTTGTAAACCATCACCACCACCACCACTGCCATTACCTACACCAACACCACCACCACCACTGCCATCACCATCACCACCACCACCACCACCACCACCACTGCCATTACCTACACCAACACCACCACACCACCACCACCACCACTGCCATTACCTACACCAACACCACCACCACCACTGCCATCACCATCACCAACACCACCACCACCACCATCACTGCCATTACCTACACCAACACCACCACACCACTACCACCACCACCACCACCACTGCCATTACCATCACCAACACCACCACACCACTACCATCACCACCACCACCACTGCCATCACCATCACCAACACCACCACACCACTACCATCACCACCACCACCACCACCATCACTGCCATCACCATCACCAACACCACCACACCACTACCATCACCACCACCACCACCACTGCCATTACCATCACCAACACCACCACACCACTACCACCACCACCACACCACTACCACCACCATCACCACCACCACTGCTGCCATTACCTACACCACCACTGCCATCACCACCACACCACCACCACTGCCATCACCATTATCAACACTACCACCACCACCACCACCATCATCATCATCATCACCATCACCAACACCACCACTACCACCACCACCACCACCACCACCACTGCCATTACCATCACCAACACCACCACACCACCACACCACCACCACCACCACCACCACTGCCATTACCTACACCAACACCACCACACCACTACCACCACCACCACCACCACCACCACTGCCATTACCTACACCAACACCACCACACCACCACCACTGCCATCACCATTATCAACACTACCACCACCACCACCACCATCATCATCATCATCACCATCACCAACACCACCACCACCACCACTGCCATTACCTACACCAACACCACCACACCACTACCATCACCACCACCACCACCACTGCCATTACCATCACCAACACCACCACACCACCACACCACCACCACCACCACCACCACTGCCATTACCTACACCAACACCACCACACCACTACCACCACCACCACCACCACCACCACTGCCATTACCATCACCACCACCACCACACCACTACCATCACCATCACCACCACCACTGCCATTACCTACACCAACACCACCACACCACTACCATCACCACCACCACCACCACCACTGCCATTACCATCACCAACACCACCACACCACCACACCACCACCACCACCACCACCACTGCCATTACCTACACCAACACCACCACACCACTACCACCACCACCACCACCACCACCACTGCCATTACCATCACCACCACCACCACACCACTACCATCACCACCACCACCACCACCACTGCCATTACCTACACCACCACCACCACACCACTACCATCACCACCACCACCACCACCACTGCCATTACCTACACCACCACCACCACACCACTACCATCACCATCACCACCACCACTGCCATTACCATCACCACCACCACCACACCACTACCACCACCACCACCACCACCACCACTGCCATTACCTACACCAACACCACCACACCACTACCATCACCATCACCACCACCACTGCCATTACCATCACCACCACCACCACACCACCACCACCACCACCACCACTGCCATTACCATCACCACCACCACCACACCACTACCATCACCACCACCACCACCACCACTGCCATTACCTACACCAACACCACCACACCACTACCATCACCATCACCACCACCACCACTGCCATTACCTACACCACCACCACCACACCACTACCATCACCATCACCACCACCACTGCCATTACCATCACCACCACCACCACACCACCACCACCACCACCACCACTGCCATTACCTACACCAACACCACCACACCACTACCATCACCATCACCACCACCACCACTGCCATTACCTACACCACCACCACCACACCACTACCATCACCATCACCACCACCACTGCCATTACCATCACCACCACCACCACACCACCACCACCACCACCACCACTGCCATTACCTACACCAACACCACCACACCACTACCATCACCATCACCACCACCACCACTGCCATTACCTACACCACCACCACCACACCACTACCATCACCATCACCACCACCACTGCCATTACCATCACCACCACCACCACACCACCACCACCACCACCACCACTGCCATTACCTACACCAACACCACCACACCACTACCATCACCATCACCACCACCACCACTGCCATTACCTACACCAACACCACCACACCACTACCATCACCACCACCACCACTGCCATTACCATCACCAACACCACCACACCACTACCATCACCACCACCACCACTGCCATTACCATCACCAACACCACCACACCACTACCATCACCACCACCACCACCACTGCCATTACCATCACCAACACCACCACACCACTACCATCACCACCACCACCACCACTGCCATTACCATCACCAACACCACCACACCACTACCATCACCAACACCACCACCACCACTGCCACCACCACCACCACGATCATCATCACCACCACCACCACTGCCATTACCATCACCAACACCACCACACCACTACCATCACCATCACCAACACCACCACTACCACCACCACCACCACCATCATCATCATCATCATCACCACCACAGAGATCATCATCACCAACACCACCACCACCACTGCCATTACCTACACCAACACCACCACACCACTACCACCACCATTATCAACACTACCACCAGTACCAACATCATCATCATCATCACCACCATGACGACGATCATCATCATCATCATCACTACCACCAGTACCATCACCACCACTACCACCACCTACACCAACACCACCACACCACTACCACCACCATTATCAACACTATCAACACTACCACCAGTACCAACATCATCACCACCACCACGATCATCATCATCACTACCACCAGTACCATCACCAACACCAACAACACCGCCACCATTTATATATATATAAGTAAGTCCATAGAATGGTTGCCAAAAACATATATATATATATCTATGGCTCTGTCTAGTTTATGTATATGTAAACCTCTATATTTTATATATATATATATATATATATATACACACACATACACACATATATATATAGAAAAAGAGTCATATATACACACACACACACACATATATATGTATATAACCAAAGATTAATATGGTTCATTGATTACTCAAAGAATATATATTTGTCACGACAAAAAAACACACAGTCCACGCTGTAATGTGGCCGTGTAGGCAACACGGTAAAAACCTCCAAGACCCACACTGTAAATGTGGTTGGTGTTAGGAAGGGCATCCAGCTGTAGAAAACCCGCCAGACAGTCCTATGCGAGCAAGACAATCACTCTTGCCTCAAGTGGGAAAACCCCCGTCCAAACCCATGCAAGCGTGGAACACGGACATTAAACGTTGATGATGATGATGATGATACAATTTATATATATATATAGATATATATTGTTATACTTGAGGAGGGTCATATTTGTGTAATAATATTTCCAGAATTAATAACAGAACACACTCACTGTTTGGTTGGTTTTCACTTCTGTGTCTTTTATATCGGTTAATTTAATTTATTCGGTCCTCAATGTTGCCATTGACTGACCAACGGTCAAAAATACAGATACAATATAGACACAAACACATATATATAGTCTATCAAAGTTCTTTCGTTGCACATCTGCAACATCGTCAGTGGTGCTATTATATAATAATGAAATTATTGTGTACAGTGCTCAGGTGCACTACAACTCATCAAAGGTGCATGTATAGTACATAGAATAATGTACAAATGTCAGGAAAATGAACAGTGTACTAGTCATGATATAATAACAATAACAATAATGAAATATTGTGTACAGTGCCCAGGTGCACCACAACTCATCAAAAAAGTGCATGTACAGTACATAGGGCAATGCACAGACATCAGTAAAATGAACAGTGCACGAGTCATGATACACACGTGTGCATGTGCATGGAAGGGGTACATCAGGTGTAGTTTTGGCGTATTTCTGTTTCTTCCCATTGTATTGTATGCCTATGCCATCTTTATTTAGTCTGTTTATCCCCAAGTATAACAATATTTGTTTCGACACACGATTTAATATCAAAAACCTCGCAAAACTAATTCATATATATATATATATATATATATATATATACATATATATACAATATATATATATATATATTCTACCATATTGTACTGGCTTTCTGTAGCTTATAAGTCATTAATTATACGTCTCACAATGCTTCCAGACGATATATATATCTTTCAGATTATATTTTATTCATGATAGTC
>OZ024764.1:15080383-15102883 GCA_964016885.1 Eledone cirrhosa | reverse complement strand
TTAGCAGGCTTTCTAGGGCTGGATGCCCTTCCTATCACCAACCACATTACACAGTGTACTAGGTGTATGCTTATCAGTATATAATATAAATTCTTCTGTTGATATAATTTCAGTGACATCATGAGCAAACCTGTGGTATGTCTTCCACGAATCTGTTCGGTGGGGAAAATCGTGGATTTACTGAAGGTGGAGACTTCGTGTGGATTCCCTGTCGTTGACATAGACAATGACTCAGACTCGGTAAGTTGGCAAGGTTTTGTGAGGGTTGAGTGGGTGGGATATGTCCCTCAACCCTTTCTGATACTAAAACTACACGAAACCAGCCCCCGGTTCTATGATAAAAATGCTATTCGTTTTATAGGGTTTATATTTAATTTAAAACCTTCCATCATAATTTTATCTAAGAACCTTTGATATGTTATGTTCCAAACACTAACAGTGTATCATCATCATCATCATCATCGTCTATCTTCCACATAGTAATAATAATAAATGTGAAGACTAAAATCCAAAGAGGGCTCGATAAGGATAAATATATTTATATATATATATATATATATATATATATATATATATATATATATATATATATATATATATCATCATTTCATTTTACGTCCACTTTTCCCTGCTTGCAAGGGTGGGACAGGAACTGATTCTGGCTTGATTTCTACAGCTGGATGCCCTTCCTAACACCAACCTCATTTACAGTGAGTGCTGGGTGCTTTTTTGCCGTGGCACCTACACGACCACTTTGCAGTGGAATGATAGGGGCCCCAGTCCTATCATCTCATTTCTACAGCTGAGTAAACTGGAGCAATGTGAAATAAAGTGCCTTGCTCAAGGAAACAACACATCGCCCAATGCTCTAACCACTAAGCCATGTGCCTCCATTATATATATATAAATATATACATTTAGGTTTGTTGGTTCACCACTGGATAGAACTGGTCATTCCGTATGGTCAACCTTGATGTAATATTAGCGAGCGCACTCGACAGAATGCAACTCACCCGTCTTCGTTTCTGTTGTTGTCGGTGGTGCGAGTATGGAGTTAATTATTATAAAATAACAGGAGGCTGGAGTGATGTAATTCCTTAAAGGTTTATTATACTATGAACATTTTAATGACCGGGTTCCGTATGAATCCGGTGAAATGTTCATAGTATAATAAACCTTCAAGGAATTACACCAGTCCAACCTCCTGTTATTTTATAATAATTTATATAAATATATATTTAGGTATTTTTATTATTTTCAGGGAAGTATGGAAACATATGGTAAATTAAAAGGTCTGATTCTCAAGTCTCAACTGATGGTACTGCTAAATTTTAGGGTGAGTATACAGACTGATGTGTATATATATTATATCATCATTTAACATCCATTTTCCACGCTAGCATGAGTAGGACGAGCTCTCCCTTTGTGAGAAATCAGGTTGGAGGACCGTATTTCTTTCACACAGAACTGATTCTGGCTTGGTTTCTACAGCTGGATGCCCTTCCTAACGCCAACCACGTTTACAGTGTGGACTGGGTGCTTTTGTTGTGACACCTACACGTTACTCCAAAGACCCTTCAGAGGAACCCTGTTTCAGTCATTTGTATTCTAACCACATGTCTGTAGTATCAGAGCTGTGATCTCTCAATCCAGATTCTTTCCAGAGACATTCTTAACCACATGTCTGTAGTATCAGAGCTGTGATCTCTCAATTCAGAGATTCTTTCCTCAGACATTCTAACCACATGTCTGTAGTATCAGAGCTGTGATCTCTCAATTCAGAGATTCTTTCCTGAGACATTCTAACCACATGTCTGTAGTATCAGAGCTGTGATCTCTCAATTCACAGATTCTTTCCTCAGACATTCTAACCACATGTCTGTAGTATCAGAGCTGTGATCTCTCAATTCAGAGATTCTTTCCTGAGGCATTCTAACCACATGTCTGTAGTATCAGAGCTGTGATCTCTCAATTCAGAGATTCTTTCCTCAGACATTCTAACCACATGTCTGTAGTATCAGAGCTGTGATCTCTCAATTCAGAGATTCTTTCCTGAGACATTCTAACCACATGTCTGTAGTATCAGAGCTGTGATCTCTCAATTCAGACATTCTAACTACATGTCTATAGTATCAGAGCTGTGATCTCTCAATTCAGAGATTCTTTCCTGAGACATTCTAACCACATGTCCATAGTATCAGAGCTGTGATCTCTCAATTCAGAGATTCTTTCCTGAGACATTCTAACCACATGTCTGTAGTATCAGAGCTGTGATCTCTCAATCCAGAGATTCTTTCCTGAGACATTCTAACCAAATGTCTGTAGTATCAGAGCTGTGATCTCTCAATCCAGAGATTCTTTCCTGAAACATTCTAACCACATGTCTGTAGTATCAGAGCTGTGATCTCTCAATTCAGACATTCTAACTACATGTCTGTAGTATCAGAGCTGTGATCTCTCAATTCAGAGATTCTTTCCTGAGACATTCTTAACCACATGTCTGTAGTATCAGAGCTGTGATCTCTCAATTCAGAGATTCTTTCCTGAGACATTCTAACCAAATGTCTGTAGTATCAGAGCTGTGATCTCTCAATTCACAGATTCTTTCCTGAGACATTCTAACCACATGTCTGTAGTATCAGAGCTGTGATCTCTCAATTCAACCATCTAACCATCTTACTCAGGGTCTACCTACAGCTGCCTGAGTTTCCTGCTGGTTGGATTTTACCCATAAAATCTGTCCAGCAATTCTCTCTCCAAGACATTCTGACCAGATGTCTGTAAGGTAACATTGTTATATATTTCATTCCAGATATTCGCACCAAACGGCGCCGTGCAGCCGAGATGTTTACGAAGTGCTAAATTCCGGGATTTCTACAGTGCACAGTATAAGATAACAGTAAGTACCGAGAACAAGACATGAGTGTATGCGAGTGTGTGTGTGTGATGGTATATACATATATACATACTAACATAGAACCCGTCAAAAAATAACAAGGATTATATTTAATTTAATAATTCCTTGATCAAAATATGCTATGTAAAATATTTGAACCCTCAATTTGTCATAGAATGGACTGGCGGACATTTTTGTCATAGCACCAGCACAACCACCTTACAGGGTGGACTGAGTGCTTTTTTGTTTTGGCACCAAAACAACCACTTGAAAAGGTTAACCGGGTGCTTTTTATCGTGTCACCAGCACAACCACCTTACAGAGTGGACTGAGTGCTTTTTTGTTTTGGCACCAAAACAACCACTTGAAAAGGTTAACCGGGTGCTTTTTATCGTGTCACCAGCACAACCACCTTACAGGGTGGACTGAGTGCTTTTTTGTTTTGGCACCAAAACAACCACTTGAAAAGGTTAACCGGGTGCTTTTTATCGTGTCACCAGCACAACCACCTTACAGAGTGGACTGAGTGCTTTTTTGTTTTGGCACCAAAACAACCACTTGAAAAGGTTAACCGGGTGCTTTTTATCGTGTCACCAGCACAACCACCTTACAGAGTGGACTGAGTGCTTTTTTGTTTTGGCACCAAAACAACCACTTGAAAAGGTTAACCGGGTGCTTTTTATCGTGTCACCAGCACAACCACCTTACAGAGTGGACTGAGTGCTTTTTTGTTTTGGCACCAAAACAACCACTTGAAAAGGTTAACCGGGTGCTTTTTATCGTGTCACCAGCACAACCACCTTACAGAGTGGACTGAGTGCTTTTTTGTTTTGGCACCAAAACAACCACTTGAAAAGGTTAACCGGGTGCTTTTTATCGTGTCACCAGCACAACCACCTTACAGGGTGGACTGAGTGCTTTTTTGTTTTGGCACCAAAACAACCACTTGAAAAGGTTAACCGGGTGCTTTTTATCGTGTCACCAGCACAACCACCTTACAGAGTGGACTGAGTGCTTTTTTGTTTTGGCACCAAAACAACCACTTGAAAAGGTTAACCGGGTGCTTTTTATCGTGTCACCAGCACAACCACCTTACAGAGTGGACTGAGTGCTTTTTTGTTTTGGCACCAAAACAACCACTTGAAAAGGTTAACCGGGTGCTTTTTATCGTGTCACCAGCACAACCACCTTACAGAGTGGACTGAGTGCTTTTTTGTTTTGGCACCAAAACAACCACTTGAAAAGGTTAACCGGGTGCTTTTTATCGTGTCACCAGCACAACCACCTTACAGAGTGGACTGAGTGCTTTTTTGTTTTGGCACCAAAACAACCACTTGAAAAGGTTAACCGGGTGCTTTTTATCGTGTCACCAGCACAACCACCTTACAGGGTGGACAGGGTGGACTGGGAAATGTTTCGAGGTACAGAAGTATTGGTATCATTATTGGTGGATTGGCAGTATCGGTAGAGGGTCGGACGCCATGCTTTGACGCATAGAGTTACGGCCCTTGCCATTCTGAGTTCAAATCCTGCCGAGGTTAACTTTGCCTTTCATCCTTACGGGGGTCGATAAAATAAAGTACCAGTAATGTACTGGGATAATTGCTGGCCTTGTGCCTAAAATAGAAACAATTACATTACGGGGCAATGCAGTAGATTTGCAGTAATCAGTAGAACGTCAGACACCATGCTTCGTAGCATAGAGTTACGGCCCTTTACGTTCTCAGTTCAAATCTTGCTGGGGTTAGCTTTGCCTTTCATCCTTACAGGGTCTATAAAATAAAGTACCAGTAATACACTGGGGATAGATTTAATCGACTTTCCTCTCCCCTTCAAATTGTTGGCCTTGAACCTAAATCAGAAACTTAATATATTAAATATATTACAGGGGTCGATAAAATAAACATTACTGGTACCAGTAATACACTGGGGTCAATTTAATTGAATTTCCTTGAATGTTAATATTGTTTAAATATATTTGTTTCAGGACCTGAACATAACAGCCAGTGATAGAGAGTGTGTGATGGACATTACAAAATATATGGCCCACAATCCCTTCACTGTACGAGTTGTGAGTATTGAGTTTCATTCTATTGATTTTTTTTCTCTCTTTTGGGCGTCCATAATTCCTCAACTCCCCCCCCCCCCCCAAAAAAAAAATTGATCAATCAGGCTTGCAGTGCTATGAATGCCCTTTCTATGACCAGCCATTTTACAGAGTGTAGAGGGTGTATTTTATTGTGCCACCAACAGTAAAGAGTAGTGTTGTGAGTGTATGTATGTGACAGCTCACACCTATGCAGGTTTAGCTGGCCTCCTCCAAGGTATATCTCGTTGGAGGTGTCTTGGGTAATTTAATGATAGGGACCCTAGTCCCTATCATCTCATTTCTACAGCTGAGTAAACTGGACCAATGTGAATTAAAGTGTCTTGCTCAAGGAAACAACACATCACCCGGTCTGAGAATTGAACTCACAACCTTTCGATTGCAAGGCCAATGCTCTAACCATTAAGCCATGCCCCTTCACACAATAGAAGAGTGTATTCGACCCTTTGTTTGCATGGAGACTACAGCTAGATGGCCTTTTCAATCACCAGCCACTTTACAGAGTGTACCGGGTGTATTCTATTGTGAAACCAACACTAGAGGGTTCCTTTGTGTCTTTAAAACCAACAGAAAAGTATTCAACCCCTTTACTTGGCATGTAGTCTATAGCTGGATGCCTTTTCTATCACCAGCCACTTTACAGAGTGTACCGGGTGTATTCTATTGTGAAACCAACACTAGAGGGTTCCTTTGTGTCTTTAAAACCAACAGAAAAGTATTCAACCCCTTTACTTGGCATGTAGTCTATAGCTGGATGCCTTTTCTATCACCAGCCACTTTACAGAGTGTACCGGGTGTATTCTATTGTGAAACCAACACTAGAGGGTTCCTTTGTGTCTTTAAAACCAACAGAAAAGTATTCAACCCCTTTACTTGGCATGTAGTCTATAGCTGGATGCCTTTTCTATCACCAGCCACTTTACAGAGTGTACCGGGTGTATTCTATTGTGAAACCAACACTAGAGGGTTCCTTTGTGTCTTTAAAACCAACAGAAAAGTATTCAACCCCTTTACTTGGCATGTAGTCTATAGCTGGATGCCTTTTCTATCACCAGCAACTTTACAGAGTGTACCGGGTGTATTCTATTGTGAAACCAACACTAGAGGGTTCCTTTGTGTCTTTAAAACCAACAGAAAAGTATTCAACCCCTTTACTTAGCATGTAGTCTATAGCTGGATGCCTTTTCTATCACCAGCAACTTTACAGAGTGTACCGGGTGTATTCTATTGTGAAACCAACACTAGAGGGTTCCTTTGTGTCTTTAAAACCAACAGAAAAGTATTCAACCCCTTTACTTGGCATGTAGTCTATAGCTGGATGCCTTTTCTATCACCAGCAACTTTACAGAGTGTACCGGGTGTATTCTATTGTGAAACCAACACTAGAGGGTTCCTTTGTGTCTTTAAAACCAACAGAAAAGTATTCAACCCCTTTACTTGGCATGTAGTCTATAGCTGGATGCCTTTTCTATCACCAGCAACTTTACAGAGTGTACCGGGTGTATTTTCTGTCACACTAGCACTAGGGATGCTGTAGAGTCATGACTGGGAGCTCTTAACTTTTCTTTCTTTCTGTTTTTAGCATGATTTCTAGGGCTTTGTGTCTAAACCAGAAACTGTTATTATATATAATGTATATTTCCCCCTCTTTTACAGTCATGTTCGCTGCCGAGATTATTTCGTCTCTTCCGGGGTCTCGGACTTCGACATTTGATCATTGTCAACGATAAGAATGATGTAAGAACAACTATTATTAATTTACGTGGATTGGCAGTAATCGGTAGACGGTCGGACGCCATGCTTTGCAGCAAAGAGTTACGGCCCTTTATGGTCTGAGTTCAAATCCCGCCGAGGTTAACTTTGCCTTTCACCCTTACGGGGGTCGATAAAATAAAGTACCAGTAATACACTGGGCTAAGTGCTGGCCTTGTGCCAAAAGTAGAAACAATTATTATTTTGCGGTTTGAGTTCAAATCCCACCAAGGTTAACTTTACCTTTCATCCTTACGGGGGTCAATAAAATAAAGTACCAGTAATACACTGGGCTAAGTGCTGGCCTTGTGCCAAAAGTAGAAACAATTATTATTTTGTGGTTTGAGTTCAAATCCCACCAAGGTTAAGTAAGGTGGTCACTTTGTAGGAACCTGGAAAGGAAAAAGAAAATTTAGGGGTTTTGATGATTTGTATTTTTGGGGACACACAGACATCTTCTTAAGAACTTGTTTAATTATTGATTAATATTAATTAGTATTAAAGTGGATTGGCAGTATCGGTAGAGAGTCGGACGCCATGCTTTGTAGCAAAGAGTTACGGCCCTTTATGGTCTGAGTTCAAATCCCGGCGAGGTTAACTTTGCCTTTCACCCTTACAGGGGTCGATAAAATAAAGTACCAGTAATACACTGGGCTAATTGCTGGCCTTGTGCCAAAAGTAGAAATAATTACTATTACTATTACTATTATTATTATTATTATTATTATTATTATTATCGTTGTTGTTGTTGTTGTTTATTTGCAGGTAACAGGGATAGTGACCAGGAAAGATCTGGCAAAATACAGGGCTGAGGCAAAACGAGGAATTGTCAAGATTGAGACACTGGAAATCTCGGATCTCTGAACAACTACAACAACAACAACAACAACAACAACAACTACAATTACAGATAGCTATTACTACAGCAGCTACTACTACTGCTACTACTACTACTACTACTACTACTACTATTCTTAACTAGAAGAGCAGATTTGGAGACTACTGCAACAACAACACTACTAACAACACCACCACCACCACCAACAGCACCAACAAAACCACCACCAATAACACCACTACCACCAACACACTAATAACACCACCACCACCAACAACACCATTATCACTACCACCAACAACACCACGACCACCACTACTACCGCCACCAACACCACCACCAACATCACTACCACCAACACCACCATCACTACCACCAACAACACCATCATCACTACCACCAACAACGCCACCAAATTAAAGATACAAAAATAATTTAATAAAATAAAATTTACAAAACAACAAAACTAGGACAATAAATAAAATTTTAAAATTTAATAAATTTAAGAAGATAAAAACAATTAAAAAGACATTTCATTTATGAAAAAAAAATGAGGAAAAATTAATAATGAAGTGTTTTATGAACCAAGTTGTAAGATTGGAGTTTTAAAGGAAAGTATGTGTGTTTGCTTTATGTAAAGCTGCTACAAGAGAAGGGTTCAACTCTAAGAAAATTGGAGGTAGAAAGAAAGATATCTGGGATAGACGAGGGTTGGCTGAAAATAGTTCACTGGCTGACCAAGATACTCTCATGGAATGACCATATGAGAGTCAGCTGAAGAGTTCACTGGTTGACCAAGATACTCTCATGGAATGACCATATGAGAGTGAGCTGAAGAGTTCACTGGTTGACCAAGATACTCTCATGGAATGACCATATGAGGGTCAGCTGAAGAGTTCACTGGCTGACCAAGATACTCTCATGGAATGACCATATGAGGGTCAGCTGAAGAGTTCACTGGTTGACCAAGATACTCTCATGGAATGACCATATGAGGGTGAGCTGAAGAGTTCACTGGTTGACCAAGATACTCTCATGGAATGACCATATGAGGGTGAGCTGAAGAGTTCACTGGTTGACCAAGATACTCTCATGGAATGACCATATGAGGGTCAGCTGAAGAGTTCACTGGCTGACCAAGATACTCTCATGGAATGACCATATGAGGGTCACCTTACAAGGTGAACTGGGGGCTTTTGTCCTGGCACCAGCAGTATCACCTTACAAGGTGAACTGGGGGCTTTTGTCATAATACCAACACTACCAACTAATAGGGTGGACTGGGGGCTTTTAATCGTGGCACAAGCACTACCACCTTACAGGTTGGACTGGGAGCTTTTGTCATAGCACCAGCAACATCTCAGAAGACGTAGGTTTACGTAGGAGTGAGGGACACAGTACAGACACCATACTGCTTAAAGTTTAATTCTCATCCACTCTTTTTTCTTTAAATTTTTTTTTCTGGCTCAAGAAATCTCACATCCTTGGTTTTAATTCCATCTGTTTTTTAGTTGAAATTATGCGTTGTAGCAGCTTTACATATAAGCAAATCTTACAACTATACTTTGCAAAACAAAAATATATATAAAAAAAAGATCAAAACACACAAACAAAACAAAAAAAATATAGTTTTACGAAACTCTCAAAGAATTTTTCTTATTAAAATCCCCCCCAAAATGAAGGAATTTGGAATTAACAAAAAAAAAAAAAATAATAGTTTTTTTTTTGAAAAAAAAAAAAAAGAAATGCTGGAAATATATTAATTTAGAAATGGAACAATTAATTAATTAATTAATTAAATAAATAAAAAAAAAACAAAAAAATATAAAAGGACAAGAAAAGATACCCCCCCTCCCAATTCTACCAAAAAATTAAAACGAAAAAAAAATTTTTTTTTTCTAAATTTCCTAACAAGATTTATAAAAATTTACCAGACTAATAACTTTATCTTTCACTTCAAGTGTCTTCTTTTATTCTTGTAATGTGTTCTGTGTTTATTCTTTTGTTAAATTCTTTGTTGCAGCAAAGGGTAATGCCTGTTTTAGCAGGGCAGATGACCATAAACCAGGACGGTGGATTGGCAGTAGAAATCAGTAGAGCTTCGGACAACATGTTTTGACGCATATAGTTACATATTTAAATTCTGCTCAAACTAGCCAGAATTCTCTCACTTCTTTCTGTTTAAACCAGCTGTAACCAGCCAGAATTCTCTCACCTCTTTCTGTTTAAACCAGCTGTAACCAGCCAGAATTCTCTTACCTCTTTCTGTTTAAACCAGCTGTAACCAGCCAGAATTCTCTTACCTCTTTCTGTTTAAACCAGCTGTAACCGGTCAGAATTCTCTCACCTCTTTCTGTTTAAACCAGCTGTAACTGGTCAGAATTCTCTCACCTCTTTCTGTTTAAACCAGCTGTAACCAGCCAGAATTCTCTTACCTCTTTCTGTTTAAACCAGCTGTAACCAGCCAGAATTCTCTTACCTCTTTCTGTTTAAACCAGCTGTAACTGGCCAGAATTCTCTCACCTCTTTCTGTTTAAACCAGCTGTAACCGGTCAGAATTCTCTCACCTCTTTCTGTATAAACCAGCTGTAACTGGCCAGAATTCTCTCACCTCTTTCTGTTTAAACCAGCTGTAACTGGCCAGAATTCTCTCACCTCTCTCTGTTCAAACTGACATTAACCAGTCAGGAAAGTGATATACACACAGACACATGTGTGCATGTGTATGGAGGGGGAATATCAGGTGTAGTGTTGGCAAATTTCAGGAAGCATGGAAGTTTTAAAGGATGCTGTGTCTCAGCAGCTAACAACTGATGCAGGTAGTTTGTTCCATGCTTCAGCAACTGAGCGTGAAAAAATGTTTCCGAAAGTCATGGGAGCTGCGCTGTTTTCTGACTTTGTAAGCATGCCCACGGGTGTTAGACACATGGAATTTAAAAAGTTGCTCAGGGTTGTTGTTGGCAAGATGGTTAATAATCTTGTGGGTATCTACCAATAATAGCAGAGTGTGTGGTTGAACTGAGGGAGAGAAGAACATGTAGGAAGACTGTAGGGAGAAGACAAAAGGTATGAAGGTAAATATTTGTTTCTACTTTTGGAAACAAGGCCAGCAATTACCCCAGTGGATTACAGGTACTTTATTTTATCGACAAAGGTAATGGCAAGCAGGTAAGTATTTTGTAAGAGGTGGAAAGAACAGGGAGGCAGCCATGTGTAGTATGAAGGAAGGGTGTTGGAGTAAACTCCATTAAATCTATGAGAGGCACTGGGTGAGTACATTGAAAATATCAGGGTGTGAAGGGATTACTATATAATATGACAGCTATTTGAGTGTAGAGTGTATATAGAAGGAGCTAAAGATGAAGAGAATGTTGAGTTAGATCTTGGGAATATATATATATACACATACACACACATATATATGTACATATGTATATATATATATATATATACATACATATATATATGTACATAATATATATATATATATACATACATACACACACACATATATATATATATATATATATATATATGTGTTTTTTAATATATAGTAAAACCTACTCCAGCCAGTAGGCATCTCTAACAAAATACACCCCGTCCCACCCCCACCCCATCCACACCACCCCGTTCTATGTAAAGTTATGTTGGTGCCGCGCCATCGAGGCCGAAACAAATGAGATCGTGTAGGTGTCACGACAAAAAAACACACAGTCCACGCTGTAATGTGGCCGTGTAGGCAACACGGTAAAAACCTCCCAGTCCCACACTGTAAATGTGGTTGGTGTTAGGAAGGGCATCCAACTGTAGAAAACCTGCCAGACAGTCCTATGCGAGCAAGACAATCACTCTTGCCTCAAGTGGGACTACCCCCGTCCAAACCCATGCAAGCGTGGAACACGGACGTTAAACGTTGATGATGATGATGATGATGATGATGATGTGTCTATTTAATCTAATATAGATTTAATTTGAATTTAAACTTAAAGTGTTCCATATATTTTTTTACTGAAATCAATTATTGAAATGTGCTTTTAGCGTATATATATCTATATATATAGATATATATCATCATTTTACGTCAGCTTTTCCCTGCTTGCATTAATATATATATATATATTTATATATATATATATATAAACTTCATCAGTTTAGTTTGTTATTATCAATTAACTATCAATTTATATATAATTAATATAATTGATTTCAACATACTTCTAGGCTGTGTATAATATATAGCAATTAGCTATCAATTTATCTATCTATCTATCTATCTATCTCTATATATACAGGGTGTCCCAAAAAATGTATATACACTTCAACAGCATTCTAATCAATATTATTTGTACAAGTAATCAAAGTGTGTGTGTTCTTGACTCTGTATTCCGTTTATCTTTCACCGAAAGTGATTTTTCATTGCATCTCTTCTTTCCATGATATCCGGAATACATTGAGTTCTTCATACGGATTGGACACTACCGTAAACTCTTGGTAGATTTATCTACATATATATATATATATATAGTATTAAGGATACTATTTATGGTTATGCAAATACAAAAACCTTTTGTAGTTATATATATTTTTACAAACCCTAAATCATTTTATTTTATCTGATGAGGACGTACTGTTGAACTTAACTCAGTACCTCTGAAATATGTATAATAAAATATAATTGATCACAAGAATATCTATTTTGTTAATATTTTGAATTAATATTAATAACTCTGGAAAACATTTTTCTGTTGAGTGCTTCCAATCTATTGTATAACTCATTCTTTGATGTATTCATTGAACTTTGTTTAACTCTTAAATATATATATATATATATATATATATATATATATATATATATATATATATATATATATATATAGATGTAGATTTAAAACTGCACTATCCACAAGTGTTTTTTAGCCTTCATATCATGTTCTCCTGTTTTATCTGATGAAAACACAAATATTATTGCATGATGATGTTTGTTTTTGAAATGCGCATAATAAAATACATGGAACTCCTTTAACCATCTTTTGATCTTATATTATATATATATATGTAGGCGTCACAAAAAAAAAAAACACACAGTCCACACTGTAATGTGGCCGTGTAGGTAACACGGTAAAAACCTCCCAGTCCGCACTGTAAACGTGGTTGGTGTTAGGAAGGGCATCCAACTGTAGAAAACCCGCCAGACAGTCCATGCTGTAATGTGGCCGTGTAGGCAACACGGTAAAAACCTCCCAGTCCCACACTGTAAACGTGGTTGGTGTTAGGAAGGGCATCCAGCTGTAGAAAACCCGCCAGACAGTCCTATACGAGCAAGACAACCAATCTTGCCTCAAGTGGGAAAACTCCCGTCCAAACCCATGCAAGCGTGGAAGATGGACGTTAAATGATGATGATGATGATGATGATATACATTATATATAACGTATTTCCCGGTGTCGAAGACGCTACTTTTTTCCTAAATTAAGTCTCAAAAATCTACCATATGTCCTGGAGGCCGAAGGTTGTTTATTTATATTTTTTCAAATCTTTGGTTGTCAAAATTAGGGTGCGTCTTCGAGGCGCCGAGAAATATGTTATTGCCAAATATACTGTACATACATTCATGTTTCAGAGCACCAATCCTAATTCTTGCTGGACCGGCAATCACTCTGCATAATCAGCTCCTGATTATTACTGGAATTCTATAAGAATCCAGCCTCTATAATTCTCGGCGGTAACGGGGAGTACGCGGCTCTGATGAACGTCAACCAGCGTGAAACAGACTGTCAGCTCCTCTCCCTTCTTTCGCCGAAAAGAAGTGACATAGTCACTTACTTTAAAACTGATAGCGTATGGTCTTCTAAATGTTTTTAATTAAACATACGGCATATGGCCAAATACACACACATATATAGACACACACACACATATATATATATCATCATCATCGTTTTACGTCCGTTCTTCCACGCTAGCATGGGTTAGACGGTAATATATATATATATAGTAATAATAATAAATTTGAAGACTAAAATCCAAAGAGGACTCGATAAGGTTTCAGAAGATCCCGTTAAGGGTGAAAGCAGCGATTCTTTGCTTAAACTTTATTTAATCTGTTATTTTAATAAATAAATATATATATATATATATATATATATATATATATATATATATATATATATATTAGAAAGTGAGGTTTTTTTTACAAAATGAAAAAAATAACCGGTGTCCTACACAAGTGAAAGTATAAGGAAAAAAGATGAAATCGAAAATGCAACTGGGCCCTTTTTTTTTTTGAATATATATTTATTTGGTTCCTAATAGGAACCAAATAAATATATATTATAAAAAAAAAGAGCCCAGTTGCATTTACGATTTCATCTTTTTTCCTTATATATATATTAGAATGCTGTTGAAGAGTGTATACATTTTTGGGGACACACTGTGTATTTATATATAGGAAAAGAGTCAGCACCCTGACGGCTGAGCTCCGGCCGTTTCTTTGTTTTATATATATATATATATATATTAGGGTAAACATTGATGCAATTCAATGAATTCAATGAAGACACGACACTCGCACACAGAACAGTGTGGCCAGTGTCGTCACTGAAATATATATCACAGCATTATTATTAAAGGATACTGGCCTTGTGCCAAAAGTAGAAACAATTATTATTAAAGGATTAAAGGACTTGAACATCTGAAACTACTTCGCTTTTCCTTATTCTATATATATCCCAGGTTCAATCGGAGGTAACCACAATAAGTAAGGTACTCAATACATAGCAGAATATATATATAATATAGAAATGGCTTCTACAGGACCAGAACTGCTTCATTTGGGAGAAATCACCAGGAAAGCCCGGGATACATCCACACATATATATATGTGTATATATATATTGATTTCACAACCAAATTGCCTACAAACTTTAGATTAATATATATAAACTATAGTGTAAAAATTTAAAATAAACTTACCTTTGATAAATAGTTTTATTGGAGGACTTGAAGAAGTTTTCTTAAGAAGAGTTTCAAGTTTTGTTCAATGGTGGAAAGACGTGCTTCACATTTGGTTCTGTGTTGTTGACAATATCAACGAGGTTTATTTTGTAAAAGTCGTATAAAAATATAATAATATAATTCTTACAGAAGGAAAACAAATAAATATGATATAAATAAATATAAACACGTAAAAGATAGGTTAAAAAAAAAAAAGATGACAGGCAAAGCTCGCCTCGGCGGGATTTGAACACAGAACGCAAAGGGATGTAACGCTATGCAGCTAAGCATGTCCGACGCTCTACCAATTGCTACTGCCAATAATAATAATTGTTTCTACTTTTGGCACAAGGCCAGCAATTATCCCTATACATTACTGGTACTTTATCTTATCGACCCCGTAAGGATGAAAGGCAAAGCTCGCGTAGGCGGGATTTGAACACAGAACGTGAAGGGAGGCAACTCTATGCCACTAAGCATGTTGTCCGACGCTCTACCGACCGTTACTGCTTCCAATAATAATAATTGCTTCTACTTTCGACACAAGGCCAGCAATTTTGAGGGAAGGGAAAGTCGATTAAATCGACCTCAGTGCATGACTGGTACTTTATTTTATCGACGCAGTAAGGATGAAAGGCAAAGCTCGCCTCAGCGCGATATGAACCAAAAACGCAAAGGGAGGTACCTCTATGCCGCTAAGCATGTTGTCCGGCGCTCTACCGATTCTTCTGTCACTCAACCAGCCTTAAATAATCTTTGAAAATCTGTTATTCCCATTTGAATAAAATATTGTCTCTACTATAGGTACAAGGCCGGCAAATTTCATGGCAGGGGAAAGTCTATAAGATACCAGTGCATTACTGGTATTTTATGTTATCGACCACGTATCAATATCTACAACACAGAATTCTCAAGTATTTGGAGTAAACATACGATATTAACAAACGGAAACTATATTTATAAAACCATATTTATTTTATTATACATATTTCAAGGACACCACGTTAAATTATGGTGTGCTTTCATCAGATAAAATACAATATAGATCAGTTTTATAAATAAATATTGACATACCCTTAAAAAATGCAACCATTGCTGTTGGAAGCTCCCGGATAGTATTTATTTATAAAACTGATCTATATTGTATTTTGTCTGATGAAAGCACACCATAATTTAACGTGGTGTCCTTGAAATATGTATAATAAAATAAATATGATTTTATAAATATAGTTTCCATTTGTTAATATCGTATATATATATATATATATATATATATATATATATATATATAAACATAAAACAACGAAGACTGTATGTTAACAAAATACGTACATATGAAAACAATAAGCTGTGATAAGCATAAATATATATCTATATATGTGCGTCGATATATACACCCACTATATATAAATATATGTGTGCCCATATATACACACATTAAACCCAGCTGACGATGTATATAATCACACACTTACATATAATATATACACATCCTTACGGGGTCGATAAAATAAAGTACCAGTAATGAACTGGGTCTTTGCTGGCCTTGTGCCTAAAGTATAAACAAATATATACACATACATACTTATTAAAGCTAGACTGTATTGATATATATATATATATATATATACATATATATACCTATTAAAACGAGAACCTGTTGATATACATACAATTATATACTTATTAAAACGAGAATCTAATTATAAATATATATATACACACGTATATACCTATTAAAACGAGAATGTGTTTATACATACGCACTTATTACAAAAAGACTGTCGATATATAAACACCCACTTATATACACAATGAATATATATATATATATACACACACACTTATTAAAAGAAATTGTGACGATATATATACACACATTTATTAAAACGAGAACCTGTCGATATATAAACATGTTGATATATATATACACACATGTTGATATATACACATACTTATATATATATATACACACATTTATTAAAACTAGACTACGTTGATATATACACACACAATTATTAAAACAAGACTGTCGATATATACACATACGTATATATATATACACACTTATTAATACTAGCCTACGCTGATATATACACATACGTATATATATATATATATATATATATACTCACACTTATTAATACTAGCCTACGCTGATATATATATATATACACACTTATTGATACTAACATACATTGATTTATACACACACTTATTAAATCTGGACTGCGTTGATATATACACATACTTATATATATATATATATACACTTATTAAATCTGGACTGCGTTGATATATACACATACTTATATATATATATATATATACACACACTTATTAAATCTGGACTGCGTTGATATATACACATACTTATATATATATATATATATATATACACTTATTAAATCTGGACTGCGTTGATATATACACATACTTATATATATATATATATACACTTATTAAATCTGGACTGCGTTGATATATACACATACTTATATATATATATATATATACACACACTTATTAAATCTGGACTGCGTTGATATATACACATACTTATATATATATATATATACACTTATTAAATCTGGACTGCGTTGATATATACACATACTTATATATATATATATATATACACACACTTATTAAATCTGGACTGCGTTGATATATACACATACTTATATATATATACACACACTTATTAAATCTGCACTGCGTTGATATATACACATACTTATATATATATACACTTATTAAATCTGCACTGCGTTGATATATACACATACTTATATATATATACACTTATTAAATCTGCACTGCGTTGATATATACACTACTTTTATATACACATACTTATATATATATATACACACTTATTAAATCTAGCGCAGGCTGATATGCAAATGAGGGTAATCAGTGAGTCAACAACAGGTGCTAGCTATGTGTATATATAGCACCTGTTGTATATCAGCTAGTAGGAGGTCCGTTGCATTCTAGTTGGTATTCCCACATTCTCTACTTTAGCTATCCACGTTATCATCATATCCAATCGTTGATTCTAACTTAGAGAATGAGATTATATATAATGTTTCTACTGTTTGTTTCAAGGCATCATAGGGACTAGAATTGCTCCCACTTTGACTTCTCCTTTTGGGGCTTGGTGTCGTGGTAGTTGGACTTTTGGGGGCGGCATTTGAAGAGTTTTTTGGGGGTGTTTAGTGGGGGCTTGGTGTCTTGGTGTCGTGGTAGTTGGACTTTTGGGGGCGCCATTTGAAGAGGTTTTTTTGAGGCTTGGTGTCGTGGTAGTTGGACTTTTGGAGGCGGCATTTGAAGAGGTTTTTTTGAGGCTTGGTGTCGTGGTAGTTGGACTTTTGGGGGCGGCATTTGAAGAGGTTTTTGGGGGCTTGGTGTCGTGGTAGTTGGACTTTTGGAGGCGGCATTTGAAGAGGTTTTTTGGGGGCTTGGTGTCGTGGTAGTTGGACTTTTGGGGGCGGCATTTGAAGAGGTTTTTGGGGGCTTGGTGTCGTGGTAGTTGGACTTTTGGGGGCGGCATTTGAAGAGGTTTTTTGGGGGCTTGGTGTCGTGGTAGTTGGACTTTTGGGGGCGGCATTTGAAGAGGTTTTTTGGGGGCTTGGTGTCGTGGTAGTTGGACTTTTGGGGGCGGCATTTGAAGAGCATTTTTGGGGGCTTGGTGTCGTGGTAGTTGGACTTTTGGGGGCGGCATTTGAAGAGGTTTTTTGGGGTGTTTAGTGGGGGCTTGGTGTCGTGGTAGTTGGACTTTTGGGGGCGGCATTTGAAGAGGTTTTTTGGGGTGTTTAGTGGGGGCTTGGTGTCGTGGTAGTTGGACTTTTGGGAGCGGTATTTGAAGAGTTTTTTGGGGGTGTTTAGTGGGGCTTGGTGTCGTGGTAGTTGGACTTTTGGGGGCGGCATTTGAAGAGGTTTTGGGGGGTTTTTGCTTCCTCTTTGACTTCGGGTGGTGGTTGAAGATGTCTTGTGGGGGTTTCTGGGGTAGTGGTGGTTGAAAAGGTTTTTTGGGGGTTCTGGGTGGTGGTTTTTGAAGAGGTTTCTTGGGGGGGGGGGTCCGGGTGGTGTTTGGAGATGTTTTTTGGGAGGGGCATTGCTCCCACTTTGACTTCTTCTTTTGGGGGTTTCGGGTGGTGGTGTTTGAAGATGTATTTTGGGCCACTCTGTGATCTGGTGGGCCAGATAGTGGCCCACGGGCCGCCTGTTGCACTCCACTGGGTTAGAGAGTCATGATGAAGATGATAATGATTCGTTCAACAAAAAATATAAAAATAATAAATACATTTTAAAAAATCATAGGAAAAAAAATTTCAAAAAAAATTTCATTAGTTTGGTTAAAAAATGAAAGAACGAATAATTTTCATCACTTTTCAAGACAATACGTTAAAAATTATAGAAAAAAACAAGCAAATTACCACTGGGGTATTATTTTATTTTTACAGGTTTTTTTTCCAAGTATTTTCAACGAATTTGACCCCTAAACTCGTCGGAAATTACTTGTTGTTTTTATGGGTGGGATGAGACACCCTCAGAGTTTTTTTAAATTTTTATTATTAATAAATGTTTACATAAACATCCGTTTAGGGCCCGAGTAGAAATTAATTATATATATATGGTAATGAAAGGGTTAAACCATAGGAACAGTGTATTTCATTAGAAATATGGGGGGGGGGGTCCTTAGTTAATAATAGAGTAATGTTATAGGGAAGTACCCGCTGGGGTTTGCTAAAAAAAAAAAAAAAAATGATTTAGCGAACCCCAGCGACTGCTTTTCTGTAAATTTACCAATAACAATTTCTAATTTAGGCACCATGCCGGAAATTTCTGTGGTGAAGGAGGAGGGAGGGGGAAAAAGTCGATATAATCGACCCCAGTGCATTACTGGTTCTTTATTTTATTGAATAATAATTGTTTCTACTTTAGGCACAAAGCCAGCAATTATCCAGTGCATTACTGGTACTTTATTTTATCGACCCCGTAAGGATGAAAGGCAAAGTCAACCTCGGCGGGATTTGAACTCAGACCGTAAAGGGAATGGTTTCTTATATAGGCACAAGGACAGTAATTTTGGGGAGGGGAAAGTCAATTAAATCCAATAAAGAGTTTAAGAACCCACCACTGTCTGCTATTTCTGTTAAATAATTCCTCGTTTATGTTTGTTTAACTCTCGTCCTTCAGTTGGGTATTTTCAAAACTCCATCTTTCGTTCTGTTGTTGATTCAAAATGTCTATGAAAAACGTTGGAGATTTCTGTGATCATGTCGGACGTAGTGACAGACCTGTGCTGTTTTTTAAAAGCCTGTTGACTACATTCACGAGTGAGGGTACAAGCAGCGAAGGCAGCGCACAATGTAGGGCCGTAACTGGCGAGAAGTTTGTTGTTGTTGCAGGCGTTTTCGTTAACTCCGGTAGATTTTAAATGACTCCAGTGGTTGAAAGTTCCCATGCTCCCGGAAAGCAGGTCCCCCTGTCCTCCGCAACGCCTGGGGCTGCCCTCCACGTCGCATATCAAAACTTCTTTACCGTCTGAGACGATGTCGTAAGGCCCCTTCAACACAACTGTCACGTTACCCAGTTTGTCGGCGAGGGTTTTCACGTTGGTCACCGGTTGATCGACGTCGGGTTTTCGTCCTAAAACCTTCTGATACAAACCGCTGAATTCCACCACGTTTGGTGTTAGGATGGCGGAGGGATAGTTTTGAATCACCCCAGGGTCCTGCGAAAGAAGGTAAACCCCGTCAGCGTCTATGACAAGCGGTATTTTCAGGGACACGGTTTTCGCTAACACCTCCCTAACTGTATTCAACAAGGGTTCGTGTCTACCCAAACCGGGACCAACCACGACCGAATGCATCTTCGGCAACCACTGACCAATCTCTTCGACGGCCGAAGACTTGTCCAGTAGAGGGTGGACGATCAATTCGGGGCTGTAGGACTTGATAACCGGAGCAGAGTCGCCCGTGCAGAAGACGTGGGCGAGGTCGGCTCCGACCTTCAGAGCTGATATGGCAGCAAAATAAGGTGCCCCCGTATATTCTTGGCAACCCCCAACCACAGCAATACGGCCACACTGGCCTTTATGGAGACCATAGGATAACGGGGGCACAGTAGATTTGACCATGGATAACAGATCTTTCTCCTGGTGGCGGTTGTTTATTGAGAGCACGTCTAGTTCACGATAGACTGGGGGCAGTGTTTGGTACGACCGACGACCGATAGTTGGCCACAGTGAAAACATTGTGTTATTAGATAGCGTAGTAGTGGTTGTTGCAGTACCGGTGATAGTAGTAGTAGTGGTGGTTGTTGCAGTACCGGTGGTAGTAATGGTTGTAGTGTTAGTGGTTATGGCAGTACCGATGGTAGTAGCAGTTGTGGTGGTAGTAGTATTGGTCGCAGTAGCGGTGGTAGTAGTGGTTTTATACGAGTATAGGTTGTAGTAGTAGTGAATACTTTGCATATATATGTGTATGTGTGTATATATATATATATATACAGTCACAGATATCCCAAACTGATAAATAACAATAGAAAAAGAAAGGGGATAGTCACGGTTGGAACGCCTCTGTTCTTAGGTAAAAAACATCCTCTTAACTCAGACAAAATTGAAACAAAACAAACACCGGTAAGTGGAAATTATGGGCGGTGTTGTTATTTGAAAGTTGTACTTTCATTATTCATCCGATTTTTAGTCGTTTAGTCTTTACTCTACAAGTTTCTCCTAATATAATTATTATTAAAGTTTTTGAAATGGTTGGTCTTTTGTCTAAATCATAAAACAATGTCTTATATATATATATATATATATATATATATATATATATATATATATATAAGACATTTTTTCCAATTCCAACCCTCTCGTCCCTCAATCTATCTTATTTCTCATTCTTTCTTCTGATGAAGGACTAGCGTCTGAAACGTTGAGACCTTCTTCCTGCTATATCAAGCGTTAACCTAATATATCCCTTCATATACTGTACCGATTGTGTTGTTATTTCTGTTTACCTTTTACATATATATATATGTATGTATACATACATATAAATATACATGTGTGTGGATATATATATATATATATATATATATATATATGCTAGCGTGGAAGATAGACGTTAAACGATGATGATGATGATATGCATATATTATATATATATATATATATGTATACATATATACATATATATATATGTCTGTGTATATATATATATATATATATATATATATATATATATATATGCAGAGGTTATATCAATATTTATTTATATGTCAATATTTATTTATAAAACAAATCTGTATTTTATCTGATGAAAGCGCACCATAATTTGCCTTGGTTGCCCTTGAAATATATATAATAAAATAAATATGGTTTTATAAATATAGTTTCCATTTATTAATATATTGTATATATATATGTATATATGTATACATACATACATATATATATATACATATGTCTGTGTATATATATATGTATATGGTGGCTGCCAACTCGTTTTCGAGTACGGCCACTACTTTACATCCATGTAGGATAACCCCTACCGAAGCGCTGAACGAGTGTGACTTTTTAGTCCAGCCAGCGACTTGAAACCTCTGGTACAAACACTACACCTGTGACAATCATTGACACATAGTGCTAGGCCCATGGTAGGACAATTATTGACACATAGTGCTGGGCCCATGTGAGGACAAGTGCAGAGAGATCTCCAGATATAAAGCAATGCCTGTGCCGTGAAGCTTTTATAGTGAGCAAAGGCACTGCACAAAGCCAGTCCCACTCTCTTAACCAAGATGCTATTTACCAAAAAGAAGAACAAGTCAACATCATTGGATACCATCAGGGTTGCAGGTGTTATATCAGAGTTTTCCTTCTCCTAGAATTCTGCCTTG
>OZ024764.1:15062883-15072883 GCA_964016885.1 Eledone cirrhosa | reverse complement strand
ATATATATGTACATATGTATGTATGTATATATGTATGTACATATGTATGTATGTACGTATATATATGTATATATTTATGTACATATGTATGTATATATATATATGTATATATATATATGTACATATATATGTACATATGTATGTATATATATATATGTATATATATATGTACATATATATGTATATATTTATGGACATATGTATGTATATATATATATGTATATATATATGTACATATATATGTACATATCTATATCTATCTAAGGCGGGTAAAATTCCCGAGATCCATGGACGAGTTCTCTCCAGCGGTCTCTGTCCCTCATTATCGCTGCCATATCCTGCCTCTCCAACAGACCAGTGTCTGTCCTTAGGGCATCAACATATGTTAACCTTGGTCTTCCTCTTCTAGTGTGTCCATGTAGGGGCTCCCAAAGGAGCACTGAGTGCAATGTCAACTCTGGATGTCGGTGAGCATGTCCAGCCAACCTCAGTCTTCTCTGTGTCACTTTTGAGCTGACTTTTGGGATGTATGTATGTATATATATGTACATATGTGTGTATGTAGATATCATCATCATTTAACATCTATCTTCCACGCTAGCATGGGTGAGACAGTATATATATATGTATATATATATAGGAACAAGTAAGACCCCGACGGCTGAGCTCAAGCCGTTTCGACGGCTAATTCTGGGTACAGAATTAGCCGTCGAAACGGCTTGAGCTCAGCCGTCGGGGTCTTACTTGTTCCTATTACCCACTCTACTACCCTCAGTATTGAGTACTTTGGTGCGTTAATGATTCACCTGGTTCCTTACCGCATTTCCTTCGTTGTATATATATATATATATATATACTTACATATATGTATACATATACATACATACATATATATATATATATATATATATATATATATATATATATACGTGGGAAAGTAAAAAATTGGAGAATAGACCGTTAAAACATGTTTATTTAAAATATCACCTACGTACGTTTCACCCAGTTGGGCTTCTCAAGGGCATAAATAATCACAAGTGTTCCTTATATAGTTCGGAAAGAGTTTTGGGGGTTAAATATATATATATCATGTTTAATATAGAAATTGTTTCTACATGACTAGAACTGTTTCATTCAAAAGAAATCATCAGGTGAGCTCTTTTATTTATATATATATTTATAATGTTTTTTATTGTCTCAACAACTAGATCTTGTTTTCATGAGCCATTGGTGTGATTTGATCCTGGATCAAGAGATTCAGTTATTTACTAGTACTGGTATTGCAACTATGCCTGTATTTGAGCCTGAAACTCTCCTTGGAGGCTAGTAGTTTAATTTTTTTTTTTTTTTTCAGTAGCACTAAGACTGCAATTAATCCTTTAGCATTTAAACCGTCCATATCAGGCCAGAATTCTCTCACCTCTTTCTGTTCAAACCGGCTGTAACCTGCCACTCATACTGATGTTATGATATTGTTCTCAAAATAAATAATATCAAAATTTCATAGATTTGATATTATGTGAGATCAAGCCTTTGCTGTGAAAATACAATAGTATATATAGAGTAATGTAAATGTTATGTGAGGTAAAGCCTTTACTGTGAAAATACAATAGTATATATAGAGTAATGTAAATGTTATGTGAGATATTATGTGAGGTAAAGCCTTTACTGTGAAAATACAATAGTATATATAGAGTAATGTAAATGTTATGTGAGGTAAAGCCTTTACCATGAAAATACAATAGTATATATAGAGTAATGTAAATGTTATGTGAGGTAAAGCCTTTACTGTGAAAATACAATAGTATATATAGAGTAATGTAAATGTTATGTGAGGTATTATGTGAGGTAAAGCCTTTACTGTGAAAATATAATAGTATATATAGAGTAATGTAAATGCTGAAGGATTAAGTTAAACTGTGTTACCAACCCAGCCAAAACCAGCTCTGGTCCTGTGAAATAAAACCACATAACCTTGAAGTGTTCCTATTTAACCCTTTAGCATTTAAACCGGCCATATCTGACCAGAATTTTCTCACCTCTTTCTGTTCAAATTGGCTGCAACCAGCCACTCATACTGATGTTAAGTTATTATTCTGAAAATGAATAATATCAAAATCTTATAGATTTGATATTATGTGAGATAAAACCTTTAACATGAAAATACAGTAGTAAATATAGAGTAATGTAAATGCTAAAGGGATAAGCATAATGGAGGTGTATATGAAACCGTATATAAACATACATAACATATTTATGTACAATAAACATTTTATTTTGTCATGTTATTTTTTTATGGAGATCCATTCATGTGATTTGATCCTGGCTCAAGAAACTGAAATATTTGCTGGGACTCATGCATCTATATCTATACTTGAACCTCTGTCTTTTTTGAGCTAGTGGTTTAATTTAAAAAAAAAGATTTCTTTTTGTCTCAAAAATAAGATATTTTGGGTGTTTCTGTTGGCAGGATTTGATCCTGGATCAAAAAATTCAATTATTTGCTGAGACTGTATTAAATCCATATCTGTATTTGAGCCTTTGACTGTTTATTTTGAGGCTAGTGGTATCATTAAACAAATTTTTTTGGTTTCAACAATGACATATTTTGAGGGTTCTGTTTGCAAGATTTGATCCTGGCTCAAGAAATTATTTTCTGAGACGGTAATTACATCCATATCTGTACTTGAGCTTGAAACGGTCCTTTTGAAAGATAGGAGTTTTATTTGTTTTGTTTTTTTGGTAGGGGAGGGGTCTCAACAAGTTATTTTTTCTTATGGAGCCCAATTAGTGTGATTTGATCCTGGCTCAAGAAACTGAAATATTTGCTAGGACTTTAATCCATGTCTATACTTGAACCTCTCTCTTTTTTGAGGCTAGTGGTTTAATTTAAGAAATATGATATTTTGGGTGTTTCTGTTGGCAGGATTTGATCCTGGATCAAAAAATTCAATTATTTGCTGAGACTGTATTAAATCCATATCTGTATTTGAGCCTTTGACTGTTTATTTTGAGGCTAGTGGTATCATTAAACAAATTTTTTTGGTTTCAACAATGACATATTTTGAGGGTTCTGTTTGCAAGATTTGATCCTGGCTCAAGAAATTATTTTCTGAGACGGTAATTACATCCATATCTGTACTTGAGCTTGAAACGGTCCTTTTGAAAGATAGGAGTTTTATTTGTTTTGTTTTTTTGGTAGGGGAGGGGTCTCAACAAGTTATTTTTTCTTATGGAGCCCAATTAGTGTGATTTGATCCTGGCTCAAGAAACTGAAATATTTGCTAGGACTTTAATCCATGTCTATACTTGAACCTCTCTCTTTTTTGAGGCTAGTGGTTTAATTTAAGAAATATGATATTTTGGGTGTTTCTGTTGGCAGGATTTGATCCTGGATCAAAAAGTTCAATTATTTGCTCAGACTGTTATTGCATCCATATCTGTACTTGAGCCTGTGACTGTCTTTTTGGAGGCTAGTGGTTAAATTTTTTTAATTATTGTGGTCTCAACAATAAGATATTTTTTTGGTTCTGTTGGTGGGATTTGATCCTAGATAAAAAAAAATTCAGTTATTTCCTGGGAGTGTAATTACATCCACATCTGTACTTGAGCTTGAAACTGTCTTTTTGTCTCAACAAGTTTGATGGAGTCACATTGGCATGATTTTGATCCTGGATCAAAAAATATCTGACTTGAAACTATCTTTTTGGAGGACAGTGGTTTCATATTTAAACATTTTTTTTCTGTCTCAACAATAAATTATTTTGGGAGTTCTGTTAGTGAAATTTGATCCTGGATCAAAAAATACCTGTACTTGAATCTGAAACAATCTTTTTGGAAGATAGTGGCTTCATATATTTAAAAAAAAATGTTTTGCTTTTCCATCTCAACAATTTAGTTTTTGATGGAGTTACATTGGTGTGATTTGATCTTGGATCAAGAAATATCTGTACTTAAATTTATAACTGTCTTTTTGGAGGACAGTGATTTCATATTTAAACATTTTTTCTGTCTCAACAATAAATTATTTTGGGAGTTCTGTTAGTGAAATTTGATCCTGGATCAAGAAAAATCTATACTTAAATTTATAACTGTCTTTTTGGAAGAGAGTGTTTTTATATCTTTTTCTTTTCCATCTCAACAATTGATTTTTTGATGGAGTTACATTGTTGTGATTTGATCTTGGATCAAGAAATATCTGTTCTTAAATTTATAACTGACTCTTTGGAGGACTGGTTTTATATTTAAACATTTTTTTTTCATCTCAACAATGAGATATCTTTTGGGTTCCATTTACATGATTTGAATTTGTGGTGTCGACAATTTCAATCAGTTGCAGTTGTTGTAGAGAGTGTAGTTGCATCCGTTCCTGATCTTGGACTTGAACTCGGGCCTGCTGTCTGAAATTGCAAAACATGTTGATGCATGCCTTGTAAATCCGTCTGTCCATGGCGCCGTAGATGATAGGGTTGACCGTATTTGCAACTGCGTACAACACCGTTATTACTGCATATACACTGCCGCTGTATTGCAGCTGGCGATCGATGCTACGGATGACTCCGTAAGGAATATAACCAACGTAGATGACCAAGAAGACCAGACCGAACATTTTGGTGATTTGAATTTCTCTTTTTAACCATTCACTACTCTGGCTTGAACGCAACGCTGCCGAGGAGATATAGGATTTTGTGAAGATGGCTACATAACAGACAACAACAATAAAGGACGGTATGATCATAAGGACGATACTGACCAGGGTCTTGAACATGACAAACTCCTCTTTGACCAGACAACGCAGTAACTTTGGCTCATATTCCACCATGTTGCCGAGATCTGGGTTAAGCAAGAAACATAAAGGGACGATCCTGGAAAATGTTAGAACGAACACTGTGTAGACATTTTTTGACATGGTCACATAAAATTGGTTGCAGACGACCACAAGAAATCGGTGTACAGCTATGAGACCCGTGTGCCACAGAGAGCAGCCCATGAGGAGCACAGTAGAGTGTGCCAGTAACTCACAGTGTAACAAGTTACTGGGCCAATAGCCGGAGAAATACGACACAATGACCATAGCGTTGTTTAGAAGCAGATTCATGACGTCGTTGATACAAAGGCTCGCTACGAATATATTGATGACGTTCTTGAGATGTTTACGGTGCCACAGCGCCGCTAGGATGGCCAAGTTACCGCACAGCCCGGCCACAGTGGCCATCAGCATGATGAAGCCACCTGTATAAAGAATCACAGCCGGGATGACCTCTTTTCCGCCTCCTTCGATCTCTCCTATCCTCTCTTGCGAGGTCTTGTTGCTTCCAGCGTACGAGAGAATGGCTACGACTGTTGCACTTGTCACACCCTTCCAGGGGTTTCCTTCGTACACCATGCTTTCGCCACCATCACCGACGACACCACCACCACCACCACCACCACCACCGACAACAGCAGCTGCGACAACACCTGCATGAATGCTATCCAACATCGCTGCACCACCGCTGACGACGAAAGCAACTCCACCACCATCACCAGCTCCACCGCCACCACCACCACCACCACCACCATCACCACCACCACCACCATCACCACCACCACCCTCTGATAACAGCAATTGTTCCATTATTAACACACCACCACCACTACTGTTGTTTCCTCCCCTTCCTTTCTCTCTTCCTCTTCTCCTTGTTCTTCTTCCTCCTCCTCCTCTCACCCCCCTTCACTTTATCTGTCTCTGTTTCCTCCCCCTCCAACTCTAACCTTCCCTTCACAGTCTCTGTCGCTACCTCCTCCTCTCCCTACAACAACACTATCCCTCCCACACACCACACTCTCTGAAGAAACAAGGATATCTCGAAACAGAAACACAGAACCGATTATCATTGTAGACGTCTGTAATAGATAGGTGTATACATGCCTTGGGAGGGTGTGTGTGTGTGTGGAGGTGTGTATAGGTGTGTGGGGGTCATATGGCAAGTGTGTGTGTGTCTCACAATTTACCAATCATCCATTTATAAACATTAAGGTCAGCAGGTAATGCCAAGGAGATGTAGATATAGATGTATATCTGAAATATAACTGTTAACCTGTACCAAGTAGGAAACCAGCCAGTAACCCTAATATAATTTGTAATTATTTATAAAGTAAGGAGCAGTTTCCAGAAGGAATAGAAATTATGAATTGTCTCTAAGATGATTTATAGACCTTTATATAATTTTATATGTTTATATGTCTTATATATTGTAATATATCTATCTTATATTGCATATCTCATGAGAACATAGACATTCCTCTTCATCCTCCAACTCTTCCTCCTGGTTATCTTCCTTTCCTTTACTGTCCTTCTCTCTCTCTTTCATCCGTCAATCAGCCAATCTGACAGTCTGCCAGTCCATCAGTCCGTTAGTTTTATAATAAACGACATACCAGATGTGACATTCAACTATATAATTGCAATGAATTGACAGATAAAAATGAAAAAAAGTACCAGTCTAATATTGGGATTGATTCTTCCTTTATATCTCTTTCTTACTTCTCTCTCTCTCTCTCTCTCTCTCTCTCTCTCTCTCTCTCTCTCTCTCTCTCTCTCTCTCTCTCTCTCTCTCTCTCTATATATATATATATATATGTATGTATGTATGTATGTATATATATATATATATATTTAATATAGAAATGGCTTCTACAGGACTAGAACTGTTTCATTCGGGAGAAATATTTATTAAATATTTATACTCTATGTATTGAGTACCTTACTTACTGTGGTTGTTAACCCAGATTGAACCCGGGATAAACTTATATATATATATATATATATATATATATATAGTAATAATAATAAATGTGAAGACTAAAATCCAAAGGGGGCTCGATAGAGATAAATATATATCAAATATATAAGAACCCTAGAGCAAATATTTATTAAACTTTAATCTGTTATTTTAATAAATATATATATATATATATATTTCAAGGATACCAAGTTAAATTATGGTATGCCTTCATCAGACAAAATACAATATATATCAGTTTTACAAATAAGCATTGACGTACCCTTTCAAAATGCGACCATTACTTTTGGAGGACATCAGGATATTTATATATATATAAATTTAGAAGGAACAAGGGGCTGTGCAGTTACTTGATAAAGTGTATTTAGAAATAAAATAAAATCACTAAGGGCAGGACCTCTCTTCAGTTGTCTGCTGAGGGACTAGGACATTTCAACGCATTAATTTATATATATCATCATCATCATCATCATCTTCGTTTAACGTCCCTTTTCCACGCTAGCATGGGATATATATATATATATCTTTATATATTAAATTATTGACTGTGTGAGGAAATGACCAAAGCTGTGTGTCTTAATTAAATATATGGTGGTATTATGTGAGGTAAAGTCTTTACTGTGAAAATACAATAGTAAATATAGAGTAATGTAAATGCTATGTGAGATATTATGTGAGGTAAAGCCTTTACTGTGAAAATACAATAGTATATATAGAGTAATGTAAATGTTATGTGAGATATTATGTGAGGTAAAGCCTTTACTGTGAAAGTACAATAGTAAATATAGAGTAATGTAAATGCTATGTGAGATATTATGTGAGGTAAAGACTTTACTGTGAAAATACAATAGTATATATAGAGTAATGTAAATGATATGTGAGGTAAAGCCTTTACTGTGAAAATACAATAGTATATATAGAGTAATGTAAATGTTATGTGAGGTATTATGTGAGGTAAAGCCTTTACTGTGAAAATACAATAGTATATATAGAGTAATGTGAATGTTGTGTGAGGTATTATGTGAGGTAAAGCCTTTACTGTGAAAATACAATAGTATATATAGAGTAATGTAAATGTTATGTGAGATATTATGTGAGGTAAAGTCTTTACTATGACAATACAATAGTATATATAGAGTAATGTAAATGTTATGTGAGGTATTATGTGAGGTAAAGCCTTTACTGTGACAATACAATAGTATATATAGAGTAATGTAAATGTTATGTGAGATATTATGTGAGGTAAAGCCTTTACTGTGACAATACAATAGTATATATAGAGTAATGTAAATGTTATGTGAGGTATTATGTGAGGTAAAGCCTTTACTGTGACAATACAATAGTATATATAGAGTAATGTAAATGTTATGTGAGATATTATGTGAGGTAAAGCCTTTACTGTGACAATACAATAGTATATATAGAGTAATGTAAATGTTATGTGAGATATTATGTGAGGTAAAGCCTTTACTGTGACAATACAATAATATATATAGAGTAATGTAAATGTTATGTGAGATATTATGTGAGGTAAAGCCTTTACTGTGACAATACAATAGTATATATAGAGTAATGTAAATGTTATGTGAGATATTATATGAGGTAAAGCCTTTACTGTGACAATACAATAGTATATATAGAATAATGTAAATGTTATGTGAGATATTATGTGAGGTAAAGCCTTTACTGTGACAATACAATAGTATATATAGAGTAATGTAAATGTTATGTGAGGTATTATGTGAGGTAAAGCCTTCACTGTGACAATACAATAGTAAATATAGAGTAATGTAAATGTTATGTGAGAGATTATGTGAGGTAAAGCCTTTACTGTGAAAATACAATAGTATATATAGAGTAATGTAAATGCTATGTGAGATATTATGTGAGGTAAAGCCTTTACTGTGAAAATACAATAGTATATATAGAGTAATGTAAATGTTATGTGAGGTAAAGCCTTTACTGTGAAAATACAATAGTAAATATAGAGTAATGTAAATGTTATGTGAGATATTATGTGAGGTAAAGCCTTTACTGTGACAATACAATAGTATATATAGAGTAATGTAAATGTTATGTGAGATATTATGTGAGGTAAAGCCTTTACTGTGAAAATACAATAGTATATATAGAGTAATGTAAATGTTATGTGAGATATTATGTGAGGTAAAGCCTTTACTGTGACAATACAATAGTATATATAGAGTAATGTAAATGTTATGTGAGATATTATGTGAGGTAAAGCCTTTACTGTGAAAATACAATAGTATATATAGAGTAATGTAAATGTTATGTGAGATATTATGTGAGGTAAAGACTTTACTGTGAAAATACAATAGTATATCTAGAGTAATGTAAATGCTAAAGGGTTAAGTATTGAGTACTCTGGTGGGTTATCGTCCACCAGGTATCTTACCACACCATCTCTGTTATATGTATATATAATAAATATCTATATCTATAAATAATAATAATAATATTATATATATATAATAATGGGCGGAGGTGGTGAGAGCAGACCTCAGATCGCTGAAGCTCACAGAGGAGATGATGAAGGACCGTGACAAGTGGAGAGATGCTGTGCTGAATAGGACCCGTCCCACCCTTGCAAGCAGGGAAGAGCAGACGTAAAATGATGATGATGATGATGATATATATATAGTAACAATATTATATAAGGAATTAAGTGAGGGGAACACGGAGCCTTGCTATGTTTCACTGGATTACTTGCCACTACGGTAGTTGAATGGTTGGTTGGATGGTTGGTTGGTTGATTGGATGGTTAGTTGGTTGGTTGGATGGTTAGTTGGATGGTAGGATGGTTGGTTGGATGGTTGGTTGGATGGTAGGATGGTTGGATGGTTGGATGGTAGGATGGTTGGTTGGATGGTAGGATGGTTGTATGGTTGGTTGGATGGTTGGATGGTTAGTTGGATGGTTGGATGGTTGGATGGTTAGTTGGTTGGTTGGATGGTTAGTTGGATGGTTGGATGGTAGGATGGTTGGATGGTAGGATGGTTGTATGGTTGGTTGGATGGTTGGATGGTTAGTTGGATGGTTGGATGGTTGGATGGTAGGATGGTTGGATGGTTAGTTGGATGGTTGGATGGTAGGATGGTTGTATGGTTGGTTGGATGGTTGGATGGTTAGTTGGATGGTTAGATGGTTGGATGGTTAGTTGGATGGTTGGTTGGATGATTGGATGGTTAGTTGGA
>OZ024764.1:15045383-15052883 GCA_964016885.1 Eledone cirrhosa | reverse complement strand
GTGGCGGTGTTGTTGTTGGTGGTGGTGGTGGAGTTGTTGGTGGTGGTGGTGGAGGTGGCGGTGGTGGAGGTGGCGGTGGTGGTGGAGTTGGCGGTGTTGTTGGTGGTGGTGGAGGTGGCGGTGTTGTTGGTGGTGGTGGTGGAGGTGGTGGTGTTGTTGGTGGTGGTGGAGGTGGCGGTGTTGTTGGTGGTGGCGGTGTTGGGTGTGGGTAGTATTGTGGTTGTTGGTGAGGTTGCTGTGTTGTTGTTGTTGTTGTTGTTGTTGTTGTTGGTGTAGGGGTACTAATGGTGGTGTGGTGGTGGTGTTGGATGTTGTTGTTATTGTGGTGGGGTTCTATAATCCATTAAAATACACTGCCAGTCTTCACAGGGTCTTTTTATCTGGTACCGTTTACTACAAAAGTGTTCTGTCTGTTATAAGCCCCCTCCTTCTCTCTCCTTCTCTCTCTTTCTATCTCTCTAACTCTCTCTCTCTCTCTCTCTCTAACTCTCTTTCTCTCTAACTCTCTTTCCTTTCTTTTCTCTCTCTCTGTTTCTTTCTTTCCCTCCTTTTCTCTCTCTCTCTCTCTCTCTCTTTCCCTCCTTCCTTCTCTCTCTCTCTCTCTTTCTTACTCTTTCTAACTTTCTCTTTCTATCTCACTAACTCTCTTTCTTTCTCTTACTCTCTCTCTTTCACATGTATATATATATATATATATATATATAAATATATATATATATATATAGATATATAAATATACACAGTTGTGTATGATTGTATATAAATATATATATATACATACATATATATATGTATATATATATACATACATATATATATGTATATATATATATATATATATATACATACATATATATATGTATATATACACATATATATACATATATATATATACATATACAAAAAGCGGACGTAGAATGAAATGATGAAAAAAATGATGATATATATATGTATATATATGATGATATATATATATATATATATATATATATATATATATATATATATATATATATATGTATATATATATATATATATATATCATCATCATCATCATCACCATTTTACGTCCGTTCTTCCATGCTAGCATGGGTTAGACGGGTTGTCCTGTTGTGGGCAGTGTCTGGTCGACTGACCTTGTCTTGCTCATACAGGAACTGATTCTGGCTTGATTTCTACAGCTGGATGCCCTTCCTAACACCAACCTCATTTACAGTGAGTGCTGGGTGTTTTTTCGTGGCGCCTACACGTCCACTTTACAGTGTGGGCTGGGTGCTTTTTTGCCGTGGCACCTCCACGACCACCTTGCAGTGGGGGTGTGTGGGGGCATATTGTCTATATGCTTCAGCTTGTACCCATGGGAGGTCGGGTACCCTGTATTACTGCGTGACGCCAGAAGTCACGGTCGTGTGTCATTGCCTTTGAGAGGTGTAATTGGGTATGGTCGGCTTTTATCACCTCATCCCAGGTCATCTTGGGTCTCCCCACTCCGCGGTTTCCATCAACTTCTAGTGCTCTGCACCTTTTTATGCAGCTGTCATCCTTCATACGCATCAAATGTCCATACCAGAGCAACCGCCTCTCCTGCACACAGCATTTGATTCCTCTTATGCTCAGTCTCTCTCTCAATTCATTTATGCTTTGTCGTTCTCGTATTTTACTGTTACACATCCATCGGAGCATGCAGGCTTCGTTTCTCTCTAATCTACGTAAGTCTTCCACCTTCAGCGCCCAGGTCTCACTACCATGTAACATTGCTGTTTGGATACACGCATCATACAGCTCTAATACTACAGACATGTGGTTAGAATGTCTGAGGAAAGAACCTCTGAATTGAGAGATCACAGCTCTGATACTACAGACATGTGGTTAGAATGTCTGAGGAAAGAATCTCTGAATTGAGAGATTACAGCTCTGATACTACAGACATGTGGTTAGAATGTCTGAGGAAAGAATCTCTGAATTGAGAGATTACAGCTCTGATACTACAGACATGTGGTTAGAATGTCTGAGGAAAGAATCTCTGAATTGAGAGATTACAGCTCTGATACTACAGACATGTGGTTAGAATGTCTCAGGAAAGAATCTCTGGATTGAGAGATCACAGCTCTGATACTACAGACATGTGGTTAGAATGTCTGAGGAAAGAATCTCTGAATTGAGAGATTACAGCTCTGATACTACAGACATGTGGTTAGAATGTCTCAGGAAAGAATCTCTGGATTGAGAGATCACAGCTCTGATACTACAGACATGTGGTTAGAATGTCTGAGGAAAGAATCTCTGAATTGAGAGATCACAGCTCTGATACTACAGACATGTGGTTAGAATGTCTCAAGAAAGAATCTCCGAATTGAGAGATCACAGCTCTGATACTACAGACATGTGGTTAGAATGTCTCAAGAAAGAATCTCCGAATTGAGAGATCACAGCTCTGATACTACAGACATGTGGTTAGAATGTCTCAGGAAAGAATCTCTGAATTGAGAGATCACAGCTCTGATACTACAGACATGTGGTTAGAATGTCTCAAGAAAGAATCTCCGAATTGAGAGATCACAGCTCTGATACTACAGACATGTGGTTAGAATGTCTCAGGAAAGAATCTCTGAATTGAGAGATCACAGCTCTGATACTACAGACATGTGGTTAGAATGTATGAGGAAAGAATCTCTGAATTGAGAGACTGACAGACAAATGTTATATTTATGTAAAGCATGTAGGGCGGTGGATTGGCAGTATCGGTAGAGGGTCGGACGCCATGCTTTCCAGCATAGTTACGTCCCTTTACAGTCTGAGTTCAAATCCCGCCGAGGTTGACTTTGCCTTTCATCCTTACGGGGTCGATAAAATAAAGTACCAGTAATACACTGGGATAATTGCTGGCCTTGTGCCTAAAGTAGAAACAGTTATATTTATGTAAAGCATATACTACACTTTACCAAGATCATATTTTCCACTCCTGCAGTAATATGTTAGTGGATAACTGGTTTTTATGACAGGAATACAGTCTCTCTCTCTCTCTCTCTCTCTCTCTCTCTCTCTCTCTCTCTCTCTCTCTCTCTCTCTCTCTCTCTCTCTCTCTCTCTCTCTCTCATATATATATCCATATATATATATATATATATATATATATATATATATATACATATATATATATGTATATATATCCAGAGATTCTTTCCTCAGACATTCTAACCACATGTCTGTAGTATCAGAGCTGTGGTCTCTCAATTCAGAGATTCTTTCCTCAGACATTCTAACCACATGTCTGTAGTATCAGATCTGTGGTCTCTCAAGTTGGAGAAGTAGCAGCTCTACCTGGAGTGACTCTCCGACCTGTAAGCTACACACGCTATCGAGTAACATTACTCCAAAGACCCTTCAGAGGAACCCCACTTTGGCTGCTTTTATTCAGGATTGTATTCTTTCAGTGATTATCTAAGCTTGGTGACCATAGGTAAGAGTTTAAACAAATACCAAATTGAAGATAGCGAGTTTGGCTTTTACACCTACCTCTCTTATCTGATTACTGAATGCTGAAGCTGATGCATTACTGCACCAGGTTTTGCAATTCTTGCACTTAATTCAACCTCCTGTTTTTTATCACTTGTGAACATAGCCCCGAGGTAGTTGAACTTCTCCACCTTCATCAGTAAGAGTGCACTATGATGGCTTCTTTGAAAGGGTTAATGCCTCCTTTTTCACAGCACTAATTAATGCAGTAAATTATATTCTTCCCCTACCACCACCACCACCACCAACACCACTAATTACACCACCACCACCACCACTAACATCAACACCACCACCACCACTAATAACAACACCACCACCACTACTACCACCACCACTACAACCAGACCACCACCACTACCACTAATAACACCACCACCACCACTACTACTACTACTACCACCACCAACATCAACAACAACAACAACACCACCACCACACCACCATCAACACCGCCACCACCACCACATATTCTATGGCCTCTTTGATCTAGTGCTGCTATTTCAAATATCTTCAGCCTCACCTTTACGTTCAGTGCTTCTTCACCAAATTTTTGTATTTATTTTTCCAGATTTTGGCCCCTCAGGTGTTTATACAACCACTGTTTTAATAGACCATTCTTCAAATCTACTTTTCATTTAGATTTTATCTTTTACACAATCTCTTCTGATGTTTCTTCTCTGTTCTGTTTGGTTTTTTCTTTTCTTTAATTTTCTGCATAATTATCTGCCAATTTAATTTTTGAATGTTGTGGCTTCATTGAAGATGGAAAAATGACTTTTCATTTGGTTCAATGTTTTCTGGTTAATTCTACTGACTTTACATTATTTCTTCATTAGTGGCGGTGGTTTGGCAACAGAATCGGTAAAGCGTCAGACGCCATGCTTTTCAGCATAGAGTTATGGCCCTTTACGTTCTGAGTTCAAATCCTGCCAAGGTTAACTTTGCCTTTCATCCTTACTTGGTTGATAAAATAAAGTACCAGTAATACACTGGGTCAATTTAATCGACTTCCCCCTCTCCCAAAATTGTTGGTTTTGTGCCCATAGTAGAAATCATCATCATCATCATTATCTGAGTTCAAATCCCGCTGAGGTTAACTTTGCCTTTCATCCTTACGGGGTCGATAAAATAAAGTACCAGTAATACAGTGGGGTAATTGCTGGCCTTGTGCCAAAAGTAGAAACAATTATTATTATTACAGTTGCATTTATCTTGCTTTATGTTCATACGAGTTATCACCAAGTCACAACCAGTGACCTCAAGAGACAACAAGGTCCGCCATGTTCAAGAAAGAACACACATACACACACATGCATCTTTAAGTGTTTAGACTTGTGATGTACTATTGACAGAATCTTCCTTAGTATATGGGCAGTTCCCATTAGTACTATCTTTTGTATTTCTCCTATATGCGGGTTTCCTGGGATTTGCGATAAGTAATCATTAGACCCCTTAGGTATCATTCCTAGAGCCCCTACAACCACTGGTATTGTTTTAGTTCTCAATTTCCACATTTTTCCAATTTCTATCTCCAGGTCCTTATACTTGTTCAAATTTTCAAATGTTTTATAGATACATTCTTGTCTATTGGAACGGACATATCAATTAGCAGGCATACCCTCTTTTTAAAGTCCTTCAGTATTATATCAGGTCTATTTGTATCTATTTTTCGGTCTGTTTGGATGCTAAAGTTCCACAAGATTGAGATGTGATCTTTTTCAAGTACAGGAGGTGGTTGATGCTCCCACCAATTCTTTTGATGGGGCAGGTCAAAATGCTTACACATTACCCAATGTATGTATTGTGCAGCTCTGTTGTGCCTGTTTAAGGTATTCGGTTGGAGCTATAGGACTGCACATTGAAATTATATGATCAATGGTCTCTGGTTATTTTTTACATACTCGGCATAATGGGTTGCTTCCATTTTTTATTATGTTGGCTTGGTAATTTTTTGTTGGCAGACACTGATCTTGTGCTGATATAATCAGTCCTTCAGTCTCCGATTTCAGTCCAGAGGATGCCAACCACTTATTATTATTATTATTATTATTATTATTATTAGCAGTTTGGCAGTATCGGTAGAGCGTCGGACAACAGGCTTTGCAGCACAGAGTTACACCCCTTTCTGATCTGAGTTCAAATCCCGTCGAGGTTAACTTTGCCTTTCATCCTTACGGGGTCGATAAAATAAAGTACCAGTAATGCGCTGGGATAATTGCTGGCCTTGTGCCAAAAGTAGAAACAGTTATTATTATTATTATTAGGGCGGTGGATTGGCAGTATCGGTAGAGCATCGGAGGCCTTGCTTTGCAGCATAGAGTTACGGCCCTTTATGATCTGAGTTCAAATCCCGCCGAGGTTAACATTGCCTTTCATCCTTACGGGGTCGATAAAATAAAGTACCAGTAATACACTGGGTAATTGCTGGCCTTGTGCCTCACGTAGAAACAATTATTAATACTCTGTCATTACCTGTCACTAGCAGCCAGTGAAAACATTTTTTTATCATGTATGTACCTTCATAAATTGTTCAAATAATGTTGACATTAACTTCTCACTGAACATTAATAACTACTTGAATGCTGCAAACCACTCGATCTATATTAGACAAGAGAATCTGTTTCTCCCTCTGTCTGTCACATATATTTAGAAAAGAGTAAAAGAGGAGGAGTGAAAGTTGAATGCTTTACACGCAACAAAGGAAAACATCACTGTAAACCTTAGAGAAAATGTTTCCTAAAAAAACATATCAAAATATGTCAATTATTATTACTAAGATGTCACTCTATTGTTAAATGATACTTTAAACTATTTATCTATCTTTCACACACACACATTCTATCTCTCTCTCACTGTATTTCTTTCTCAGCAACAACAACTTTTCACTCCTCCTCTTTTTCTCTCGTTAGTTACTATGGTGATAACACACTATCTATCTACCTCTCACACAGCAACACTCTAGCTATCTCTAGCTTCTAACCACATGCCAACATTATCAGAGCTGTGATCTTTCAATTCAGAGATTCTTTCCTCAGACATTCTAACCACATGTCTGTAGTATCAGAGCTGTGGTCTCTCAATTCAGAGATTCTTTCCTCAGACATTCTAACCACATGTCTGTAGTATCAGAGCTGTGATCTCTCAATCCAGAGATTCTTTCCTCAGACATTCTAACCACATGTCTGTAGTATCAGAGCTGTGGTCTCTCAATTCAGAGATTCTTTCCTCAGACATTCTAACCACATGTCTGTAGTATCAGAGCTGTGATCTCTCAATTCAGAGATTCTTTCCTCAGACATTCTAACCACATGTCTGTAGTATCAGAGCTGTGATCTCTCAATCCAGAGATTCTTTCCCAGACAATCTAACCACATGTCTGTAGTATCAGAGCTGTGATCTCTCAATCCAGAGATTCTTTCCTCAGACATTCTAACCACATGTCTGTAGTATCAGAGCTGTGATCTCTCAATTCAGAGATTCTTTCCTGAGACATTCTAACCACGTCTGTAGTATCAGAGTCAAGTATCTTGACTCTGTTTTCCTGTGATTTTCATAGAAAAATTTTTTGAATACATCTTCTCTTTTCATGATATTTGGATTACATTGAGTTCTTCATACGGATTGGACACTACCGTATATTTTGGTAGATTTATCTACATATATATATGTATATATATATACGCACACAAATATAAATTCAGTGAGATTCGTATTTCGGTGGGTCGAAAATAGGCGAGTTATGCTGGCTAGGACTCCATGGACCGAAAGAGACGAGAGCAATAAACATAGGTTATAGAGGCCATAGAAACTGACACTGGCGGTTAAGAAGCTATCAACCACCTGAGGCAAAAAGACGAAGCAAGCTGAACGGGTGAAACAAAATAAATGAATATATATATATATATATATATATATTCACATGACCTCTACCGACCAATCAAAATTGTTTTGACCACAAGCATTTTTACAACACAAAAATAA
>OZ024764.1:15035383-15037883 GCA_964016885.1 Eledone cirrhosa | reverse complement strand
TTCGTTTGTAAACAAACTGAACAGCCTGAATTTATGCCATACGGTGTTAAGGCAACCACGTCACCTTTTTGTTCAACACTGACACAGGAACGATGTACTAGTTTCAAGCTTGTTAGCTATCATCAGCACCGTTTACCCATCTGCCAGATAGTTGAACGTTCGAAAGTATATACTTTCCTTATGAAAATTAACGGCTGAGAAGCCCAATTTGCATATTGAGTGAGTTAAATCGGTCAGGCATACCGAAAACGATAAATTGAAATAAAATGAAAACGAAATATTATATATATATATAATATTATATATATATATAATATTATATATATATATAATTAATACAATAACAGAGATAGTTTAAAGCTAATCTCTGACTGGTAACCATCTCACTCAACAAACATTAGGTTATATTTTAATATAAACCCAATTTAAGTGTTTGGGGTGCTAACAATATGTATTATGTGGAAAAGCCAGTTGTATTATTTTATGAGATATAATTAAAGTTAAAATATATCTCTCTTTCCAAACAATTGTTTCATTATAAGTTTTCTACAAATTCGGAGAATATTTCCAGTTTATGTAGAAACCTAATATACATTCATGTATATATATATATATATATATATATATTAGAAAGTGGGTTTTTTTTTTAACAAAATGAAAAATAACAGAGGTGTCCTACACGAGTGAAAGTATAAAGAAAAAGAGATGAAATCGAAAATGCAACTGGAGTCTTATTTTTAAAAAAAATATATATATTTATTTGGTTCCTTTACTGGTTTCGCAGTTCTTCTGCTTTTCAAAAGGTGAGTTGAGATGGAGGGTCTGTGGTTTTTCTCACATCCTCCATCTCAACTCACCTTTTGAAAAGCAGAAGAACTGCGAAACCGGTAAAGGAACCAAATAAATATATATATTTAAAAAAAAAATAAGACTCCAGTTGCATTTTCGATTTCATCTCTTTTTCTTTATATATATATATATATATATATATATATATATATATATATATATATATATATATATATATATATATATATATATATATATATACATTATATATATATATATATATATATATATATATATACATTATATATATATATATATATATATATATATATATATATATATATATCGCTCAGATAGGGGTCTGCAGTCTGTCCTTTCATCACCGCTATATATATCATCATCATCATCATCATCGTTTAACGTCCATTTCCCATGCTAGCATGGGTCATATATATATTGTTATACTTTGGGAGGGTCATGTTGCCAATAAGAAACACATGCACCAGTTGCTTTCACTCCAATTTATTATAAATTAAATTTATAAATTTAAGAATTTATAAATTTCCGGTTGGTTGGTTCCACAACCGGACGGTTGTTCATATATTGTCAAAGTTCTTTCGTCACACATTCTGTGACCTCTTCAGTAACTGGGGATTCTTTTCTTTTCTTTGTTTTTGTGCCTCTCCTTTGTTCTGTCCTACGCCATCTTGAAAAAACAAGATGGCGTAGGACAGAACAAAGGAGCGGCACAAAAACAAAGAAAAGAATCCCCAGTCACTGAAGAGGTCACAGAATGTGGGACGAAAGAACTTTGACAATATATGAACAACCGTCTGGTTATGGAACCAACCAACTGGAAATTTATAAATTCTTAAATTTATAATAAATTGGAGTGAAAGCAACTGGTGCGTGTGTTTCTTATTGGCAACATGACCCTCCCAAAGTATAACAATAATGGGTTTCAACACACGTTTTCAGATAAAGAATCTTGCTAAACAAATTCAGAAACGAAATATATATATATATATATATATATATATATATATATATATATATATATATATATTGGATCTAGCTGTCAAAACGGCTGGAGCTCAGCCGTCGGGGTTCTGACTCTTTTCCTATATATATATCTATATATATATATACATTAAAATATATGATAAACACGAAACGTGTTTACATTGCAACAGACAAAGTTAGCTATTAATGAAATAAACTAATTAAAGTGAATACAATTTGTCTGTCTCGATACAAGTCAATAAAGACAAGCTTATATTGGCAACTGCCATGATTCCTGGACAGATTCAGATTTCAAAATTCAAACCTGTTCTGTAGACGAATTTGAACCTCGAAACCTAAATCCGTTTCGCAACGGTGGAATGTGAATTGAAAAATAAAGAGAATCGAAATGGAATAGAAATAAAAGAGTGAAATATCCAAATCTTCTGTGCTTATCAACAGGAATCCAGTAAAATTAGTATATCTCACATCAAAAAAAAAAAATATATATATATATATATATATATATATATATATATATATATATATATATATATATAGGTATATGAGACATGGGCAGCAACTGCAGAGGATATGCGACGGCTGGAGAGAAATGAGGCAAGCATGCTCCGTTGGATGTGCAGTGTAAATGTGCGTGAACGACCCAGCATGGATATGTTGAGAGAGAAACTGTGTCTGAGAGGGATAG
>OZ024764.1:15020383-15027883 GCA_964016885.1 Eledone cirrhosa | reverse complement strand
TTACAGTGTCGACTGGGAGGTTTTTACCGTGTTACCTACAGGACCACTTTACAGTGTCGACTGGGAGGTTTTTACCATGTTACCTACAGGACCACTTTACAGTGTCGACTGGGAGGTTTTTACCATGTTACCTACAGGACCACTTTACAGTGTCGACTGGGAGGTTTTTACCATGTTACCTACAGGACCACTTTACAGTGTCGACTGGGAGGTTTTTACCATGTTACCTACAGGACCACTTTATAGTGTCGACTGGGAGGTTTTTACTGTGTTACCTACAGGACCACTTTACAGTGTCGACTGGGAGGTTTTTACCGTGTTACCTACAGGACCACTTTACAGTGTCGACTGGGAGGTTTTTACCATGTTACCTACAGGACCACTTTACAGTGTCGACTGGGAGGTTTTTACTGTGTTACCTACAGGACCACTTTACAGTGTCGACTGGGAGGTTTTTACCATGTTACCTACAGGACCACTTTACAGTGTCGACTGGGAGGTTTTTACCATGTTACCTACAGGACCACTTTACAGTGTCGACTGGGAGGTTTTTACCATGTTACCTACAGGACCACTTTACAGTGTCGACTGGGAGGTTTTTACCATGTTACCTACAGGACCACTTTATAGTGTCGACTGGGAGGTTTTTACTGTGTTACCTACAGGACCACTTTACAGTGTCGACTGGGAGGTTTTTACCATGTTACCTACAGGACCACTTTACAGTGTCGACTGGGAGGTTTTTACCATGTTACCTACAGGACCACTTTACAGTGTCGACTGGGAGGTTTTTACCATGTTACCTACAGGACCACTTTACAGTGTCGACTGGGAGGTTTTTACCGTGTTACCTACAGGACCACTTTACAGTGTCGACTGGGAGGTTTTTACCATGTTACCTACAGGACCACTTTACAGTGTCGACTGGGAGGTTTTTACCATGTTACCTACAGGACCACTTTACAGTGTCGACTGGGAGGTTTTTACCGTGTTACCTACAGGACCACTTTACAGTGTCGACTGGGAGGTTTTTACCATGTTACCTACAGGACCACTTTACAGTGTCGACTGGGAGGTTTTTACCGTGTTACCTACAGGACCACTTTACAGTGTCGACTGGGAGGTTTTTACCATGTTACCTACAGGACCACTTTACAGTGTCGACTGGGAGGTTTTTACCATGTTACCTACAGGACCACTTTACAGTGTCGACTGGGAGGTTTTTACCGTGTTACCTACAGGACCACTTTATAGTGTCGACTGGGAGGTTTTTACTGTGTTACCTACAGGACCACTTTACAGTGTCGACTGGGAGGTTTTTACTGTGTTACCTACAGGACCACTTTACAGTGTGGACTGGGAGGTTTTTACTGTGTTACCTACAGGACCACTTTACAGTGTGGACTGGGAGGTTTTTACTGTGTTACCTACAGGACCACTTTACAGTGTCGACTGGGAGGTTTTTACCATGTTACCTACAGGACCACTTTACAGTGTCGACTGGGAGGTTTTTACTGTGTTACCTACAGGACCACTTTACAGTGTGGACTGGGAGGTTTTTACTGTGTTACCTACAGGACCACTTTACAGTGTGGACTGGGAGGTTTTTACTGTGTTACCTACAGGACCACTTTACAGTGTCGACTGGGAGGTTTTTACTGTGTTACCCTACAGGACCACTTTACAGTGTCGACTGGGAGGTTTTTACCATGTTACCTACAGGACCACTTTACAGTGTCGACTGGGAGGTTTTTACCATGTTACCTACAGGACCACTTTACAGTGTCGACTGGGAGGTTTTTACCATGTTACCTACAGGACCACTTTACAGTGTCGACTGGGAGGTTTTTACCATGTTACCTACAGGACCACTTTACAGTGTCGGACTGGGAGGTTTTTACTGTGTTACCTACAGGACCACTTTACAGTGTCGACTGGGAGGTTTTTACCATGTTACCTACAGGACCACTTTACAGTGTCGACTGGGAGGTTTTTACCGTGTTACCTACAGGACCACTTTACAGTGTCGACTGGGAGGTTTTTACCATGTTACCTACAGGACCACTTTACAGTGTCGACTGGGAGGTTTTTACCATGTTACCTACAGGACCACTTTACAGTGTCGACTGGGAGGTTTTTACCATGTTACCTACAGGACCACTTTACAGTGTCGACTGGGAGGTTTTTACCATGTTACCTACAGGACCACTTTATAGTGTCGACTGGGAGGTTTTTACTGTGTTACCTACAGGACCACTTTACAGTGTCGACTGGGAGGTTTTTACCGTGTTACCTACAGGACCACTTTACAGTGTCGACTGGGAGGTTTTTACCATGTTACCTACAGGACCACTTTATAGTGTCGACTGGGAGGTTTTTACTGTGTTACCTACAGGACCACTTTACAGTGTCGACTGGGAGGTTTTTACCATGTTACCTACAGGACCACTTTACAGTGTCGACTGGGAGGTTTTTACCATGTTACCTACAGGACCACTTTACAGTGTCGACTGGGAGGTTTTTACCATGTTACCTACAGGACCACTTTACAGTGTCGACTGGGAGGTTTTTACCATGTTACCTACAGGACCACTTTATAGTGTCGACTGGGAGGTTTTTACTGTGTTACCTACAGGACCACTTTACAGTGTCGACTGGGAGGTTTTTACCATGTTACCTACAGGACCACTTTACAGTGTCGACTGGGAGGTTTTTACCATGTTACCTACAGGACCACTTTACAGTGTCGACTGGGAGGTTTTTACCATGTTACCTACAGGACCACTTTACAGTGTCGACTGGGAGGTTTTTACCGTGTTACCTACAGGACCACTTTACAGTGTCGACTGGGAGGTTTTTACCATGTTACCTACAGGACCACTTTACAGTGTCGACTGGGAGGTTTTTACCGTGTTACCTACAGGACCACTTTACAGTGTCGACTGGGAGGTTTTTACCATGTTACCTACAGGACCACTTTACAGTGTCGACTGGGAGGTTTTTACCATGTTACCTACAGGACCACTTTACAGTGTCGACTGGGAGGTTTTTACCGTGTTACCTACAGGACCACTTTACAGTGTCGACTGGGAGGTTTTTACATGTTACCTACAGGACCACTTTACAGTGTCGACTGGAGGTTTTTACCGTGTTACCTACAGGACCACTTTACAGTGTCGACTGGGAGGTTTTTACCTGTGTTACCTACAGGACCACTTTACAGTGTCGACTGGGAGGTTTTTACCTGTGTTACCTACAGGACCACTTTACAGTGTCGACTGGGAGGTTTTTACCTGTGTTACCTACAGGACCACTTTACAGTGTCGACTGGGAGGTTTTTACAGTGTTACCTACAGGACCACTTTACAGTGTCGACTGGGAGGTTTTTACCATGTTACCTACAGGACCACTTTACAGTGTCGGACTGGGAGGTTTTTACTGTGTTACCTACAGGACCACTTTACAGTGTCGACTGGGAGGTTTTTACTGTGTTACCTACAGGACCACTTTACAGTGTCGACTGGGAGGTTTTTACTGTGTTACCTACAGGACCACTTTACAGTGTCGACTGGGAGGTTTTTACTGTGTTACCTACAGGACCACTTTACAGTGTGGACTGGGAGGTTTTTACTGTGTTACCTACAGGACCACTTTACAGTGTGGACTGGGAGGTTTTTTACTGTGTTACCTACAGGACCACTTTACAGTGTCGACTGGGAGGTTTTTACTGTGTTACCTACAGGACCACTTTACAGTGTCGACTGGGAGGTTTTTACCATGTTACCTACAGGACCACTTTACAGTGTCGACTGGGAGGTTTTTACCAGTGTTACCTACAGGACCACTTTACAGTGTCGACTGGGAGGTTTTACATGTTACCTACAGGACCACTTTACAGTGTCGACTGGGAGGTTTTTACTGTGTTACCTACAGGACCACTTTACAGTGTGGACTGGGGGAGGTTTTTACTGTGTTACCTACAGGACCACTTTACAGTGTGGACTGGGAGGTTTTTACTGTGTTACCTACAGGACCACTTTACAGTGTCGACTGGGAGGTTTTTACCATGTTACCTACAGGACCACTTTATAGTGTCGACTGGGAGGTTTTTACTGTTACCTACAGGACCACTTTACAGTGTCGACTGGGAGGTTTTTACTGTGTTACCTACAGGACCACTTTACAGTGTGGACTGTGTGTTATTTTGTTGTGACACCTACACGACATCACTTATTTTGGATTGGATGCTGTGGTACCAACATAACTTTACAGGGAAAGGGGTGGTGTTGTGGGAGTGCGAGTGGCTGGAGTAAGGGTAAACTATCTCCTGGTGTCGAAGACCCTACTTTTTTCCTAAAATAAACCTCAAAAATCTACCATGCATCCTGGAAGCTGAAGGTTGTTTATTATATTTTTTGGCATTTACAGGTGGATTGGCAGTATCGGTAGAGGGTCAGATGCCATGCTTTGCAGCATAGAATTACGTCCCTTTACATTCTGAGTTCAAATCCAGCCACTTTACCTTTCATCCTTACGGTGTCGATAAAATAAAGTACCAGTAATACACTGGGATAATTGCTGGCCTTGTGCCAAAAGTAGAAACAATTATATTTTTTCAAATTTTTGGTTGTCAAAGTTAGGGTTAGAGTTAGGGTCCTTGAGGACGAGGTGTCTTCGGCGCCGGGAAATACTGTATATACTCGTATATATGGTCTTTGACCTCTGAGGTATTATATTTCATCTGCCTGTCACCCACCTTGTGGACTGTCTCTCTGTTGACCACTGGTCGCTGGTCTCTGTCCTCTGAGACATTATATATCATCTGCCTGTCACCCACCTTGTGGATTGTCTCTCTGTTGACCACTGGTCGCTGGTCTCTGTCCTCTGAGACATTATATATCATCTTCCTGTCACCCACCTTGTGGACTGTCTCTCTGTTGACCACTGGTCGCTGGTCTCTGTCCTCTGAGACATTATATATCATCTGCCTGTCACCCACCTTGTGGATTGTCTCTCTGTTGACCACTGGTCGCTGGTCTCTGTCCTCTGAGACATTATATATCATCTACCTGTCACCCACCTTGTGGATTGTCTCTCTGTTGACCACTGGTCGCTGGTCTCTGTCCTCTGAGACATTATATATCATCTGCCTGTCACCCACCTTGTGGATTGTCTCTCTGTTGACCACTGGTCTCTGGTCTCTGTCCTCTGAGACATTATATATCATCTGCCTGTCACCCACCTTGTGGATTGACTCTCTGTTGACCACTGGTCACTGGTCTGTGTCCTCTGAGACATTATATTTCATCTACCTGTCACCCACCTTGTGGATTGACTCTCTGTTGACCACTGGTCACTGGTCTGTGTCCTCTGAGACATTATATTTCATCTGCCTGTCACCCACCTTGTGGATTGTCCCTCTGTTGACCACTGGCCGCTGGTCTCTGAGGCATTTTTGCCCACCCCTGTCTTTGACAGCATTTAACTGTTTTAACAGCTGTTCTAGCGATCAGTTTTCTCATTTTTATATTTTTATATATGTGTGTGTGTATATATATATATATATATATATATATATATATATATATATATATATATATATATATATATATATATATATATATATATATATATATATATATATATATATATATATATATATATATATATATATATATATATATAAATGGAGGCACATGGCTTAGTGGTTAGAGCATTGGCCTTGCAATCGAAAGGTTGTGAGTTCAATTCTCAGACCGGGTGATGTGTTGTTTCCTTGAGCAAGACACTTTATTTCACATTGCTCCAGTTTACTCAGTTGTAGAAATGAGATGATAGGGACTGAGGTCCCTATCATTCCACTGCTAAAGTGGTCGTGGAGGTGCCACGGCAAAAAAGCACCCAGCACTCACTGTAAATGAGGTTGGTGTTAGGAAGGGCATCCAGCTGTAGAAATCATGCCAGAATCAGTTCCCATCCCACCCTTGCAAGCAGGGAAAAAGTGGACGTAAAATGAAATGATGATGATGATACATATCATGTATGTTAGGCTGCTTACCAGTAGGTATATATATATATATGTATATATATATATATATATATATATATATATATATATATATATAGAAGAAGAAATTAAAAAGATGGTTAAAAGGGTTCCATATATTTTATTATGTGTATTTTGAAAAAAACATCATCCTGGGACAAAAATTATTTTCTCATCAGATAACACTTGTCAATAGGAAAGTGTCAACTCTATTTCATTTCATTTTACGTCCGCTTTTCCCTGCTTGCAAGGGTGGGACGGGAACTGGTTCTGGCTTGATTTCTACAGCTGGATGCCCTTCCTAACACCAACCTCATTTACAGGTTTTGCCGTGGCACCTCCACGACCACTTTGCAGTATATATATATATATATATATATGTATACATACATATATACATACATACATATATATACATACATATACATATAAAGAGTCCACGCTTTGCCTGGATAGTTAGATGAGAATAGTCTTCCCTGACGACGGAATGTTTCTCTATGTCTTCTTCGGAAAATATATTTACTCCATTCCAGAAACTAATTAGTTGGAAGTGATATTTTAGTAAGTAAGTTAATTTTTTTTAATTTTTTTATTCTACGTCTCTCATACATATACATATATACATATACATATATACATATATACATTGATCCAGAAACATTATATGGAGTAGCGAAATAATTGTAAACGGACATTACTATTTGCCTTTCATCCTTACAGGGTCGATAAAATAAAGTACCAGTAATACACTGGGTAATTGCTGGCCTTGTGCCAAAAGTAGAAACAATTATTATTATTCTCTACATAAAATAAAGTACCAGTATGCACTCTGGGTAATTGCTGGCCTTGTGCCTAAAGTAGAAACAATTATTCTCTACATTCCTTACATTAAACTAAAATATGTTGACAATCTTTTAATAATGTCTTCCTTGTGAAGTTTGTGGTTTTGTTTTGCTTAACTAATGAATACACACACACACACACATATATATATATATATATATATATATATATATATATATGTGTGTGTGTGTGTGAGTGTATATATGTGTGTGTATATATATATATATGTGTGTCTGTGTGTATATATATATATGTGCTCAGTGGTGACAAATACACACACACACATATATATATATATATATATGTATGTATGTGTGTGTATATATATGTGTGTATATATATATGTCATTTATATGTAAATCTGTGAGGACAATATCTTGGTTGGACTAAAATTGGAATGAAATCAAGAAAATTCCATTGTTGATGAAATTCTCTTTAGGTTTACTGAGAAACTTAGATTTCTCCTGTATATATATATATATATGTGTGTGTGTGTGTGTGTGTGTGTGTATGTGTGTGTGTGTGTGTGTGTGTGTGGGTGTGTGTGTGTATATGGGTGTGTATGTATATCATCATCATCATCATCATCATTTCATTTAACGTCCACTTTT
>OZ024764.1:14992883-14997883 GCA_964016885.1 Eledone cirrhosa | reverse complement strand
TATCTGTTGGTCACAAACCCAGGCTGTATATATCTACACATTCACCTATACATACATATCATCACCATATATATATATATCATCATCATCATCACCATTTTACGTCCGTTCTTCCACGCTAGCATGGGTTAGATGGGTTGTCCTGTTGTGGGCAGTGTCCGGTCGGCTGACCTTGTCTTGCTCATACGGGAATTGATTCTGGCTTGATTTCTACAGCTGGATGCCCTTCCCAACACCAACCTCATTTACAGTGTGGGCTGGGTGCTTTTTTGCCGTGGCACCTACACGTCCACTTTACAGTGTGGGCTGGGTGCTTTTTTGCCATAGCACCGCCACGACCACTTTGCAGTGGAATGATAGGGACCCCAGTCCTATCATCTCATTTCTACAGCTGAGTAAACTTACTATAGTTCCTTTATTGTCCTCGGAAGAAGAGATATTAATCTCAAAATATCAGGATATTTGAATAAATTAAGGTAAACAAACAAACACTGTTTCTTATGATTTTAAATATTCTCTGTCTAAACCTCTGGATTGTCGTGGCTTTCAAACCACAAAATCTTTATGTATATTTAACCCTTTAACATTTACATTACTCTATATATACTATTGTATTTTCACAGTAAAGACTTTACCTCACATAATATTTACATTACTCTATATATACTATTGTATTTTCACAGTAAAGACTTTACCTCACATAATATCTCACATAATATTTACATTACTCTATATATACTATTGTATTTTCACAGTAAAGGCTTTACCTCACATAATATTGAATCTATGAGATTTTGATGTTATTTATCTTGATAACAATACCTTAACATCAGCATAAGCAGTTAGTTACAGCCAGTTTGAACAGAAAGCGGTTAGAAAATTCTAGCCAGTTATGGCCTGTTTAAATGCTAAAAGGTTAAAAAATAAGAACACAACAACATTTTTTATTTTTATAAAGTAAGCAAAGTTTATTTTGCGAACCAAATTATGTGGAGCAGGAAATTTTGACCAAAATTTGAAGAAAAACTCGGGAAAACAGAAGAATTTCAAACAATCAGACACCGGTACCATTATTTTCAGATTTTGGTAAAGGTTTTCTTTATCTTGTCAGCATATTCTTTGCATATCTGGTTCTGAAAAATAAATGGCAAAAAAGTAACATTAAAATCGAGCCCAATACATTACTGGTACTTTATTTTATTGACCCTGTGAGGATGAAAGGCAAAGTTAACCTCGTAATAAATATTATTGGTTTCTGATTTAGACACAAGACCAACAGTTTGGGAGGAAGTAAAGGTCAATACAATCGACCCCAGTGAACTGCTGGTACTTTATTTTGATTCGGGACGTAAAGGGCCATAACTCCATGCTGTAAAGCATGGTGTCGGACGCTCTACTGATTCCACTGCCAAACTAATAATGGTTTCTAATATAGTCACAAAGCCCACAATTTGGGGGGAGGAGAAAGTTGATTAATCCACTGCCCTACTGACAGATGTAATAATAAATATTTAACACTTTCGCATTTAAACCGGCCAGAGTTCTCTCACCTCTTTCTGTTCAAACCAGCTGTAACTGGCCATACATACTGATGTTAAGTTATTGTTCTCAAAATAAATAACATCAAAATCTCATAGATTCAATATTATGTGAGATATTATGTGAAGTAAAACCTTTACTGTGAAAATACAATAGTATATATAGAGTAATGTAAATGTTATGTGAGATATTATGTGAGGTAAAGCCTTTACTGTGAAAATACAATAGTATATATAGAGTAATGTAAATGTTATGTGAGATATTAGGTGAAGTAATGCCTTTACTGTGAAAATACAATAGTATATATAGAGTAATGTAAATGTTATGTGAGATATTATGTGAGGTAAAGCCTTTACTGTGACAATACAATAGTATATATAGAGTAATGTAAATGTTATGTGAGATATTATGTGAGGTAAAGCCTTTACTGTGAAAATACAATAGTATATATAGAGTAATGTAAATGTTATGTGAGATATTAGGTGAAGTAATGCCTTTACTGTGAAAATACAATAGTATATATAGAGTAATGTCAATGTTATGTGAGATATTATGTGAGGTAAAGCCTTTACTGTGACAATACAATAGTATATATAGAGTAATGTAAATGTTATGTGAGATATTATGTGAGGTAAAGTCTTTACTGTGAAAATACAATAGTATATATAGAGTAATGTAAATGTTATGTGAGATATTATGTGAAGTAAAGCCTTTACTGTGAAAATACAATAGTATATATAGAGTAATGTAAATGTTATGTGAGATATTATGTGAGGTAAAGCCTTTACTGTGAAAATACAATAGTATATATAGAGTAATGTAAATGTTATGTGAGGTAAAGCCTTTACTGTGACAATACAATAGTATATATAGAGTAATGTAAATGTTATGTGAGGTAAAGCCTTTACTGTGACAATACAATAGTATATATAGAGTAATGTAAATGTTATGTGAGGTAAAGCCTTTACTGTGACAATACAATAGTATATATAGAGTAATGTAAATGTTATGTGAGGTAAAGCCTTTACTGTGACAATACAATAGTATATATAGAGTAATGTAAATGTTATGTGAGGTAAAGACTTTACTGTGAAAATACAGTAGTATATATAGAGTAATGTAAATGTTATGTGAGATATTATGTGAGGTAAAGCCTTTACTGTGAAAATACAATAGTATATATAGAGTAATGTAAATGTTATGTGAGGTAAAGCCTTTACTGTGACAATACAATAGTATATATAGAGTAATGTAAATGTTATGTGAGGTAAAGACTTTACTGTGAAAATACAGTAGTATATATAGAGTAATGTAAATGTTATGTGAGATATTATGTGAGGTAAAGCCTTTACTGTGAAAATACAATAGTATATATAGAGTAATGTAAATGCTAAAGGGTTAAGATATAAAATTGCTCCTTACTTTTCTTTGGCAAAATTCCTTCAGCTCAGAAATTTCTTCACGAAAATTTTAAAAAATTTCTTCTTTCTCATTCTTTGCTTTTTGTTCGTTACCATTAATTTTTACCTCATTTGCGAAGTCAGTTAAGTTATTAACTAATTAGCTATCAATCAACTAAGTAACCTTTTAATTAATTTTAATTAATTATTAATAAGTTTCTGTTAGTTAATTTAGGTTTATTATAACTAGTATAACTAGTACAACTTCCATCACTCAACTAACTAACCATTTAATTAATTAATTTTAATTAGTTAGGTACTGTCAATTAATTTAGTTAATTATAATTAACATAATCTCCATTGTTAGGTGTGACTGGTACGAACGGGTAGAACTGTGATTGTTGTGAACCAGCGGAGGTTCTTTTGAGTTTGTTCAAAATTCCAGCTAAACCGAATTCAAAGGGCATACGACCAGTTACATAGGGTTTATTATTCATGGGAAAATAACCCCCAAATTTTCCTGGTTCTGGTAGTGGCTGTAGCTCTGGTTGGGTCCTAGGTTGATAGTCAAATGGTCCATTATTTAGCATCATGTGTGGTACAGTAGTCTGCTGCAGTTGTTGGAAGGGAAAGAAAGAGGGTTTAAACGGAAAGAAAGGTTGCCTTTGTTGCGGGTAAAAAGGTGGAAACTGGAGCGCAGGATGTACTGGAAAGACGTACGGCAACATTGGTGGTGGTGATGGCGTCATCATTGGTAAGTATGGCCTGGGATAACTCATGGGTATTTGTGGATACGGGAACCGGAAAACAGGTGGGTGCGGTGGTGGTGGTGGAAGTTGCGGATACAGAGGGTGTTGGTGGTCAAATCTCGTCTGTGAGACCGTATGTGTGGTCTGTCTGTGTGCGTGTTCATGAGGAATTTCCGGCTGTGGTCTGTGTACATGTGGTGGAATGTATGGAAAGAGATTTTCTGGTTTTGGTTTCACTTCTGGTACTGGTTCTGGCAGAATACGATTTCGCTCTGGGTAAGCAGGCCATTGAGGAACCCGAGCCATAGGTTGAAATGTTTTTCGATGACTCGAAAGCCACTGATAAAGATATGAAATATCATTTGGTTTCCCTGCGGAAAGGAGCAAAAAAAATAGAATATTTAAAAAAATATAATAATTATATTAAAAAATAGTGATAATAATTATATTAAAAAATAACGATAATATTTAAAAAAAAAATATTTAAAAAAATCTAATAATTATTAAAAAATAGTGCTAATAATTATATTAAAAAATAATGATAATATTAAAAAAAATATTTAAAAAAATATAATAATTATATTAAAAAATAATGATAATATTAAAAAAAATAATATTTAAAAAGATATAATAATTATATTAAAAAATAGTGATAATAATTATATTAAAAAATAATGATAATATTAAAAAAAATATAAAAAAAAATATAATAATTATATTAAAAAATAATGATAATATTAAAAAAAATAATATTTAAAAAGATATAATAATTATATTAAAAAATAGTGATAATAATTATATTAAAAAATAATGATAATATTAAAAAAAATATTTAAAAAATATAATAATTATATTAAAAAATAGTGATAATAATTATATTAAAAAATAATGATAATATTAAAAAAAATATAATAATTATATTAAAAAATAGTGATAATAATTATATTAAAAAATAGATATATAATGATAATATAAAAAAAAAAATAATTATATAAAAAAGTGATAATAATTATATTAAAAAATAGATATATAATGATAATATAAAAAAAATAATAATTATATAAAAAAGTGATAATAATTATATTAAAAAATAGATATATAATGATAATATAAAAAAAAAAAATATATATATATAATTATATAATAAACAACACAATACAATTATTCCATAACCCAAGGTTTCACAAAGATAGGCGACACCAACAGACGGTAGAGATCCTGGTCTGGGGTTCAATCTTAGGGGACGGTGGATTGGCAATATCAGTAGAGGGTTGGATGCTATGCTTTGCAACGTAGAGTTACGGCCCATTAC
>OZ024764.1:14982883-14985383 GCA_964016885.1 Eledone cirrhosa | reverse complement strand
TGGTGGTGTTAGTGAAGGTGTAGTGGTGGTGGTGGTGTTATAGTGGTGGTGGTGGTGGTGTTATAGTGGTGGTGGTGGTTGTGAAGGTATAGTGGTGGTGATGGTGGTGGTGGTGTTATAGTGGTGGTGGTGATGGTGGTGGTGGTGTTATAGTGGTGGTGGTGGTAGTGGTGTTATAGTGGTGGTGGCGGTGGTGATGGTGGTGGTGGTGTTATAGTGGTGGTGGTGGTGGTGGTGGTGTTATCACCAATTAGAAATGCGTGATGTTGTTGTTTGTGGTGGTAGCGGCGGCATAACAATGGCATTTTGTTGGGGGGGGGGGTGTTCATGAGTTCACTGCCCACTCCCAGATGTCTCCGCCTCCCCTCAACTTTCTCATCCCCCCCAAATTCTTGGCCTTGGGCCTTAATCAGAAACCTGGCAGTATCGGTAGAGTGTTGGACGCCATGCTTTCTAGCATAGAGTTACGTCCCTTTACGGACTGAGTTCAAATCCCGCCGAGGTTAACTTTGCCTTTCATCCTTACGGGGTCGATAAACTAAAGTACCAGTAATGTACTGGGTAATTGCTGGCCTTGTGCCAATAGTAGAAACCATTATGTAGTGAAGGTACCATGCTTTTTGGCATAGAGTTATGTCCCTTTGCATTCTGAGTTCAAATCCTGCCGAGTTCGATAAAATAAAGTACTAGTAATGCGCTGGGGTTGACCCCCTCTCCCCAAATTGCTGGCCTTGTGCCAAAAGTAGAAACAATTATTTTTATTATTATTATTATTTGAGTCTCAGTCATTGATGTTATTTAACTGGAAAGTTTGTTGAAATGAATATCAAGTCGCTACCTGCAGCCTCAGATATTCAGGACGTTTCAGAGGGTTCTTGCTGTTACCAGCAAACATGCCTTTTGAAGTGTTCCAAAAAAGCGGGGCTGGACTAATGTTCTTTAACCTTTAACCTTCCTTGGAAACTCCTTGAGATAGTCCCTAGTGTTCCTATGACAATCGGGACCACCTTGATCACATGACAGTCCCATTATTAATGGCCCGTGTAAGTGGGCCTACTCTGACCATGCACTTCTAGGCTGGTTAATTTGAGGAGGAGAGGGGTGCTCTCCCCGAGTGCCCTAGAAGCGCAGGGTGGTTCAGGATTGGTGGGGTACCTGAGTCAGCCCTGGGTCCCCCCCCCCACCACTATTGAGGAATTTATTTTGTTATATTTATACATAGTTTATTTTATATTTTCATTGTTAAACTAGTCTTACCATTGTGTACTTTTACTTGAGCTTATTGTAACCCCCCCACTGTCCCTGTCTTTATATTGTCCCCTATATGTTGGCCCTTGCCATTGTGTACTTTTACTTGAGCTTATTGTAAACCCTCCACTGTCCCTGTCTTTATATTGTCCCCTATATGTTGGTCCTTGCCATTGTGTACTTTTACTTGAGCTTATTGTAAACCCTCCACTGTCCCTGTCTTTATATTGTCCCCTATATGTTGGCCCTTGCCATTGTGTACTTTTACTTGAGCTTATTGTAAACCCTCTACTGTCCCTGTCTTTATATTGTCCCCTATATGTTGGCCCTTGCCATTGTGTACTTTTACTGGAGTTTATTGTAAACCCTCCACTGTCCCTGTCTTTATATTGTCCCCTATATGTTGGCCCTTGCCATTGTGTACTTTTACTTGAGCTTATTGTAAACCCTCCACTGTCCCTGTCTTTATATTGTCCCCTACATGTTGGCCCTTGCCATTGTGTACTTTCACTTGAGCTTATTGTAAACCCTCCACTGTCCCTGTCTTTATATTGTCCCCTACATGTCAGCCCTTGTGGCTAATAAATGAAATCATTATTATCATTATCATTATTATTATTATTTTTAGGGTGGTAGATTGGCAGTATTGGTAGAGGGTCGGACGCCATGTTAGGGTGGTATATTGGCAGAGTCGGTAGAGGGTCAGACGCCATGGTAGGGTGGTAGATTGGCAGAGTCGGTAGAGGGTCAGACGCCATGTTAGGGTGGTAGATTGGCAGAGTCGGTAGAGGGCCGGACACCATGGTAGGGTGGTAGATTGGCAGAGTCGGTAGAGGGTCAGACGCCATGGTAGGGTGGTAGATTGGCAGAGTCGGTAGAGGGTCAGACGCCATGGTAGGGTGGTAGATTGGCAGTATCGGTAGAGGGCCGGATACCATGGTAGGGTGGTAGATTGGCAGAGTCGGTAGAGGGTCAGACGCCATGGTAGGGTGGTAGATTGGCAGAGTCGGTAGAGGGTCAGACGCCATGTTAGGGTGGTGGATTGGCAGAGTCGGTAGAGGGTCGGACGCCATGCTAGGGTGGTGGATTGGCAGTATCGGTAGAGGGTCGGACGCCATGGTAGGGTGGTGGATTGGCAGTATCGGTAGAGGGTCGGACGCCATGTTAGGGTGGTAGATTGGCAGTATCGGTAGAGGGTCGGACGCCATGGCAGGGCGGTGGATTGGTAGTATTGGTAGAGGGTCGGACGCCA
>OZ024764.1:14970724-14977683 GCA_964016885.1 Eledone cirrhosa | reverse complement strand
TTTCAACAAATATTGACTGAATTTTCAACATTAATTGACGTAATTTTCAACAAAAATTGGCTAAATTCTCGACAAAAATTGGCTAAATTTTCAACAAAAATTGACGAAATTTTCAACAAAAATTGATTAAATTTTCAACAAAAATTGACTGAATTTTCAACATTAATTGACGTAATTTTCAACAAAAATTAACTAAATTTTTAACAAAAATTGGCTAAATTTTAAGCGAAAATAGGCTGAATTTTCATCAAAAATTGGCTGTATTTTTATCAAAAATTGGCTGTATTTTTATCAAAAATTGGCTGAATTTTTATCAAAAATTGGCTGAATTTTCAACTAAAACTGGCTAAATTTTTAACACAGTTTGATTAAATTTTCAACAAAAATTGGCTGAATTTTCAATAAAAATTGGCAAAATTTTCAACAAAAATGGGCCGAATTTTCAACCAAAACTGGCTAAATTTTCAACAAAAATTGACTGAATTTTCAACATTAATTGACGTAATTTTCAACAAAAATTGGCTAAATTCTCGACAAAAATTGGCTAAATTTTCAATAAAAATTGACGAAATTTTCAACAAAAATTGATTAAATTTTCAACAAAAATTGACGAAATTTTCAACAAAAATTGGCGGAAATTTCAACAAAAATTTATTAAATTTTCAGAAAAAATTGCCTAAATTTTCAAGAAAATTTGGTTAAATTTTCAGCAAAAATTGGCTGAATTTTCAACAAAAATTGGCTGAATTTTCAACAGAAATTGGCTAAATTTTCAGCAAAAGTTGGCTAAATGAGTGGAGTTTTGAGTGTGAGTGGCACCTCGAGTGTGAGTGGAGCTTTGAGTATGAGTGGGGCATTGAGTGTGAGTGGAGCCTTGAGTGTGTGGAGCTTTGAGTGTGAGTGGGACTTCGAGTGTGTGTGAAGCTTTGAGAGTGTTAGACCTCGATTGTTAGTGGAGCTGTAAGTGTATGTGGAGCTTTGAGTGTGAGTGGTCCCTCGAGTGTGTGTAGAGCTTCGAGTGTGAGTGGAACATTGAGTGTGAGTGGATCTTTGAGTCAGGTCAGAACGATACAGATCGAACCATGAGCTGATCAGTGGCAAAACACTCGTCACCAACCAACCAACGTAACGAAGGAGTAACCAATCGTACTTGTTATCTTATTTCACTATATATATATATATATATATATATATATATATATATATATATATATATATATATATATATAAAGAAAAAGAGATGAAATCGAAAATGCAACTGGAGTCTTATTTTTAAAAAAAATATATATATTTATTTGGTTCCTTTACGGTTTCGCAGTTCTTTTGCTTTTCAAAAGGTGAGTTGAGATGGAGGGTCTGTGGTTTTTCTCACATGTGAGATGTGAGAAAAACCACAGACCCTCCATCTCAACTCACCTTTTGAAAAGCAGAAGAACTGCGAAACCCGTAAAGGAACCAAATAAATATATATATTTTTTTAAAAAATAAGACTCCAGTTGCATTTTCGATTTCATCTCTTTTTCTTTATATATATATATATATATATATATATATATATATATATATATATATATATATATATATATATATATATATATATATCTATTAAAATAACAGATTATTTTAATAAATATTTGCTCTACGGTTCTTATATATTTGATATATATTTATCCTTATCGAGCTCTCTTTGGATTTTAGTCTTCACATTTATTATTATTACTATATATATATATATATATATATATATATATATATATATATGTGTGTGTATATATATATATATATATATATGTGTGTGTGTATATATTTATATATATATATATATATATATGTATATATATATATATATATATATATATACATATACATACATATATACATACATATATATACATATATATACATATATATATATACATACATATATATATACATGTATATATATGTATATATATATATATATATATACATACATTTATATATACATACATATATATATATATATATATATATATATATATGTATACATGTATACATACATATATATATACATACATATATATATATATATAGAGAGAGAGAGATTCCTGATGATTTCTAAAGAATGAAACAGTTCTAGTCCTGTAGAATCTCATCTATATTAAAACTTTTATACTCTGTTATGTATTGAGTACCTTACTTACTGTGGTTACCTCCGATTCAACCAGGAATAACGTATATATATATATATATATATATATATATATATATATATATATATATATACACACATGTATACATACATATTTATATATATGTATGTGTGTGTGTATACTTTTGCCTTCATCGACTTTGGAATGGAAATAATTAAGAGGTGTTGTTTTTAACACCTGTTGCTTTGTCATCAGAAAATACCTGGCTTATTACTTTTCCGTGGGTGTGTATTTATACATACATGAGTATATATGTGTATAGATGTGTATATATATATATATATATGTGTGTGTGTATGTGAGAAAAACAAAGTTTCGTTTACACTGAATCACCTATGATATATTTATGTGTGTGTATATATATATATATATATATATATATATATATTCTTTATCTCATATATATATATATATATATATATACATATATGTGTGTATATATATATATATATATACATACATTCTTTATCTCATATATATATATATATACATACATATATAACATATATATATATGTATGTGTATATATATATATATATATATATATGGTGGCTGCCAACTCGTTTTCGAGTACGGCCACTACTTTATATCCATGTAGGAGAACCCCTACCGATGCGCTGAACAAGTGTGACTTTTTAGTCCAGCCAGCGACTTAAAAACTCTGGTACAAACACTACACTTGTGACAATTATTGACACATAGTGCTGGGCCCATGGTACCATGTGATGACAAGTGCAGAGAGATCTCCAGATATAAAGCAATGCCTGTGCCGTGAAGCTTTTATAGTGAGCAAAGGCACTGCACAAAGCCAGTCCCACTCTCTTAACCAAGATGATATTTACCAAAAAGAAGAACAAGTCAACATCATTGGATACCATCAGAGTTGCAGGTGTTATATCAGAGTTTTCCTTCTCCTAGAATTCTGCCTTGACAAAAGCTAAGGGGTCATCTCTCCCGGTGATTTTAGATGGCCATTGACTCTTAAGAGCTCCTTTGGCCTTTGACAAGTTCTGTTTTAGTCCTGCAGGATGTCCAAAGTCACCCTCCTCACCAAGAAACCTTGGTGGGGGTTGCCAGTTTAGTCGCCAACAACCCGACCATGAGACAGGTTGTACTGGGATACATGTTACTAGTAGCACCATATATATATATGTATGTGTATATATATATATATATATATATATATATATATATATATATATATATATATATATATATATATATATATATATATATACCAGACAGTCCGATGCGAGGAAGACAACCACTCTTGCCTCAAGTGGGAAAAACTCCCGTCCAAACCCATGCGAGCGTGGAAGATGGACGTTAAACGAAGATGATGATACATACATACATATATATAAATGAGAAAGAATGTGGAAGTTCTATTGTTTCAATTTTTACTCTTTAATTATTAGACTGTGGCCATGCTGGGGCACTGCCTTTTACTGGTTTCAGACATCAGACTGTGGCCATGCTGGGGCACTGCCTTTTACTGGTTTCAGACATCAGACTGTGGCCATGCTGGGGCACTGCCTTTTACTGGTTTCAGACATTAGACTGTGGCCATGCTGGGGCACTGACTTTTACTGGTTTCAGACATTAGACTGTGGCCATGCTGGGGCACTGCCTTTTACTGGTTTCAGACATTAGATTGTGGCCATGCTGGGGCACTGCCTTTTACTGGTTTCAGACATTAGATTGTGGCCATGCTGGGGCACTACCTTTTACTGGTTTCAGACATCAGACTGTGGCCATGCTGGGGCACTGCCTTTTACTGGTTTCAGACATTAGACTGTGGCCATGCTGGGGCACTGCCTTTTACTGGTTTCAGACATCAGACTGTGGCCATGCTGGGGCACTGCCTTTTACTGGTTTCAGACATCAGACTGTGGCCATGCTGGGGCACTGCCTTTTACTGGTTTCAGATATTAGACTGTGGCCATGCTGGGGCACTGCCTTTTACTGGTTTCAGACATCAGACTGTGGCCATGCTGGGGCACTGCCTTTTACTGGTTTCAGACATTAGACTGTGGCCATGCTGGGGCACTGCCTTTTACTGGTTTCAGATATTAGACTGTGGCCATGCTGGGGCACTGCCTTTTACTGGTTTCAGATATTAGACTGTGGCCATGCTGGGGCACTGCCTTTTACTGGTTTCAGACATCAGACTGTGGCCATGCTGGGGCACTGCCTTTTACTGGTTTCAGACATCAGACTGTGGCCATGCTGGGGCACTGCCTTTTACTGGTTTCAGACATTAGACTGTGGCCATGCTGGGGCACTGCCTTTTACTGGTTTAGACATCAGACTGTGGCCATGCTGGGGCACTGCCTTTTACTGGTTTCAGACATTAGACTGTGGCCATGCTGGGGCACTACCTTCTTTCTATCTCTACTATATATCAATAACCCTCCTCTACCTTAACAATATATCTTTGAAGGTGTAACTCTTCAGAGTGTCTGTGGCAATGTTTTGTAAGAATCTTCTCGGCTATCTACTACAAGACATCTGGAAGAAAAGTCTAAATTCTCTCTGAAACCCGGAGGTTCACCCGGTCAGTGTTTATCCTAGTTTCGTCGGTGTTAAGTGACTTTCTCATTGACAGTGCACCAGTCCATCACAGGGTTAAAGTCTCTCTCATACCCAGAAGCTAATCAGACCACTGCTTATAGGAAGTTTCACTGGTGTGAGTGATTGAGAGTAGAAGACTTCCCCCTGGTGAAGGCACCAGTCCTTCACAGGATTACTCTCTGTTTAAAGCTCAAGAACACAACACACCACCCAATCTAACACCCTTACCACTAGACCACACACCATCCAGCCCAACACCCTTACCACTAGACCACACACCATCCAGTCTAACACCCTTACCACTAGACCACACACCAACCAGCCCAACACCCTTACCACTAGACCGCACACCAACCAGCCCAACACCCTTACCACTAGACCACACACCAACCAGCCCAACACCCTTACCACGAGACCACACACCAACCAGCCCAACACCCTTACCACTAGACCACACACCAACCAGCCAAACACCCTTACCACTAGACCACACACCAACCAGCCCAACACCCTTACCACTAGACCACACACCAACCAGCCCAACACCCTTACCACGAGACCACACACCAACCAGCCCAACACCCTTACCACTAGACCACACACCAACCAGCCAAACACCCTTACCACTAGACCACACACCAACCAGCCCAACACCCTTACCACTAGACCACACACCAACCAGCCCAACACCCTTACCACGAGACCACACACCAACCAGCCCAACACCCTTACCACGAGACCACACACCAACCAGCCCAACACCCTTACCACTAGACCACACACCAACCAGCCCAACACCCTTACCACTAGACCACACACCAACCAGCCAAACACCCTTACCACTAGACCACACACCAACCAGCCAAACACCCTTACCACTAGACCACACACCAACCAGTCTAACACCCTTACCACTAGACCACACACCAACCAGCCCAACACCCTAACCACTAGACCACACACCAACAGCCCAACACCCTTACCACTAGACCACACACCAACCAGTCTAACATCCTAACCACTAGACCACACACCAACCAGTCTAACATCCTAACCACTAGACCACACACCAACCAGTCTAACATCCTTACCACTAGACCACACACCATCCAGCCCAACACCCTAACCACTAGACCACACACCAACCGGTCTAACATCCTAACCACTAGACCATACACCAACCAGCCCAACACCCTTATCACTAGACCACACACCAACCAGCCCAACACCCTTACCACTAAACCACACACCATCCAGCCCAACACCCTAACCACTAGACCACACACCAACCAGCCCAACACCCTTACCACTAGACCACACACCAACCAGCCCAACACCCTTACCACTAGACCACACACCATCCAGTCTAACACCCTTACCACTAGCCCACACACCATCCAGTCCAACACCCTTACCACTAGACCACACACCATCCAGTTCAACACCCTTACCACTAGACCACACATCATCCAGTTCAACACCCTTACCACTAGACCACACACCATCCAGTCCAACATCCTAACCACTAGACCACACACCAACCAGCCCAACACCCTTATCACTAGACCACACACCAACCAGTCTAACATCCTTACCACTAAACCACACACCAACCAGCCCAACACCCTTACCACTAGACCACACACCAACCAACCCAACACCCTTACCACTAGACCACACACGAACCAGTCTAACATCCTTACCACTAAACCACACACCAACCAGTCTAACACCCTTACCACTAGCCCACACACCATCCAGTCCAACACCCTTACCACTAGACCACACACCATCCAGTTCAACACCCTTACCACTAGACCACACATCATCCAGTTCAACACCCTTACCACTAGACCACACACCATCCAGTCCAACATCCTAACCACTAGACCACACACCATCCAGTTCAACACCCTTACCACTAGACCACACATCATCCAGTTCAACACCCTTACCACTAGACCACACACCATCCAGTCCAACATCCTAACCACTAGACCACACACCAACCAGCCCAACACCCTTATCACTAGACCACACACCAACCAGTCTAACATCCTTACCACTAAACCACACACCAACCAGCCCAACACCCTAACCACTAGACCACACACCAACCAGCCCAACACCCTTACCACTAGACCACACACCAACCAGCCCAACACCCTTACCACTAGACCACACACCAACCAG
>OZ024764.1:14943224-14948224 GCA_964016885.1 Eledone cirrhosa | reverse complement strand
CAGCCGCTCTCCAGATATCTATTTAAGGCTGTATACAGCTATGGTGCAACCACACTTAGAATTTGCATCACCAGTCTGGAACCCCTATCTTGCTCAGGACATTGACCGCCTGGAAACTGTTCAGAGACGTGCAACCAAGCGAATACCCTCCATCAGGCATCTACCATACTCTGAGCGCCTTGCTTCCCTGGGCATGGATTCATTGAAGCTCCGACGCCTGGCAACTGACTTGGTAAACACCCACAAAATTGTTAACCATCTTGCCAACAACAACCCTGAGTGCCTTTTCGATTTCCATGTGTCTAACACACGTGGACATGCCCACAAAGTAAGAAAACAGCACAGTTCCCATGACTTTCGGAAACATTTTTCACGCTCAGAGTTGCTGAAGCATGGAACAAACTACCTGCATCAGTTGTTAGCTGTCGAGACACTGCATCCTTTAAGGCCTCCATGCTTCCCGAGATCCGCCAACATTACAGCTAACACATACACACATGTACTTCCCTGACATTTGTGTATTATTCTATGTACTATATTGACGAGTTGTAGTGCACCTGAGCACTTTACACAATAATTTCATTATTATTATTTATTATTATTATTTATTATATACATACATACATACATACATATATATATATATATATATATATATATATATATATATATATACATATACACATACACACACATACACACACACACACATATATATATATATATATACACACACACATATATATATATAAGCTTTTTTCCCCTGAATAAAGGAATTTTTCGAGAATGACTGGGGCAGGCAGCACTTGCTACATTTCTCCCCACCCAACCCTACTCACCGTCTCAACTCATTACTGCTATGAACACTTTTTCAACACACCTACACCCATGCACTTATTAAAGGGGGAGAAAAGAAACCCCCACCACACCACAGACATGTTAAATCCCTATATATAGAACAACACACCACATACACATCAGTTTGACAAGCGCACCTCAGCGTGAAAGGTCTTTCTAAAAACGAAACAATACCTCCTACGTTAACCAAGAAGTCCTAAGACCTAACCAACAACCAACAACTTAATTTATAAACTAATTTTTTTTAAGAAAAATTCTTTTGGGATTTTGTGAAGAAAATAAATTTGTTGAAAGCACAAGTGAAGCCATTTTTTCTTCCCCCCTTTCTTAATATATATATATATATACATATATATATATAAACATATGTATATATATATATATATATATATATGATTAGAAGGTAGCTTGGAAGTGTCACTACGAAAGGCTTCTAAATGAGGAGAACAAATGGGAGAAAGACAGTCTCCCCCAGATCGATCCAATAGAGGGACCAGCAGTGTTAGTTGAAGGTAGTATAATAAGTAAGGCAATCAAAGATATGAAGACGGGTAAGGCGGCTGGGCCTTCGGAAATAGTTGCTGAGATGCTGAAGGCATCTGGTTCGGTGGGACACACCATGGTCACCCGGATAGTTAACCAAGTCGTACAGAATGGGGTTGTTCCGAAGGAATGGCGTAGCAGCATCATCGTTAACTGCTATAAGGGAAAAGGAGATGCCCTAGATAGGAGTAACTATAGAGGCATTAAATTAATCGACCAGGTCATGAAGGTCACGGAAAAAGTAATAGCGCAACTAATCAGAGAGAGAATTGATCTAGATGAAATGCAGTTCGGGTTTGTGTCAGGCAAAAGTACCACAGACGCTCTTTTCATTGTACGACAACTACAGGAGAAGTACCTAGCTAAAAGTAAACCCCTATACTTAGCTTTTGTCGACTTGGAGAAAGCCTTCGACAGAGTCCCCCGTTCCATTATCTGGTGGTCTCTTAGAAAACTAGGTGTTGACGAATGGCTTGTGAGAGCTATACAAGCCATGTATAAAGAAACAGTCAGTAAGGTTAGAATTAACAACGAATATAGTGAAGAGTTTAGCGTAAAAGTTGGTGTCCATCAGGGCTCTGTACTTAGCCCCCTACTATTTATTATTGCCCTTCAGGCTATAACAGAGGAGTTCAAGACCGGCTGCTCATGGGAACTCCTATACGCAGATGATCTAACGCTCATAGCTGAATCAATGACCGAACTAGAGAAGAAATTCCAAACGTGGAAGCACGGCCTAGAATCAAAAGGCCTTAAAATTAACCTGGCTAAGACTAAAGTTCTAGTTTGTAGGAAAGAAAATAAGGCGGCGGTCTCATCGGGGAAATGGCCATGCTCAGTGTGTAGGAAAGGCGTAGGTAGAAACTCCATTTTATGTCCCAAATGCAAAGTATGGGTGCATAAAAGATGTAGTGGGATCACAGGTAAGCTAACTAAGAACATAGATTTTACATGTGGCCGGTGCTCTGGTGCAATAAGTAGCAGCAAGTGCCCACAAAATACTAGCTCCTTCAACTGCTCAGAGGGTTCTATAGAAATAGTGGACAGCTTCCGTTATCTGGGTGACAAAATCAGCAGTGGGGGAGGGTGCTCTGAAAGTACAGTAGCTAGAGTCAGAACTGGATGGAAAAAGTTCAGAGAGCTTATACCACTATTAGCCACTAGAGGGTTCTCCCTAAAAATGAAAGGCAGGTTATACGATGCCTGCATACGAACAGCAATGCTGCATGGCAGTGAGACCTGGGCATTGTGTGCAGAGGATATACGCAGACTAGAGAGGAACGAAGCTTGCATGCTCCGCTGGATGTGCAATAGTAATATACGTGAACGGCAAAGCATAAACGAACTAAGGAAAAAATTAGAAATAAGAGGGATCAGATGTTGTTTACTCGAGAGAAGGCTACGTTGGTACGGTCACGTGATGCGCATGAAAGACGACAGCTGTATAACAAAGTGCAGGGCAATAAAGATAGACGGTAGCCACGGAGTAGGCAGACCCAGAAAAACATGGGACGAGCTGATAAATTCCGACCTCACACGCTTACACCTCTCCAAGACAATGTCACTGGACCGAGACCTTTGGCGGTACTCAGTAATAGAGAAGACCCGCCTTACCTAAATACAAAGTAAAAACCTACTACAGTCAGTAGGCACCTCTATCAAAACACACCCCGTCCCACCACCTCCACCCCACCCACACCGCCCCTTTCAATGTAAAGTTATGTTGGTCCCACAACATCCAGGCCGAAACAAATGAGATCGTGTAGGTGTCACGACAAAAAACACACAGTCCACGCTGTAAATGTGGCCGTGTAGGCAACACGGTAAAAACCTCCCAGCCCCACACTGTAAATGTGGTTGGTGTTAGGAAGGGCATCCAGCTGTAGAAAACCAGCCAGACAGTCCACGCTGTAATGTGGCCGTGTAGGCAACACGGTAAAAACCTCCCAGCCCCACACTGTAAATGTGGTTGGTGTTAGGAAGGGCATCCAACTGTAGAAAACCCGCCAGACAGTCCTATGCGAGCAAGACAACCACTCTTGCCTCAAGTGGGAAAACCCCCGTCCAAACCCATGCAAGCGTGGAACACGGACGCTAAACCTGATGATGATGATGATGATGATATATATATATATATATATATATAAACATATGTATATATATATATATATATATATATATATATATATAAAATGAAAGGCAGACTGTATGATGCGTGTATCCAAACAGCGATGTTACATGGTAGTGAGACCTGGGCACTGAAGGTGGAAGACTTACGTAGATTAGAGAGAAACGAAGCCTGCATGCTCCGATGGATGTGTAATAGTAATATACACGAACGACAAAGCATAAATGAATTGAGAGAGAGACTGAGCATAAGAGGAATCAAATGCTGTGTGCAGGAGAGGCTGATGCGTTGGTATGGACATGTGATGCATATGAAGGATGACAGCTGCATAAAAAGGTGCAGAACACTAGAAGTCGATGGAAACCGCGGAGTGGGGAGACCCAAGATGACCTGGGATGAGGTTATAAAAACCGACCTTACCCAATTACACCTCTCAAAGGCGATGACACACGACCGTGACCTCTGGCGTCACGCAGTAATACAGAGTACCCGACCTCCCATGGGTACAAGCTGAAGCATATAGACAATATGCCCCCACACCCGCCCACTGCAAAAAAGCACCCAGCACTCACTGTAAAGTGGTCGTGGAGGTGCCATGGCAAAAAAGCACCCAGGACTCACTGTAAAGTGGACGTGTAGGCGCCACGAAAAAGCACCCAGCACTCACTGTAAATGAGGTTGGTGTTAGGAGGGGCATCCAGCTGTAGAAATCAAGCCAAAATCAGTTCCTGTATGAGCAAGGCATGGTCAGCCGACCAGACACTGCCCACAACAGGACAACCCTTCTAACCCATGCTAGCGTGGAAGAACGGACGTAAAACGGTGATGATGATGATTATATATATATATATATATATATATACATACACACAAGGAGGTTGGGTTATTTAATAGGCATATTCAGTTCATTTAATCCAATTTCAGTACATATATATTTCAATTAAATTAATTATATACACAAAAATATGTTTTCATATTTATACATACATATATATTATTTATATATGATATATATACACTATATATTTAGATATATATAGATATAATATATATAGATATATATATAGATATAATATATATATATATATATATATATATATATATGTGTGTGTGTGTGTATAGATGTCATCATCATCATCATCATCATCAACGTTTAACGTCCGTGTTCCACGCTTGCATGGGTTTGGACGGGGGTAGTCCCACTTGAGGCAAGAGTGATTGTCTTGCTCGCATAGGACTGTCTGGCAGGTTTTCTACAGTTGGATGCCCTTCCTAACACCAACCACATTTACAGTGTGGGTCTGGGAGGTTTTTACCGTGTTGCCTACACGGCCACATTACAGCGTGGACTGTGTGTTTTTTTGTCGTGACACCTACACGATCTCATTTGTTTCGGCCTGGATGGCGCAGCACCAACATAACTTTACATAGGACGGGGTGGTGTGGATGGGTGGGGGTGGTGGCGGGACGG
>OZ024764.1:14928224-14938224 GCA_964016885.1 Eledone cirrhosa | reverse complement strand
GGCCCACTGTAGTATTTTAGGGGCCAATGCTTTGCTTTCAAAAAGTACCTGAAATCTAAGAGAAAGAATAAAATTTAAAAAATAAATAAATAAAACAATTAAGCAAAGTATTTGGTCAACCAATTCCCCGGGGAATTACTGGAAACCATAATATATGATAGGGCAAATAGCTGGAATCAGTGGTTGTACATTCTACTAAATGTAAAGCTTAAGTATTCATGCATGCAAACATACAACACACACACACACATATATATATAGATAAATAGATGTGAAACAAAATGAGGAAGTAGTTTATGGAACACCCAAATGATTTAGAAGTCGACCTTAAGTAGGAGCAATAAGATTAAGGAAGACACAAACGACACCACAACACTTTGGTTTGAACATTTTGAAAGTAGGTTTATAAGTATGAATTTTCATAAGATTTTTGTAGTTGTCTCTGTGGCCTAGTGGTAAGTACTGGAGACGGTGGAGATCCTGGTTGAGAGGTACATGTAATCTTTTTCAGTTTTTATTTTACAACCAATAGAAAAAAAACTGAAAAGGTTTACCAGGAACCCTAGTCCTGACCAGGATTGAACTTCAGACCAGGATCACCACTGTCTGTGTGTCTCCCAACTAGGCCACAGAGACATCTACAAAAGTATAAGGAAAATTTATACTTATAAACCTACTTTCAAAATCAAAGTTAAAAAGATGTGGTGGCGTTCATGGCTTTCCTAGAGCTATTAGTAATATTTAGGGTCGACTTCTGGTCATTATTGAAAGTCTCTGGATTTCACAAAATACATAATATATTTTATAGGGGAAGGTAAGATATTTTTCTACAAAAATTTGATTGCACTGTTTTGTTACCACTTATGTATTTAAAAAAAATGTTATTTAACAATTATAAAAATTAAATGATAGCATTCTATATGTAGGTGGGCCCCCTTCATCTCCTGGCAACCAATATTTTTAGACCCAGTCCACCACTGTATATATATATATATATATATATATATATATATGTATATGTATGTATATATATATATATATATATATATATATATATATATCCGGGAGAGATGACCCCTTAGCCTTTGTCAAGGCAGAATTCTAGGAGAAGGAAAACTCTGATATAACACCTGCAACCCTGATGGTATCCAATGATGTTGACTTGTTCTTCTTTTTGGTAAATATCATCTTGGTTAAGAGAGTGGGACTGGCTTTGTGCAGTGCCTTTGCTCACTATAAAAGCTAGAGAGAAATATTGAAAAATAACCCTGATCTGATCATTCCATGAGAGTACCTTGGTCACTCTGTGAACATTTTAGCCGACTCTTGTAAGTTAAAGTATGTTTTTATCTTTTATTTGAATACACGTGTTTCATTGGCTCAGAAGCACCATGGGTCCAGTGGAAGACACTCAACCGCCTGGGAACAGGAATAGGGCGATCAAAAGCTGCTATGGCCAGATGGGGCTACAAGACCGGCCCAACCATCTGTGAATGCGGAGAGGAGGACCGCACGATGCAGCCCTGCCTTGTTTGCCCTCTACTACCCAACCAGTGCAGCTTAAAAGATCTCGCAGAATTTAATAATAATGCAAAGGACTGTGTAACGAAATGGGAAACTGCCATATAAGCACATGCTTCGAAGATACGAAAAGAAGAAGAAGGATTGGGAAGATCTAAACAGACTTTCTCAATTGATCAGTTTGATCATGTCGAATCTGAGAGCGTCTACTTACTGTCAATTCCCACAGATGCTGTTTACTCGAGAGGAGACTACGTTGGTATAGTCACGTGATGCGCATGAAAGACGACAGCTGTATAAAAAAGTGCAGAGTGATCAAAATTGATGGAAGTTACGGAGTAGATAGACCCAGAAAAACACTGGATCGAGATCTTTGGCGCCACGCAGTAATACAGAAGACCCGCCTTGCCTATGTACAAAGTTAAACCTACAGTCTGTAGGCCCCTCCATCCAAATATACACCCCAACCCACTACCCCTACTCCATCCTCCAACTCCCACCAACACCACCCCTTTCAATGTAAAGTTATGTTGGTACCACAACATCCAGTCCAAACTAATGAGGCCGTGTAGATGTCACGACAAAATAACACACAGTCCACACTGTAATGTGGCCGTGTAGGTAACACGGTAAAAAGCTCCCAGTCCACACTGTAATGTGGTTGGTGTTAGGAAGGGCATCCAGCCGTAGAAAACTTGCCAGACAGTCCTATACGAGCGAGACATGGTCACCTGACCAATCTCGCCTCAAGTGGGACAACTCCTGTCTAACCCATGCTAGTGTGGAAGATAGATGTTAAATGATGATGATGATGATGATGATGATGTAGCTTTCAAACAAAATGCTATTTTTGAAATCAAATATGATGATTTGAAAAATTAAAAATGAAGCCAGATAAGGACAACAAAAAAGGATATATACAGCTCTGAACTAGTCTTTTATTGATCCTTTGATAAGGGGGTTTATCACCGAAATATAAAGGACCTATAAAGAAAACCCCTGCATCAGTTGTTAGCTGTCGAGACACTGCATCCTTTAAAACCTCCATGGAACAAACTACCTGCATCAGTTGTTAGCTGTCGAGACACTGCATCCTTTAAAACCTCCATGGAACAAACTACCTGCATCAGTTGTTAGCTGTCGAGACACTGCATCTTTTAAAACCTCCATGGAACAAACTACCTCCATCAGTTGTTAGCTGTCGAGACACTGCATCTTTTAAAACCTCCATGGAACAAACTACCTCCATCAGTTGTTAGCTGTCGAGACACTGCATCCTTTAAAACCTCCATGGAACAAACTCCCTGCATCAGTTGTTAGCTGTCGAGACACTGCATCCTTTAAAACCTCCATGGAACAAACTACCTCCATCAGTTGTTAGCTGTCGAGACACTGCATCTTTTAAAACCTCCATGGAACAAACTACCTCCATCAGTTGTTAGCTGTCGAGGCACTGCATCCTTTAAAACCTCCATGGAACAAACTACCTCCATCAGTTGTTAGCTGTCGAGACACTGCATCCTTTAAAGCCTCCATGGAACAAATTACCTGCATCAGTTGTTAGCTGTCGAGACACTGCATCCTTTAAAACCTCCATGGAACAAACTACCTCCATCAGTTGTTAGCTGTCGAGACACTGCATCTTTTAAAACCTCCATGGAACAAACTACCTCCATCAGTTGTTAGCTGTCGAGACACTGCATCTTTTAAAACCTCCATGGAACAAACTACCTGCATCAGTTGTTAGCTGTCGAGACACTGCATCCTTTAAAACCTCCATGGAACAAATTACCTGCATCAGTTGTTAGCTGTCGAGACACTGCATCCTTTAAAACCTCCATGGAACAAACTACCTGCTTCAGTTGTTAGCTGTCGAGACACTGCATCCTTTAAAGCCTCCATGGAACAAATTACCTGCATCAGTTGTTAGCTGTCGAGACACTGCATCCTTTAAAACCTCCATGGAACAAACTACCTGCTTCAGTTGTTAGCTGTCGAGACACTGCATCCTTTAAAGCCTCCATGGAACAAATTACCTGCATCAGTTGTTAGCTGTCGAGACACTGCATCCTTTAAAACCTCCATGGAACAAACTACCTGCATCAGTTGTTAGCTGTCGAGACACTGCATCCTTTAAAACCTCCATGGAACAAATTACCTGCATCAGTTGTTAGCTGTTGAGACACTGCATCCTTTAAAACCTCCATGGAACAAACTACCTGCTTCAGTTGTTAGCTGTCGAGACACTGCATCCTTTAAAGCCTCCATGGAACAAATTACCTGCATCAGTTGTTAGCTGTCGAGACACTGCATCCTTTAAAACCTCCATGGAACAAACTACCTCCATCAGTTGTTAGCTGTCGAGACACTGCATCTTTTAAAGCCTCCATACTTCCTGAGATTCGCCAACACTACACCTAATATTCCCCCTCCATACACACACACACATGTATATCATTACTCATACACTGTTCACTTCACTGACATTTGTACATTATTCTATGTACTATACATGCACCTTTGATGAGTTGTAGTGTACCTGAGAACTGTACACAATAATTTCATTATTATTATTATTATTCTTGGAGTCTCAGTTTTTGTTTGATATTATTTAACTGGAAAGTTTGTTCAAATGAATATCAAGTCGCTACCTGCAGCCTCAGATATTCAGGACGTTTCGGAGGGTTCCTGTTGTTACCAGCAAGCATGCCTTTTGAAGTGTTCCAAAAAACAGGGCTGGACTAATGTTCTTTAACCTTCCTTGAAAACTCTTTGTGATAGTACCTAGTGCTCCTATGACAATCGGGACAACCTTGATTTCATGACAGTTCCAAATCCTTTTTAACTCCCACTTTAAATCCTGGTATCGGTTAATTTTCTCCTCCTTTTCTTGTACATTATCATTATCATTATTATTATTATTTCATTTATCTTGCTTTATGTTCATACAAGTTATCACCAAGTCACAACCAGTGACCTCAAGAGACAACAAGGTCCGCCATGTTCAAGAAAGAACACACATACACACACATGCATCTTTAGGTGTTTAGACTTGTGATGTACTTATATTGACAGGATCTTCCTTAGTATATGGGCAGTTCCCATTAGTACTATCTTTTGTATTTCTTCTATACGCGGGTTTCCTGGATGGAATTTGCGATAAGTAATCATTAGACCCCTTAGGTATCATTCCTAGAGCGCCTACAACCACTGGTATTGTTTTAGTTCTCAATTTCCACATTTTTCCAATTTCTATCTCCAGGTCTTTATACTTGCTCAATTTTTCAAATGTTTTTATAGATACATTCTCGTCTATTGGAACGGACATATCAATTAGCAGGCATACCCTCTTTTTAAAGTCCTTCAGTATTATATCAGGTCTATTTGCATCTATTTTTCGGTCTGTTTAGATGCTAAAGTACCAGTAATGCTGGCAGTATTGGTAGAGGGTCGGACGCTATGCTTTCTAGCATAGTTACGTCCCTTTATGATCTGAGTTCAAATCCTGCCGAGGTTAACTTTGTCTTTCATCCTTACGGGGTCGATAAAATAAAGTACCAGTAATGCACTGGGTAATTGCTGGCCTTGTGCCTAAAGTAGAAACAATTATTATCATTTACAGCTTCAAACTGGTTTCTTTTATTGATCCTTTGATGAAGGGGGTTTATCACCGAAATATAAAGGGCCTATAAAAAATACCTCCACATCATCATCATCGTTTAACGTCTATCTTCCACGCTAGCATGGGTTAGACAGGTTTTGTTCCATTTGATGCGGGAATGGTTGGGAATCCGTGTCTCACTCGTATGGAAGTGTCTCTGGCAGGTTTTTTTACAGCTGGATGCCCTTCCTAACACCAACCACATTTACAGTGTGGACTGGGAGCCTTTTGTTGTGTCACCTACATGACCACTTTACAGTGTGGACTGGGAGCCTTTTGTTGTGTCACCTACATGACCACTTTACAGTGTGGACTGGGAGCCTTTTGTTGTGTCACCTACATGACCACTTTACAGTGTGGACTGGGAGCCTTTTTACTGTGTCTCCTACATGACCACTTTACAGTGTGGACTGGGAGCCTTTTTACTGTGTCTCCTACATGACCCCTTTACAGTGTGGACTGGGAGCCTTTTGTTGTGTTCCCTACATGACCACTTTACAGTGTGGACTGGGAGCCTTTTTACTGTGTCCCCTACATGACCCCTTTACAGTGTGGACTGGGAGCCTTTTGTTGTGTTCCCTACATGACCACTTTACAGCGTGGACTGGGAGCCTTTTTACTGTGTCCCCTACATGACCCCTTTACAGTGTGGACTGGGAGCCTTTTGTTGTGTCACCTACATGACCACATTACAGCGTGGACTGGGTACTTTTTACTGTGTCCCCTACATGACCACTTTACAGCGTGGACTGGGAGCCTTTTGTTGTGTCACCAATACAGTGGATGAGGCAGGGTGTGTGGGGTGAGGTGTATATTGGGTTACAAGGTGCCTACTGACTGTAGGCACCTTGTAATAACATTGTTATCATTTACAGCTTCAAACTGGTTTCTTTTATTGATCCTTTGATGAAGGGGGTTTTATCACCAAAATATAAAGGGCCTATAAAAATCTGAAAGATAACACTCTTACATCAGTGTTAACATCATATTTTAAGTAATAAGTCCGCCGGGTCTGTGGGGAGGCCAGTACGTGGAACCCCATTTGCTCACCATACGGGGTGATGGGGAGGGCCAGAGAGATGGAGGCGATGACAGTGGGAGTTTGGCAGTTCTTTCATGTTTGCTTAGGTTCCTTGTTCTTCTTTAACTCTTTCTTGTTATATTCCCAGTGTGGTAGCTTTCAAACATAAGGCTATATGCTGCTTTCTTTTTCTAAACTCTTAATAAGGAGGCTACACATGTTTAAGGAGCACATGCCAATGAGAGCCTTTACCATTAAAAAAACATCTTGACATACCACATCCAAGACATTGAGGTCTCTATAGAGGCAACTGAAAGGAAGTTTAGGCAATTTAGCAGAATCAGTAGAGGAGCTAGAGAATAAATTCTGGCTATGGAAACAGCAGTTGGAAGCAAGAGGACTGAGAGTGAACCTAGCTAAGACTAAAGTGTTGATGAGTAGAAAAGAGGACAAAACTGTGATTCCGTCAGGGAAATGGCCATGTTCGATATATAGAAAAGGAGTTGGCATAAATTCTATAAAATGTACACAATGCAGATCTTGGGTACACACGAGATGTAGTGGGATAGCAGGCAAACTAACAGGTAGGGAAAACTATGTATGCAGTAGATGTACAGGGAAATTTAACAGTAGAAGTTGCATTGATAGACACATTTTCTAAATGCAGGTAGGATCTATAGAAGTGGTTGATTGCTTCCGGTACCTAAGTAATCAGATTAGCATGGGAGGGGGTGTTCCAAGGCCATAGTATCTAGAATAAGGACGGGTAGGAAGAAGTTTAGGGAACTGCTTCCTCTGTTGACAAAGAACGGTTTTCTCCCTACAAACGAAAGGCCGGTTATATGATGCTTGTGTGAGATGCGCGATGCTGCATGGTAGTGAGAAATGGGCAGCAACTGCAGAGGATATGTGAAGGTTGGAGAGCAATGAACCAAGCATGCTCCATTGGATGTGCAATGTCAATGTGCGTGAACAACCAAGCATGGATGTGTTGAAAGAGAAACTGTGTATAAGAGGGATAAGTTGTAGTGTGCGGGAGAGAAGACTGAGATGGTATGGACATGTGATGTGTTGAGAGAGAAACTGTGTATAAGAGGGATAAATTGTAGTGTGTAGGAGAGAAGACTGAGATGGTATGGACATGTGATGTGTTGAGAGAGAAACTGTATAAGAGGGATAAGTTGTGGTGTGTGGGAGAGAAGACTGAGGTGGTATGGACATGTGATGTGTTGAGAGAGAAACTGTGTAAAAGAGGGATAAGTTGTAGTGTGCGGGAGAGAAGACTGAGATGGTATGGACATGTGATGTGTTGAGAGAGAAACTGTGTAAAAGAGGGATAAGTTGTAGTGTGCGGGAGAGAAGACTGAGATGGTATGGACATGTGATGTGTTGAGAGAGAAACTGTGTATAAGAGGGATAAGTTGTAGTGTGCGGGAGAGAAGACTGAGATGGTATGGACATGTGATGTGTTGAGAGAGAAACTGTGTATAAGAGGGATAAGTTGTAGTGTGTGGGAGAGAAGACTGAGATGGTATGGACATGTGATGTGTTGAGAGAGAAACTGTGTATAAGAGGGATAAGTTGTAGTGTGCGGGAGAGAAGACTGAGATGGTATGGACATGTGATGTGTTGAGAGAGAAACTGTGTATAAGAGGGATAAGTTGTAGTGTGCGGGAGAGAAGACTGAGATGGTATGGACATGTGATGTGTTGAGAGAGAAACTGTGTATAAGGGGGATAAGTTGTAGTGTGCAGGAGAGAAGACTGAGATGGTATGGACATGTGATGTGTTGAGAGAGAAACTGTGTATAAGGGGGATAAGTTGTAGTGTGCGGGAGAGAAGACTGAGATGGTATGGACATGTGATGTGTTGAGAGAGGAACTGTGTATAAGAGGGCTAAGTTGTAGTGTGCGGGAGAGAAGACTGAGATGGTATGGACATGTGATGTGTTGAGAGAGAAACTGTGTATAAGAGGGATAAGTTGTAGTGTGCGGGAGAGAAGACTGAGATGGTATGGACATGTGATGTGTTGAGAGAGAAACTGGGTATAAGAGGGATAAGTTGTAGTGTGCGGGAGAGAAGACTGAGATGGTATGGACATGTAATGCACATGGAGGATGACCACTGGGTAAAGCTGAAACTGTCAAAGCCAAAACAAACGAGGAATCAGATTTATCAGAATTTTCTCCTCTAGTTAGGGTAACAGCTCTGAAATATTATGCTAAAATACACTGGTCAATATGTTTGCAAAACACATGTGCAGGGTCGCTATAGTAACCATTCTACCTCGTATGTTTTTCACCTACTATTTATCCCTGGTTTGATTTGACTGATGATAATCACCTTCATCATCATCATCATCATTTTACGTCTGCTTTCCGCTGCTTGCAAGGGTGGGACGGGCCCTATTCGGCACAGCATCTCTCCACTTGTCACGGCCCTTTGTCATCTCCTCCATGAGCTTCAGTGATCTGAGGTCAGCTCTCACCACCTCCGCCCATGTTTTTCGTGGTCTACCACTACTGCGTCTTCCTTCTACTGGGATTTCTTGGCACTTCTTTACCCATTGGTCATCCTCCATGTGCATCACATGTCCATACCATCTCAGTCTTCTCTCCCACACACTACAACTTATCCCTCTTAAACACAGTTTCTCTCTCACCACCTCCGCCCATGTTTTTCGTGGTCTACCTCTACTGCGTCTTCCTTCTACTGGGATTTCTTGGCACTTCTTTACCCATTGGTCATCCTCCATGTGCATCACATGTCCATACCATCTCAGTCTTCTCTCCCATACACTACAGCCTATCTCTCTTATACCCAGTTTCTCTCTCAACTCGTCCATGCTTGGTCATTCACGCACATTGACATTGCACATCCAACGGCGCATGCTTTGCGCAAACACAGACACACTTACAAAAATACACTCACACATACATTCACACACAGTTACACAAGCACACACATACATACATTCACACAAACACACATATATGCTCACACGCAGCATAGCTTTTTCACCATCCCTTTCCTTCCTTTTACACATACATTCACGCAGGCAGCAATCGTAAAGAGAGAGGATTAGTATGAGTTAGTCAAACTGCTCCTCTCTCCTTATGTGTTGTGACAGACTCGCAGAAATTTATATATATACAGATTCTTTATCATTTTCATATAATTTCATTTCCTGAATTAAAAACGAATTTTCTAAAAAAATTAAAATGAGACGAAAATTCATATTTAGGACAACAAACAATTTTTATTTCAAATTTAACTTTTCTTTCCATACAAACATTATGTGTGTGTATATATATATATATACACACACATACATTTAAATATATTTCCATCAGTTCTTGTATAAAGCTTTATTTTACAGATGTTATGTATATATATATATATATATATATATATATATATATAGAGGCTTTTTTGTGAAATTCTTTTTGTTATCTTCATTCGGTTACGGTACAGTGTGGTTGTTGTTGTTGCTGCTGCTGTTGTTGTTGTTATTGTTATTGTTGTTACAATAGCTGCTGATGTTGATCCTGTTGTTGTTGTTGTTGTTGTTACTTTATATGCATGTATGTCAAAGAAAAATCTTTAAAAAATGTTATATACATCATATATACATATATATAAATACATATATATATACATACATACATACATATATATATATATACAAATATATATATATATATATATATATATATATATATATATATGTACATGTAGGTGTATGTGTGTGTGTATGTTTATAAATTGTTGTTGTGGTGGTTGTTGTGTCAAATATA
>OZ024764.1:14920724-14923224 GCA_964016885.1 Eledone cirrhosa | reverse complement strand
ATCACAGCTCTGATACTACAGACATGTGGTTAGAATGTCTCAGGAAAGAATCTCTGAACTGAGAGATCACAGCTCTGATACTACAGACATGTGGTTAGAATGTCTCAGGAAAGAATCTCTGAATTGAGAGATCACAGCTCTGATACTACAGACATGTGGTTAGAATGTCTCAGGAAAGAATCTCTGAACTGAGAGATCACAGCTCTGATACTACAGACATGTGGTTAGAATGTCTCAGGAAAGAATCTCTGAATTGAGGGATCACAGCTCTGATACTACAGACATGTGGTTAGAATGTCTCAGGAAAGAATCTCTGAATTGAGGGATCACAGCTCTGATACTACAGACATGTGGTTAGAATGTCTCAGGAAAGAATCTCTGAATTGAGAGATCACAGCTCTGATACTACAGACATGTGGTTAGAATGTCTCAGGAAAGAATCTCTGAATTGAGAGATCACAGCTCTGATACTACAGACATGTGGTTAGAATGTCTCAGGAAAGAATCTCTGGATTGAGAGATCACAGCTCTGATACTACAGACATGTAGTTAGAATGTCTCAGGAAAGAATCTCTGAATTGAGAGATCACAGCTCTGATACTACAGACATGTGGTTAGAATGTCTCAGGAAAGAATCTCTGAATTGAGAGATCACAGCTCTGATACTACAGACATGTGGTTAGAATGTCTCAGGAAAGAATCTCTGAATTGAGAGATCACAGCTCTGATACTACAGACATGTGGTTAGAATGTCTCAGGAAAGAATCTCTGAATTGAGAGATCACAGCTCTGATACTACAGACATGTGGTTAGAATGTCTCAGGAAAGAATCTCTGAATTGAGAGATCACAGCTCTGATACTACAGACATGTGGTTAGAATGTCTCAGGAAAGAATCTCTGAATTGAGAGATCACAGCTCTGATACTACAGACATGTGGTTAGAATGTCTCAGGAAAGAATCTCTGAATTGAGAGATCACAGCTCTGATACTACAGACATGTGGTTAGAATGTCTCAGGAAAGAATCTCTGAATTGAGAGATCACAGCTCTGATACTACAGACATGTGGTTAGAATGTCTCAGGAAAGAATCTCTGAATTGAGAGATTACAGCTCTGATACTACAGACATGTGGTTAGAACGTCTCAGGAAAGAATCTCTGAATTGAGAGATCACAGCTCTGATACTACAGACATGTGGTTAGAATGTCTCAGGAAAGAATCTCTGAATTGAGAGATCACAGCTCTGATACTACAGACATGTGGTTAGAATGTCTCAGGAAAGAATCTCTGAATTGAGAGATCACAGCTCTGATACTACAGACATGTGGTTAGAATGTCTCAGGAAAGAACCTCTAAATTGAGAGATCACAGCTCTGATACTACAGACATGTGGTTAGAATGTCTGAGGAAAGAACCTCTGAATTGAGAGATCACAGCTCTGATACTACAGACATGTGGTTAGAATGTCTCAGGAAAGAATCTCTGAATTGAGAGATCACAGCTATGATACTACAGACATGTGGTTAGAATGTCTCAGGAAAGAATCTCTGGACAGATTTTATAGGTCAAAACCAACTGGCAGGAGCAAGATGGTTGGATAATATCCATGAAGTTGGATGGTCTGGCTTGGAGGATCCAGCTGAATCGATCGGAGGTGATAGCTTCTGACAGGACCTAATAGAAAGCCTGCTTCAGAATTATGTTCATACATGGAACAAAGCTGCTACCTAAGGTTTCAAGGCCGAAACTTGACTAATATCTACAGATATTGCTAAACACACACACACTCATATATATATATATATATATATATATATATATATATATATATATATATATATATATATATATATATATATATATATATCCCAAGGCTCTGATACAATCAACACCATAAACACAGAGCTGGCATATCTAAGAACTGACTAACTGCCTGATGAGGTCATAGTCACTCAAGGGCTATCATCGAAATATATATAGCAGTAAATAAAGGATTATGAGTTCATGCAATTGACTTATGTTTCGTCACTATATATATATATATATATATATATATATATATATGTATATATATATATTTATATATATATATATATATATATATATATATATATGCATGTATGTATATTTGAAAAAAAGGAAAAGAATGACTTCGCTTGTAGTTCTAAATAATTTGATTTAATTTTATTATATTATGAGTTACTAGATCTACCAACTCCCTCCACAGCACTAATTCTTGTGAATGTGACCTGGGCATTGTGGCCAGCAGCGATTTGCGTTAGACAAAGCACGTCTCTAAAATTGTCAAGAGGGCCGAGGGTATCTTAGCATCACTCAGCAAGACCTTTGTCAGCCGCTCTCCAGCTATCTATTTAAGGCTGTTACATGGCTATGGTGTGGCCACACTTAAAATTTACATCACCAGTCTGGAACCTCTATCTTGCTCAGAACATTGACTGCCTGGAAACTGTTCAGAGACGTGCAACCAAGCGAATACCC
>OZ024764.1:14915724-14918224 GCA_964016885.1 Eledone cirrhosa | reverse complement strand
CAATAGGGGGAGACAGTTCACATGGGTAACACATACCCCCGAAATAAATGTGCAACCCTCATCTCCAGGAGTACGAAGAGTTTGTACTCCTTTGCTCTTCTCCTCCTTTTCCTCAACCTACAGGCTGATATAGAGAGAAGGCCCATTCACTCGGGCCATTCTCGCCACTTTCACCCACCTTTCATAAAACTTGCTGGGGTACAGCACCTCTCTCTCCATCCTGATTCTTCTTCTAAAGTGGTATTTGAAAAAAAGAATCAGTTGTTGGCCTGAGAGAAAGGTGTCTGACCTCAGCCCTTTCAACCTTGTCCACCATACAACCTCTTTTGCCATAGCTATCACACAAAGGAAAACCGCCTCTCCCTCGTTTTTGAAGGAGGGTGGCTGTTTGATCATGACAATGGACTCGGTGGTCAACCGGATTGGTCCCACCCGCGACAATAGTCATTCTACATAGCCCCACAGGTCAGTGACGCCCGGCAGTGTATGAATGCGTGCGCGACGGTTTCTTCGTCTCGCATGCACCTCGGACAGATCTTTTTTGCAGGGTCCCTGCCCGGGCACCCATGTCTGTAGAGCTTGTCTCAAACTGGTAGAGCTCCTCGGTAGCACTGCCGGGTCAGGGACTTTTGGAAGTTGTCCATCGGTCCCGGGCGGTAGGTCCTACCGGACAGACTGGCCAGTTCGTCTTCCTCTACACCTAGAGTTTCACCGAGCGCGTCGTCGCACTTGCTGCGGATCAACCCTCTATAGAATGACGAAGTGGAGTCTCCACTCTCCACTGATCGCCGGTGGCCAGCAAATAGGGATAGGAGAACTTGTGGCCCCTGTTATTAGTGACTGCTTGTGGTTTTTAAAGCACTAATGCGGACACAGCCTCAGAGGTGGCCAGCAAATAGGGATAGGAGAGCTTGTTCCCCCTGTTATTAGTGACTGCTTGTGGTTTCCAAAGCACTAATGGGGACACAGCCTCAGAGGTGGCACGATGGCAGTGGCCAGCAAATAGGGATAGGAGAGCTTGTGCTCCCTGTTATTAGTGACTGCTTGTGGTTTCCAAAGCACTAATGGGGACACAGCCTCAGAGGTGGCACGATGGCAGTGGCCAGCAAATAGGGATAGGAGAGCTTGTGCCCCCTGTTATTAGTGACTGCTTGTGGTTTCCAAAGCACTAATGGGGACACAGCCTCAGAGGTGGCACGATGGCAGTGGCCAGCAAATAGGGATAGGAGAGCTTGTGCCCCCTGTTATTAGTGACTGCTTGTGGTTTCCAAAGCACTAATGGGGACACAGCCTCAGAAGTGGCACGATGGCAGTGGCCAGCAAATAGGGATAGGAGAGCTTGTGCCCCCTATTATTAGTGACTGCTTGTGGTTTCCAAAGCACTAATGGGAACACAGCCTCAGAGGTGGCACGATGGCAGTGGCCAGCAAATAGGGATAGGAGAGCTTGTGCCCCCTGTTATTAGTGACTGCTTGTGGTTTCCAAAGCACTAATGGGGACACAGCCTCAGAAGTGGCACGATGGCAGTGGCCAGCAAATAGGGATAGGAGAGCTTGTGCCCCCTGTTATTAGTGACTGCTTGTGGTTTCCAAAGCACTAATGCGAATGTATTTATCCCAAAAGAAGAATTGGTCTTCATCGTTGGATGCAAATAAAGTCGCAGGTTTTATATCGGAGTGACCTTCTTCTAGAGAGATGTCTTAATGAAGACTTGGGGTCTCTCGCTCGCTCAAACAAAAAAATATATATATACAAACACACACTCACACAAACCCACACACATACTCATATACACATATATAGAAACAAGTGAAGAAAATAATTTGTACTTACTTCCTTGATAATTACCTGCTCCGATATTAAATGCATTGGCTGTGAATAGAAAGGATACATGTTATGTATATATGTATATATATATATAAGATCAAAAGATGGTTAAAAGAGTTCCATGTATTTTATTATACCGCATTTCAAAAACAAATATCATTATGCAATAACATTTGTGTTTTCATCAGATAAAATAGGAAGACATGATATGAAGGTTAAAAAACACTTGTGAATAGTGCAGTTTTAAATCAACATATTCACTATTCACAAGTGTTTTTTAACCTTCATATCATGTCTTCCTATTTTATCTGATGAAAACACAAATGTTATTGCATGATGATATTTGTTTTTGAAATGCGCATAATAAAATACATGGAACTCTTTTAACCATCTTTTGATCTTATATATTATGTATACTCCAGTCCTACAAACTGTAGAGTGCTTCTTATCCGATATCTGCATTGCTTTATTGTACTACAATAAAACTCACCTCCTACATATGTATATATATATATATATTTCTAGATGTATACGTTTGTGCACACTCACACATATATATATATATGTGTGTATAAATATATGTATAAATATATATATGTGTGTGTGTGTATATATGTAAATATATATATATATATGTCTATATATATATATATATATATATAATTGTTTCTAC
>OZ024764.1:14903224-14910724 GCA_964016885.1 Eledone cirrhosa | reverse complement strand
TATTATGTGAGATATTATGTGGACGCCATGCTTTCCAGCATAGTTACGTCCCTTTACGATCTGAGTTCAAATCCCGCCGAGGTTGACTTTGCCTTTCATCCTTACGGGGTCGATAAAATAAAGTACCAGTAATACACTGGGTAATTGCTGGCCTTGTGCCTAAAGTAGAAACAATTATGTGAGGTAAAGCCCTTAGCACAAAAATACAATAGTATATATAGAGTAATGTAAATGGTAAAGGGTTAAACCCAAAGATTTCAAAGACCCCCATAAAATGGACATCCAAAACTCTAACGGACTTTGCCAAAAAATTTGATCAGCTTTAGTTAATTAGTAATATTAACAGTAGTAGTAGTAATAGTAGTAGTAATTAACTTACCTTGCTTGTGATGGTTGTTCAATGAAGTAAGTTAAACACTCAACACAAAGATGCTCTGGGTGAACAACCCTTATATATAGGAATGGCATTGTAAAATAACTACAACAACAATAGTGATGGTAATGGGGGGTGATGATGGTGGGGTGTATGTGTGTGTGGGGTGTGGGGGTGATGGTGGGGTGTGGTGAGAAAGAAAGAAAGAACCTAACTAACCACCTTAGAATTCCTTCATACCTGTAATACTACTACTACTGCTGCTGCTACTACTACTGCTGCTGCTACTACTACTACTGCTGCTACTACTACTACTGCTGCTACTACTGCTACTACTACTACTACTGCTACTACTACTACTACTGCTACTACTACTACTGCTACTACTACTACTACTGCTACTACTACTGCTACTACTACTACTACTACCACCACTACTACTGCTACTACTACTACTACTACTACTGCTACTACTACTACTACTACTACCACCACCACCACTACCACCACTACTACTACTGCTACTACTACTACTGCTACTACTACTACTGTTGCCTCTACTTCATTATATTCCTGGTGGTGATGATGATGATGCAGGGATTTGACTCTTGTTATTCACAAGTTAACCCGTTCAAACCAGTTCCCTGCATACAACAACAACAACAACAACAAGCTGTTGTTGTTGACAACAACTTTCAACAATTAAAATAAACAAACAACAACAACAAAACAAGGCACTAACGATCTTGTTCGTTAAAACTATGACACCCTCCCTCTCGCCCCCCCCCCCCCAGCAATATGCTAATTAGCTTGGGTGGGTGTGAGTAAATAATTAAGTTATCTCGTTAACTGTGAGAGTGATTTGCATTTCGTTTATTTATTTATTTATTTATTAATTAATTAATTTATTAATTTATTTCTTTATTTTATTTGCTGGTTATTGACTGTCTGTCTGTCTGTCTCTCTGTCTGTCTGTCTCTCTGTCTCTCTGTCTGTCTGTCTGTCTGTCTGTCTCTCTGTCTGTCTGTCTGTCTGTCTGTCTCTCTGTCTGTCTGTCTCTCTGTCTGTCTGTCTGTCTGTCTCTCTGTCTGTCTGTCTGCAACACACCCGACTTAGCCTATGGATCAACACCCAGGAAGTAATCTCCTGGTTCAGCAATATGGAGGATAAACGAGAAACTAAATTCATACAGTTCGACATAGAGAGCTACTATGCTTCAATCACCTTACCGCTACTTACTGCCGCCTTGGACTTCGCCGAAACACTCGTGCCCATCACCGACCAGGAAAGAAAAATCATCCTCCACGCCAGGAAGACAGTCTTACTCTTTGACGACTCTAAATGGATAAAAAGAGCTCCCGACTCACCCTTCGACGTCAGCATGGGCGCCACGGATTCGGCGGAGGTCACTGATCTTATAGGATTATTCCTAATAGCCAAACTCACTGATATGTTTCCTGCATTCGGTGGTGGATTGTACCGTGATGATGGGCTCCTTACCCTTAAAGGGTACAACCCCAGTAGTACAGATCGGGTCCGGAAACAATTAATCAGATTCTTCCGCGACTGGGGATTTAAAATAACCCTACAAACGTCCCTGACCCGAGTAAACTTCCTGGACGTGACCCTCGACCTCGAAAACGACCTGTACTACCCATACAGGAAACCTAATGACAATCTGCACTACATCCACCGCCGATCAAACCATCCTAGGAACATCACAAACAACCTGGTCAAAAACATCTCCCTCCGCGTATCCCGTTTGTCAGCTAATGAGCGGATATTCGATGAACATGCGCCTTATTACAACCAGGCCCTCAAGCGGAGTGGTTTCCGGGAGGAAATATCCTACTGTCCAGCTCCCATTAGCGGAACCAGCAGGAGACACCGCCGCTCACGCAATGTAACATGGTTCAATCCTCCCCACAACGCAGAGGTGACTACTCCCATCGGGAAACTATTCTTTAGGCTCAGTGAAAAACACTTCCCATTACAACACCGCTACCACAACATAATTAACAAAAATACCATCAAACTCTCTTACAGCACTACACCAAACTTCGCACAAAACATCGTCTCCTCTAACAACAAAAAACTCAACCCCGATGGCAGAAATAACCTAAATAGCAGTGGAGAACCGACCAGGAGGTGTAACTGCCCGGATAGATCTATTTGCCCACTCGACAATAGATGCAGAGACCGTAATGTGATCTACCAGTGCAACGTGAGGACGGATACCTCCAACAAAGCCTATATAGGACTTACCGCATGTGACTTCAAGACCCGGCTATACCAACATAGACATACCTTCCGAAACCCGGCCCGGCGTCACGCCACTACACTTTCGGGCCACATATGGGACCTCAAGGACAACAACATCACCTATGATCTCACTTGGAGATTACTGTCCAGAGCCAATTCTTACACGGGAGGACGACGTCCGTGCAATTTATGCTCGGAGGAAACTTTACAAATGCTGTTTTCGACGGACCAACTCCTAAACAAGAAAGATGAACTGGTTACTGCATGTAAACATAGATTGCGTAGGAATTACCTCGCCCTCAAACCCCATAATGACCCGGGGGGGGGGGGGGGTAAACTAGGGCTATAACACCCCACTTGCCGATTTTGCAATGGGTAACCCCTGCTTGCCAAGGAAGACGTAAGATCTTCTTTGTATTCTTTTATCGCTTCCTTTATTTCCTTCCCCCCTCTCTCCTTTGTCCTTCTACCCCAGCTCTTCTCCTTTGTCGGCGTCTTTTCTCGCCCACCCGAGGCTGCCCTTTGGCCCCATGTAGCCTTAGTACCCCCACCACCCCCTCCCCTAGTCTATGATAGATTTGGCGGACTCCGCCCTTTATAGCAGCTGGCTTAGACCCCGGATACTTGCCCCCTTTTTCCGACCGCTCCCACTATTCTCTGTGCCCTCTATATTTCTTAGTGGCACTTATGCCTTATTTTTTCGTTTCAGTATTTCTTGCTTCGCTTTTCTTCTGGGCGGGGTGGATTCTGAATTTATTTCTCCGTATTCTACCTTTATTTCGTACGAACTTTCATGTAGCTTGTTTTAGATCTTTTAGAGTTAGCATTAGTATATATTTTTCTCGGGACTCAGAATTATTATCTCGTACAAGTTCACTTTGCTGCACTGGGTCGTTGCTGGCCCGGGATGGAAACCTTTATTGTTTATTTCGTGGTAGTCTCTTTAGTATTTTGGCCCCTTTTGTTGACCCGTCACCGTATCATTTACGTACTTATACCTCTTAAAAGGGTCCTTGCCTATTCCGTCCCACTTAGTTCTTTTACTTATTTCGTTATTTATTTATTTATTTATTTATTTACTTCTTTCTTTCTTTCTTTATTTTATTCTAGCCTAACAATAGCCTGACACCTAGGTCGTAGAATTTAATTTACTTTACTTTTTTCTTTACACTTATTTGCTTTTCTTCACTCTCAGTATTTTTTCTCTCCTATATATTTCTACCCCCATTGTTCTACCTACCGTTCCGACTTCCTCCCCCTCCCCCTCCCCTGTATCTTCTTTGACCTCACGCCCAGCTGTAGCTGGCACTACCAACGCTTGATTGGGTCTACTCCACCCCCTCCCCTCTTTCTCCTACTGGCAGGTTTAGCCACCATCTCCCCTACTAATTTGCAACCACAGAATTACTACTGATTTTTGACAACCACTTTGACCATATATGGAATTACCCCTTGAGAAGATTGGCTATTTAAATACCAGGATAAATTTTCATTTAGTCCAGAATTAGCCGTTGAAACGGCTTGAGCTCAGCTGTCGGGGTCTTACTGGTTCCTATTACCCACTCTACTACCTCAAGTATTGAGTACTTTGGTGCGTTATGGTCCACCTGGTTCCTTACCACATTTCCTTCGTTATATATATATATATATATATATATATATGCAGAAGTTATATTTAATTTGTTGGGATTCAAACAAGCTTAAAAGTTTATAACTAATATAAAGCACTCAACAGATAACTGGAGTAAATATTCAATATATTACTATCCAGTGAACTTTCAACCGTTAAGGTTGTTTTTCCACGGTTATGTCAATATTTATAAAACAAATCTTGTATTTTATCTGATGAAAGCGCACCTTTTTAAAAAACTATATATATATATATATATATATATATATATATACATATATATAGTAATAATAATAAATGTGAAGACTAAAATCCAAAGAGGGCTTGATAAGGATAAATATTTATTAAAGTAACAGATTAAAGTGTAAGCAAAGAATCATCACTTTCACCCTTAATGGGATCTTCTGAAACTCCTGTTAAGGGTGAAATAACCATTCTTTGCTTAAACTCTAATCTGTTATTTTAATAAATTATATATATATATATATATATATATATATATATATATATATATATATATATATATATATATATTAGGTATAGGATTACCCAAGATGTAGTAATGGTTATTTACTACACTGGATATGGTTGACGTACGGTGAGGGGTTACTCTACGAGTTATGGAAGAATTGTTGAAGAAACTTAGTTCCTGATCCTTCTGTATTCCGGAGTGTATATAAAGAATGAATAATAACAGGCAGCCATCATAAAAAGGTAATTTATTCTGTGTGCTTACAAATGTTTCCACGGTGGTACTGCAGCCTAGTTATGCTATGTGCAAATTTACAAGTATTTGCAGAACTCAAATATCCAATGCTGTGACCACTGTTTCCTCAGAGCAGAATGGTTAAAATGTAAAATGTAAATACCCTTAAGTGGGGTTGTTGGGGAAGATAGAGTAGAAAAGGAAGAGAGAAAAGTAGGGGAGAGGGAGAGAGAGAGAAAGGTATGCAGGGGTTGGAGAAGTAGGAGAGAGTTGTTTGTATATCTACAAACCACTCAATTCTCAGACCGGGTGATGTGTTGTTTCCTTGAGCAAGACACTTTATTTCACATTGCTCCAGTTTACTCAGCTGTAGAAATGAGATGATAGGACTGGGGTCCCTATCATTCCACTACAAAGTGGTCGTGGAGGTGCCACGGCAAAAAAAGCACCCAGCACTCACTGTAAATGAGGTTGGTGTTAGGAAGGGCATCCAGCTGTAGAAATCAAGCCAAAAATCAGTTCCCCTCCCACCCTTGCAAGCAGGGAAAAAGCGGACGTAAAATGAAATGATGATGATGAATGATATATGTGTGTATATATATATATATATATATAATGTAGGAGGTGAGTTTTATTGTAGCACAATAAGCAATGCAAATATCAGATAAGTAGCACTCAACAGTTTATAGGACTGGAGTATAAATAATATAAAATCAAAAGATGGTTAAAAGAGTTCCATGTATTTTATTATGCGCATTTCAAAAACAAAAACAAATATCATCAACAAAAACAAATATCATCCCATGATGATATTTGTTTTTGAAAAGCACATAATAAAATACATGGAACTCTTTTAACCATCTTTTGATTTTATATTATATATATATGACCCATGCTAGTGTGGAAAATGGACATTAAACAATGATGATGTATATATATATGTATATATATATATACATCCACACCACCCCTTTCAATGTAAAGTTATGTTGGTACCACAACATCCAGCCCGAAACAAATGAAGTCGTGTAGGTGTCACGACAAAAAAACACACAGTCCACGCTGTAATGTGGCCGTGTAGGTAACACGGTAAAAACCTCCCAGTCCACACTGTAAATGTGGTTGGTGTTAGGAAGGGCATCCAGCCGTAGAAAACCCACCAGACAGTCATATGCGAGCGAGACAACCACTCTTGCCTCAAGTGGGAAAACTCCCGTCCAAACCCATGCGAGCGTGGAATATGGACGTTAAACGATGATGATGATGATGATGATGATATAAATATATATATATATATATATTTATATAAATTAATAAAAATAATGAATAAAAACAAAGAAACAGTTCCTTATATTAAAAAATTAATCATTTTACGATCGTTTCTAGGATATAAATGTGTGTGTTGGTATGTATATCATATAGATCTATATGATATACATACCAACACACACATATATATCCTAGAAACGATCGTAAAATGATGCATTTTTTAATATAAGGAACTGTTTCTTTGTTTTTATTCATTATTTTTATTAATTTATCTTGACTCTGTTTTCCTGTGTTTTTCATCGAAAAAATTTTGAATACATCTTCTCTTTTTATGATATTTGGATTACATTGAGTTCTTCATACGGATTGGACACTACCGTATATTTTGGTAGATTTATCTACATGTATATTTATATATATATATATATATATATATATATATATATATATATATATATATATATATATATATTTTTATCTACATATATATTTATATAAAATAAAGTTAAATAAAAGTCAAATGATTAAAATTTAGCTTCGTTTATTACTGCTATATATATTTCAGTGACAGCCATCTTTGGCTGTGACCTCTTCAGGCAGTTTGAATTAGTATGGTATAGACAAGTACATATGTTGTTTAGGTGTATGATATTGTCAATACTCTGATATGCCCAGTTCCTTGTTGGGTTGTTAATTCACTGGGGAACTGGAGTCATATATTTTTAATATATATATATATATATATTTTTAATATATATATATATATATATTTTTAATATATATATATATATATTTTTTTTTTATATATATATATATATATTTTTTTAATATATATATATATATATATATATATATATATATATATATATATATATATATATATATATTTTTTTTATATATATATATATTTATATATATATATATTTTTTTTTTTTTTTAATATATATATATATATATCATCATCATCGTTTAACGTCCATATTCCACGCTTGCATGGGTTTGGACAGGAGTTTTCCCACTTGAGGCAAGAGTGGTTGTCTTGCTCGCATAGGACTGTCTGGCGGGTTTTCTACGGCTGGATGCCCTTCCTAACACCAACCGCATTTACAGTGTGGAACTGGGAGGTTTTTACCGTGTTACCTACACGGCCACATTACAGCGTGGACTGTGTGTTTTTTTTGTCGTGACACCTACACGACCTCATTTATTTAGGACTGGATGTTGTGGTACCAACATAACTTTACATTGAAAGGGGTGGTG
>OZ024764.1:14885724-14893224 GCA_964016885.1 Eledone cirrhosa | reverse complement strand
GAGTTAAGAATAAAATAAATAAAATACAATACAGAGGTAATAGAAATTAAATAAATACATACACGCGTCCAAATACGTACATACAAAAGCATACGCGAAAACACTCACCATAGGTATACAAATACATGCACATATAAATATGTGAGTGTGCGTGTATACAAATAAACAAATAATTAAATAAACGTATATAAATAAATAAATACGTATATAACAAGCGCACACACATACCTACATGTAAATACACAAATGTTCGGAGACGTAAGTCAACCAAAACATGTAGTACACTTATACACACACCCAACATACGTACAAACCTGCATACTCACACAGACACAAAACTCCCGTATACACATAACCAAAAGCATCTGTACCAGAATATATAAAAATATACACCTATTTATCCTTATTGACCCCTCTTTGGATTTTAGTCTTCAAATTTATTATTATTACTATATATATAGGCGGTGGATTGACAGTATCGGTAGAGGGTTGGATGTCATGCTTTGGTGCATAGAGTTACGGCCCTTGCCATTCTGAGTTCAAATCCCGTCGAGGTTAACTTTGCTTTTCATCCTTACGGGGTCGATAGAATAAAGTACCAGTAATACACTGGGTAATTGCTGGCCTTGTGCCTAAAGTAGAAACAATTACTATATATATATATACACACACATATATATATATACATATATATACATATATATTTATATAGAGTGGGTCAAATTCTCAAGATCCATCATCATCATCATCATGTCCCATAGCTCCTATGGACCAATGTCTGTCCTTAGGGTATCAACATGTTAACCTTGGTCTCCCCCTTCCAGTGTGTCCGAGTAGGGGCTCCCACAGGAGCACCGAGTGCTAACCTCAGTCTCCTCTGTGTCACTTTTGAGCTTTACACATATATATATATATATATATATAGATATATATACATATATATATACATATATGTGTGTGTGTGTATGTGTGTATATATATATATATATTCTCGGTCTCTCGCTTCCAGTGTGTCCATGTAGGGGCTCCCACAGGAGCACTGAGTGCAGTGTCAACTCTGGATGTCGGTGAGCATGTCCAGCTAACCCCAGTCTCCTCTGTGTCACTCTCGAGCTGACTTTTGGGAGGCTCCCGTACAGCTCTGAGTTCTTCATCCTCAGTGTATACTGATTAATGTTCAGAGCCATCCTCAGCATTCTCGTGTAGCACCCATCCACCATCTGAGTGAGTTTCTTGGTCAGTGTCCAAGTCTCAGACCCGTACAGCAGCACAGACTCCACTGTAGCAACGAAGAGACGGATCTTCAGGTCTTTACGAAGGTCCGACTTCCACACCAACCTCAAACTGTGACATGCCGCCCAAACTTTGCTCTTCCTCTCCACCACATCATCCTCTGTGTTCCCAATCTTTGCTCCCAGGTAAATGAAGTCCTCAACCAGCTCCAGTGGCTTCCTGCCTACATTCATAATCTTCTCTGGCTCCTTGATGTTCTCTACCAGATATTTCGTCTTACTCTCATTCATTCTCAGCCCCACACTCATCGACACAGTCTCCACCCCCTGCCTCAACTCCTCTGCCTCCTTCACTGTGTTTGTCATCAGAACTATTTCATCACCAAATTCAGCATCTGATATCTTTTTAGCCTTAACTCTCCTGCTCTGAGCCGGTGTTACAGTAAAGCCCGAGTCCTGGTGTTTCTCCAGCGCAAGGCGCATACAATAGTCCACTACGATGGTAAAAAGGTAGGGAGCCAATGTATCTCCCTGGAGCACTCCAGCCAGTATCTCAAAGAACTCTGTCATCCCATCAGGTGTAATGACTTGGGCTTTGGAGTTGGTATAGAGCAGTGACCACTGGCTTGTTATGGAGTGAGGCCCAGGTTAGTTTAAGAAAGTGTGTGGCTAAGACATGGAGAGCTGTCTATGCACAAAAAACAGAACTTGCCAAAGCCTGGCGACAAATTTGTAGAATCATTAACCCTTTCATTACCATATTTCTCTGTTGGTGTTTGGAACATAACTTAACAAAGGTTCTTACATAAAATTATGATGGCAGGTTTTTAGATAAATATAAACACTTTAACCCTTTCATTACCATATTTCTAATGAAAGACACTGTTGGTGTTTGGAACATAACTTAACAAAGGTTCTTACATAAAATTATGATGGCAGATTTTTAGATAAATATAAACACTTTAACCCTTCCCACCAAAGCCCTACGACCAAAGGGTTTTATTTTGTCAATAAAATCGACCCCAGTTGATATTTTTTTTACCTTATATTTATTTCTCTGAAAAACTTGTCCCTATTTTCTGGATCAGCAGCACACACCCCACTACCAACACCACGCCACTACCCCACCACCACCACAAACACCACCACAACAACAACAACCACAACCACACCGCAATGACTACTACCCACACCACCACACCACCACCACCACTACCACCACCACCACCACACCACCACCACTACTACCACTACCACCACCACCACCACCACCACCACCACCACACCACCACCACCACTACTACCACCACCACCACACCACCACTACACCACCACCACCACTACCACCACTACCACCACACCACCACACCACCACCACCACTACCACCACTACCACCACCACCACTACCACCACTACCACCACTACCACCACCACCACCACTACTACCACCACCACCACACCACCACACCACCACCACCACTACCACCACTACCACCACACCACCACACCACCACCACCACTACCACCACTACCACCACTTCCACCACCACCACTACCACCACTACCACCACTACCACCACCACCACCACTACTACCACCACCACCACACCACCACACCACCACCACCACTACCACCACTATCACCACTACCACCACTACCACCACACCACCACACCACCACACCACCACCACCACTACCACCACCACCACACCACCACCACTACTACCACTACCACCACCACCACCACACCACCACACCACTACTACCACCACCACCACACCACCACACCACCACACCACCACACCACCACCACCACACCACCACACCACCACACCACTACCACCACTACCACCACACCACCACCACCACCCCTACTACCACCACTACCACCACCACCACACCACCACCACCACTATCACCACTATCACCACTATCACCACTACCACTACCACCACACCACCACCACCACACCACCACACCACCACACCACCACCACCACCACCACACCACCACACCACCACCACCACACCACCACCACCACTATCACCACTATCACCACTATCACCACTACCACTACCACCACACCACCACACCACACCACCACTACCACCACACCACCACACCACCACACCACCACCACCACTACTAACACCACACCACCACCACCACACCACCACCACCACCACTACCACCACACCACCACACCACCACACCACCACCACCACTACTAACACCACACCACCACCACCACACCACCACACCACCACCACCACACTGGTGTCCTTGGCTTTAATTAATCAGTAATTAATGGTGCCGTAAAGACAATTAAAAAATTGTGTTAATGAGAAAAAATGTAATATAGTTATATTAAGTGTGGGAGATTTCCCACTGCCATTAGATAATAGTAAGGTGTATATGGTGTATGTATATAGTGTGTATATATAGTATATATTATGTCTATATTGTGTATATATTGGTGTAAATATTGTGTGTATATACTGTGTGTATATATGGTGTATATATTGTGTGTATATGGTGTATATATTGTGTATATTATGTCTATATTGTGTATATATTGGTGTGTATTTTATGTGTATATGGTGTAAATATTGTGTATATTAGTGTGTACTAGTAGAATGGCCCGGCATTGCTCAGGATTTGCTGTAGGGTTCTTATATATTTGATATAGATTTATCCTTATCGAGCCTCGTGAGATAAATATGTTTGTTTATATTTTGGTATTGTGTATGCAAAAATATCTGTACACGAAAATATATATATATATATCTATATATATATATATATATATATATATCATCATCATCATCATCATCATTTTACATCCACTTTTCCCTGCTTGCAAGGGTGGGACGGGAACTGATTCTGGCTTGATTTCTACAGCTGGATGCCCTTCCTAACACCAACCTCATTTACAGTGAGTGCTGGGCGCTTTTTTGCCGTGGCACCTCCACGACCTCTTTGCAGTGGAATGATAGGGACCCCAGTCCCTATCATCTCATTTCTACAGCTGAGTAAACTGGAGAAATGTGAAATAAAGTGTCTTGCTCAAGGAAACAACACATCACCCGGTCTGAGAATACACTGGAGTAATTGCTGGCCTTGTGCCTAAAGTAGAAACAGTTATTACGGGGGTCGATAAAATAAAGTACCAGTAATACACTGGGGTAATTGCTGGCCTTATGCCTAAAGTAGAAACAGTTATTACGGGGTTGATAAAATAAAGTACCAGTAATACACTGGGGTAATTGCTGGCCTTGTGCCTCAAGTAGAAACAGTTATTACGGGGTTGATAAAATAAAGTACCAGTAATACACTGGGGTAATTGCTGGCCTTGTGCCTCAAGTAGAAACAGTTATTACGGGGTCGATAAAATAAAGTACCAGTAATACACTGGGGTAATTGCTGGCCTTGTGCCTAAAGTAGAAACAGTTATTACGGGGGTTGATACAATAAAGTACCAGTAATACACTGGGGTAATTGCTGGCCTTGTGCCTAAAGTAGAAACAGTTATTACGGTGCTGATAAAATAAAGTACCAGTAATACACTGGGGGTAATTGCTGGCCTTGTGCCTAAAGTAGAAACAGTTATTACGGGGGTCGATAAAATAAAGTACCAGTAATACACTGGGGTAATTGCTGGCCTTGTGCCTAAAGTAGAAACAGTTATAAATGTAAGCTATCTCCTTATTTTGATGTAATGATCAAGCCGCCTCCCCCCTTCAAAGATGAAGGAGAGGCGGTGTTTCTGTGCGTAATAGCCATGGTGAAAGGGGTTGTATGGTGGACGCGTCTGAAAGGACTGAGGTCAGGCACCTTTCTCTCTGGCCAACAACTGGTCCGTTTCTTCCGAGATCATTTCGGAAGAAGGATCAGGATGGAGAGAGAGGTGCTGCACCCCAGTCGTTTTTATGAAAGGTGGGTGAAAGTGGCGAGAATGGCCCGTGTGAATGGGCCTTCTCTTTACATCAGACTATATATAGGTAGATAGATATGTTTCTTTTATTTGCCACCAGGGCATCAAAAGTGGGACAAGTACAAAGGGGGGAGTTTACAAAACAAGGCGTCCTCAATAAGGAGGAGGCAATAACAATATATAAAAATAAAATAAAATGTAACAAAAAATAGAATTATAACAAAATCCTCAATAGAGAGGAGGCGCCTTGGGGGGTCTCACACACCCCCGAAAAAAGTGTGCAGCCCTTTTCCTCAGGAGCACAGAGAGGGGGTGCTCCCTCGTTCCTTCCTCTTTTCCACCTACAGGCTCATGTAAAGAGAAGGCCCATTCACACGGGCCATTCTCGCCACTTTCACCCACCTAGGTAGATAGATAGATAGATAGATAACTTTCTTTTTATTTGCCACCAGGGCATCAAAAGAGGGACAAGTACAAAGGGGGGAGTTTACATGCAAAGGCATCCTCAATATGGAGGAGGCAATAACAAGATATAAAAGTATAAAAATAAAATAAAATATAACAAAATAAATTTGAAAGTGGCGAGAATGGCCCGCGTGAATGGGCCTTCTCTTTACATAAGCCTGTAGGTGGGAAGGAGGAAGGAACGAGGGAGCAGCCCCTCTCTGTGCTCCTGAGGAAAAGGGTTGCACGCTTTTTCGGGGTTGTGTGTGACCCCCCAAGGCGCCTCCTCTCTATTGAGGATTTTGTTATAAATTTTATTTTTTGTTATATTTTATTTTATTTTTATATATTGTTATTGCCTCCTCCCTATTGAGGACGCCTTGTTTTGTAAACTCCCCCCTTTGTACTTGTCCCACTTTTGATGCCCTGGTGGCAAATAAAAGAAACATATCTCCCTATTTTGAGTAAAGAAATTAAAGAAATTATTTAGCCTGATAGTGGTATATATATGCACACACACATATATGTGTGTGTGCATGTGTGTATGTGTATCATCATCATCATCATCATCATCAGGTTTAGCGTCCATCTTCCACGCATGCATGGGTTTGGACGGGGGTTTTCCCACTTGAGGCAAGAGTGGTTGTCTTGCTCGCATAGGACTGTCTGGCGGGTTTTCTACAGTTGGATGCCCTTCCTAACACCAACCACATTTACAGTGTGGGGCTGGGAGGTTTTTACCGTGTTGCCTACATGGCCACATTACAGCGTGGACTGTCTGGCGGGTTTTCTACAGCTGGATGCCCTTCCTAACACCAACCACATTTACAGTGTGGGGCTGGGAGGTTTTTACCGTGTTGCCTACACGGCCACATTACAGCGTGGACTGTCTGGCGGGTTTTCTACAGCTGGATGCCCTTCCTAACACCAACCACATTTACAGTGTGGGGCTGGGAGGTTTTTACCGTGTTGCCTACACGGCCACATTACAGCGTGGACTGTCTGGCATATGTATATGTATATATGTATACATATGTATGTGTATGAGTATATGTGCGCATGTGTGTATATATGTGTATGTATGTATTTATGTGTATGTATATGTGTTTATGTCTATGCGTGTATATATATATGTGTATGTACGTATGTAGTGTATATCTATGTATATGTGTATATATATATATGTACGTCTGTATATATATATATACATGTGTGTATATATATATGTATGTGTACATATGTATATATGTATATGTATATATGTATACATTATATTCCAAACCTGGAAGCAGGGACTAGAGAGAAAGGGCCTCAAAGTCAACATGACAAAGACTAAGGTCCTTATAAGTAGACGAGAAAACAGAACCCAGATCCCCTCAGGGAAATGGCCTTGCTCAGTATGTAGGAAAGGTGTAGGTAGGAACTCCATTCTTTGCCCCAAATGCAAACAATGGGTACACAAGAGATGTAGCGGGATCTCAGGAAGCTTAATTAAGAATGTAGGATTCACATGCAGCAGCTGTGCTGAAACAGCAAGCAAACAGCCACAGGAAACAAGTACCACCAATCTCTGGGAGGGCCCTGTAGAAACAGTAGACAGCTTCTGCTACCTAGGTGACCGAATTAGCAACGGAGGTGGGTGCTCAGAAAGTACAATAACTAGGGTAAGAACGGGATGGAAGAAGTTTAGGGAACTACTACCACTGCTAGCTGCAAAAGGCTTCTCCCTCAGAATGAAAGGCAGACTGTATGATGCGTGTATCCGAACAGCGATGTTGCATGGTAGTGAGACCTGGGCGCTGAAGGTGGAAGACTTACGTAGATTAGAGAGAAACGAAGCCTGCATGCTCCGATGGATGTGTAACAGTAATATACGTGAACGACAAAG
>OZ024764.1:14870724-14875724 GCA_964016885.1 Eledone cirrhosa | reverse complement strand
GTACACAACTATGCTTGAAGCTAAATCATATATGTACACAACTATGCTTGAAGCTAAATCCTATATGTACACAACTATGCTTGAAGCTAAATCCTATATGTACACAACTATGCTTGAAGCTAAATCCTATATGTATACAGCTATGCTTGAAGCTAAATCCTATATGTACACAACTATGCTTGAAGCTAAATCCTATATGTATACAGCTGTGCTTGAAGCTAAATCCTATATGTACACAACTATACTTGAAGCTAAATCCTATATGTACACAGCTATGCTTGAAGCTAAATCATATATGTACACAACTATGCTTGAAGCTAAATCCTATATGTACACAGCTATGCTTGAAGCTAAATCATATATGTACACAACTATGCTTGAAGCTAAATCCTATATGTACACAGCTATGCTTGAAGCTAAATCATATATGTACACAACTATGCTTGAAGCTAAATCCTATATGTACACAGCTATGCTTGAAGCTAAATCATATATGTACACAGCTATGCTTGAAGCTAAATCATATATGTACACAACTATGCTTGAAGCTAAATCCTATATGTACACAACTATGCTTGAAGCTAAATCCTATATGTATACAGCTATGCTTGAAGCTAAATCCTATATGTACACAACTATGCTTGAAGCTAAATCCTATATGTATACAGCTATGCTTGAAGCTAAATCATATATGTACACAACTATGCTTGAAGCTAAATCATATATGTACACAGCTATGCTTGAAGCTAAATCATATATGTACACAACTATGCTTGAAGCTAAATCATATATGTACACAGCTATGCTTGAAGCTAAATCCTATATGTACACAACTATGCTTGAAGCTAAATCCTATATGTACACAACTATGCTTGAATCTAAATCCTATATGTACACAACTATGCTTGAAGCTAAATCCTATATGTACACAGCTATGCTTGAAGCTAAATCCTATATGTACACAACTATGCTTGAAGCTAAATCCTATATGTACACAGCTATGCTTGAAGCTAAATCCTATATGTACACAACTATGCTTGAAGCTAAATCCTATATGTACACAACTATGCTTGAAGCTAAATCCTATATGTACACAGCTATGCTTGAAGCTAAATCCTATATGTACACAGCTATGCTTGAAGCTAAATCCTATATGTACACAACTATGCTTGAAGCTAAATCCTATATGTACACAGCTATGCTTGAAGCTAAATCCTATATGTACACAACTATGCTTGAAGCTAAATCCTATATGTATACAGCTATGCTTGAAGCTAAATCCTATATGTACACAGCTATGCTTGAAGCTAAATCATATATGTACACAACTATGCTTGAAGCTAAATCCTATATGTACACAGCTATGCTTGAAGCTAAATCATATATGTACACAACTATGCTTGAAGCTAAATCCTATATGTACACAACTGTGCTTGAAGCTAAATCCTATATGTACACAGCTATGCTTGAAGCTAAATCCAATATGTACACAGCTATGCTTGAAGCTAAATCATATATGTACACAGCTATGCTTGAAGCTAAATCATATATGTACACAGCTGTGCTTGAAGCTAAATCATATATGTACACAGCTATGCTTGAAGCTAAATCCTATATGTACACAACTATGCTTAAAGCTAAATCCTATATGTACACAACTATGCTTGAAGCTAAATCCTATATGTACACAACTATGCTTGAAGCTAAATCCTATATGTACACAGCTATGCTTGAAGCTAAATCATATATGTACACAACTATGCTTGAAGCTAAATCCTATATGTACACAGCTATGCTTGAAGCTAAATCATATATGTACACAACTATGCTTGAAGCTAAATCCTATATGTACACAACTGTGCTTGAAGCTAAATCCTATATGTACACAGCTATGCTTGAAGCTAAATCCAATATGTACACAGCTATGCTTGAAGCTAAATCATATATGTACACAGCTATGCTTGAAGCTAAATCCTATATGTACACAGCTATGCTTGAAGCTAAATCATATATGTACACAGCTATGCTTGAAGCTAAATCATATATGTACACAGCTGTGCTTGAAGCTAAATCATATATGTACACAGCTATGCTTGAAGCTAAATCCTATATGTACACAACTATGCTTAAAGCTAAATCCTATATGTACACAACTATGCTTAAAGCTAAATCCTATATGTACACAACTATGCTTAAAGCTAAATCCTATATGTACACAACTATGCTTGAATCTAAATCCTATATGTACACAACTATGCTTGAAGCTAAATCCTATATGTACACAGCTATGCTTGAAGCTAAATCCTATATGTACACAACTATGCTTGAAGCTAAATCCTATATGTACACAGCTATGCTTGAAGCTAAATCCTATATGTACACAACTATGCTTGAAGCTAAATCCTATATGTACACAACTATGCTTGAAGCTAAATCCTATATGTACACAACTATGCTTGAAGCTAAATCCTATATGTACACAGCTATGCTTGAAGCTAAATCATATATGTACACAACTATGCTTGAAGCTAAATCCTATATGTACACAACTATGCTTGAAGCTAAATCCTATATGTACACAGCTATGCTTGAAGCTAAATCCTATATGTACACAGCTATGCTTGAAGCTAAATCATATATGTACACAGCTATGCTTGAAGCTAAATCATATATGTACACAACTATGCTTGAAGCTAAATCATATATGTACACAGCTATGCTTGAAGCTAAATCCTATATGTACACAACTATGCTTAAAGCTAAATCCTATATGTACACAACTATGCTTAAAGCTAAATCCTATATGTACACAACTATGCTTAAAGCTAAATCCTATATGTACACAACTATGCTTGAATCTAAATCCTATATGTACACAACTATGCTTGAAGCTAAATCCTATATGTACACAGCTATGCTTGAAGCTAAATCCTATATGTACACAACTATGCTTGAAGCTAAATCCTATATGTATACAGCTATGCTTGAAGCTAAATCCTATATGTACACAGCTATGCTTGAAGCTAAATCCTATATGTACACAACTATGCTTGAAGCTAAATCCTATATGTACACAACTATGCTTGAAGCTAAATCCTATATGTACACAACTATGCTTGAAGCTAAATCCTATATGTACACAACTATGCTTGAAGCTAAATCCTATATGTACACAACTATGCTTGAAGCTAAATCCTATATGTACACAGCTATGCTTGAAGCTAAATCCTATATGTACACAGCTATGCTTGAAGCTAAATCCTATATGTACACAGCTGTGCTTGAAGCTAAATCCTATATGTACACAACTATGCTTAAAGCTAAATCCTATATGTATACAATTATGCTTGAAGCTAAATCATATATGTACACAACTATGCTTGAAGCTAAATCATATATGTACACAGCTATGCTTGAAGCTAAATCCTATATGTACACAACTATGCTTAAAGCTAAATCCTATATGTATACAATTATGCTTGAAGCTAAATCCTATATGTATACAATTATGCTTGAAGCTAAATCCTATATGTACACAACTATGCTTGAAGCTAAATCATATATGTACACAACTATGCTTGAAGCTAAATCCTATATGTACACAGCTATGCTTGAAGCTAAATCATATATGTACACAGCTATGCTTGAAGCTAAATCATATATGTACACAACTATGCTTGAAGCTAAATCCTATATGTACACAACTATGCTTGAAGCTAAATCCTATATGTATACAGCTATGCTTGAAGCTAAATCCTATATGTACACAACTATGCTTGAAGCTAAATCCTATATGTATACAGCTATGCTTGAAGCTAAATCATATATGTACACAACTATGCTTGAAGCTAAATCATATATGTACACAGCTATGCTTGAAGCTAAATCATATATGTACACAACTATGCTTGAAGCTAAATCATATATGTACACAGCTATGCTTGAAGCTAAATCCTATATGTACACAACTATGCTTGAAGCTAAATCCTATATGTACACAACTATGCTTGAATCTAAATCCTATATGTACACAACTATGCTTGAAGCTAAATCCTATATGTACACAGCTATGCTTGAAGCTAAATCCTATATGTACACAACTATGCTTGAAGCTAAATCCTATATGTACACAGCTATGCTTGAAGCTAAATCCTATATGTACACAACTATGCTTGAAGCTAAATCCTATATGTACACAACTATGCTTGAAGCTAAATCCTATATGTACACAGCTATGCTTGAAGCTAAATCCTATATGTACACAGCTATGCTTGAAGCTAAATCCTATATGTACACAACTATGCTTGAAGCTAAATCCTATATGTACACAGCTATGCTTGAAGCTAAATCCTATATGTACACAACTATGCTTGAAGCTAAATCCTATATGTATACAGCTATGCTTGAAGCTAAATCCTATATGTACACAGCTATGCTTGAAGCTAAATCATATATGTACACAACTATGCTTGAAGCTAAATCCTATATGTACACAGCTATGCTTGAAGCTAAATCATATATGTACACAACTATGCTTGAAGCTAAATCCTATATGTACACAACTGTGCTTGAAGCTAAATCCTATATGTACACAGCTATGCTTGAAGCTAAATCCAATATGTACACAGCTATGCTTGAAGCTAAATCATATATGTACACAGCTATGCTTGAAGCTAAATCATATATGTACACAGCTGTGCTTGAAGCTAAATCATATATGTACACAGCTATGCTTGAAGCTAAATCCTATATGTACACAACTATGCTTAAAGCTAAATCCTATATGTACACAACTATGCTTGAAGCTAAATCCTATATGTACACAACTATGCTTAAAGCTAAATCCTATATGTACACAACTATGCTTAAAGCTAAATCCTATATGTACACAACTATGCTTAAAGCTAAATCCTATATGTACACAACTATGCTTGAATCTAAATCCTATATGTACACAACTATGCTTGAAGCTAAATCCTATATGTACACAGCTATGCTTG
>OZ024764.1:14863224-14865724 GCA_964016885.1 Eledone cirrhosa | reverse complement strand
TATTAGTCTTATCTTTATGATCTGAGTTCAAATCCCGCCGAGGTTAACTTTGTCTTTCATCCTTACGGGGTCGAGAAAATAAAGTACCAGTAATGTACTGGGGTAATTGCTGGCCTTGTGCCTAAAGTAGGAACAATTATTATTATTATTTGCAAAACTCCACCGTCCGAGTCTTTGTATCGTCCCCTAGATGTCGGCCCTTGTAGCCAATAAATGAAGTCATTATTATTATTATTAGGGTGGTGGATTGGCAGTATCGGTAGAGCATCGGAGGCCTTGCTTTGTAGCATAGAGTTACGCCCCTTTACAGTCTGAGTTCAAATCCCTCCGAGGTTAACTTTTCCTTTCATCCTTACAGGGTCGATAAAATAAAGTACCAGTAATTCACTGGGGTAATTGCTGGCCTTGTGCCAAAAGTAGAAACAATTATTATTATTATTATTGGAGTTTCAGTCATTGATGTTATTTAACTGGAAAGTTTCATCATCATCATCATCATCATCATCATCATCATCATCGTCATCATTGTTTAACATCTATCTTCCACGCTAGCATGGGTTTAGACGGGAAGTTTGTTGAAATGAATATCAAGTCGCTACCTGCAGCCTCAGATATTCAGGACGTTTCGGAGGGTTCCTGCTGTTACCAGCAAGCATGCCTTTTGAAGTGTTCCAAAAAAGCGGGGCTGGACTTATGTTCTTTAACCTTTAACCTTCCTTGGAAACTCCTTGAGATAGTCCCTAGTGTTCCTATGACAATCGGGACCACCTTCATCTCATGACAGTCCCAAATCTTTTTTAACTCCCACTTTAAATCCTGGTATTATTGGCAGTGTCGGTAGAAAGGTCGGACGCCATGCTTTGCAGCATAGAGTTACGGCCCTTTATGATCTGAGTTCAAATCCCGCCGAGGTTAACTTTGCCTTTCATCCTTATTACGGAGGTCGATAAAATAAAAAAGTACCAGTAATACACTGGCGTTGATTTAATCGACTCCCCCACCCCCCTTATAAATTGCTGGCCTTGTGCCTATATAAGAAACCATTATTGGAAAGTAAGGTGAGGGTGGAGAGAGACGTGCTGCCCCCCCCCCCCCCCCAGTGCATTTGTTGTAAGGTGGGTGAATGTGGCGCAAGTGGCCCATGTGAGTGGGCCTACTCTCACCATGTGCCTACAGGCTGGTGGTGAATTTGAGGAGGAGGAGAGGGCTGCCCTACCCGGCTGGTTCAGGACTGGTGGGGTACCTGAGTCAACCCTGGGTGGTCACCCCCCTCCCTCCCTCCCTCCCTCCCTATTGGGGAATTTTTTTTGTATTTTTATTTTTATTTTGTTATTGTTGTTTTACATTGTTTACACGTTGTATTTGTAAACCCCTCCCCCACCCCCCCACTGTCCCTGTCGTTTGTATTGTATTGTCCCCTATATTTCGGCTCTTATGGCCAATAAATGAAACTATTATTATTGGTGGATTGGCAGTATCGGTAGAGAGTCGGACGCCATGCTTTGACGCATAGAGTTACGGCCCTTGCCATTCTGACTTCAAATCCCGCCGAGGTTTACTTTGCCTTTCATCCTTACGGGGTCAATAAAATAAAGTACCAGTAATTCACTGGGGTAATTGCTGGCCTTGTGCCTAAAGTAGAAACAATTATTATTATTATTATTATTTGCATTTATCTTGCTTTATGTTCATACAAGTTATCACCAAGTCACAACCAGTGACCTCAAGAGACAACAAGGTCCGCCATGTTCAAGAAAGAACACACACACACACATGCATCTTTAGGTGTTTAGACTTGTGATGTACTTATATTGACAGGATCTTCCTTAGTATATGGGCAGTTCCCATTAGTACTATCTTTTGTATTTCTCCTATACGCGGGTTTCCTGGGATTTGCGATAAGTAATCATTAGACCCCTTAGGTATCATTCCCAGAGCACCTACAACCACTGGTATTGTTTTAGTTCTCAATTTCCACATTTTTCCAATTTCTATTATCATTATTAAGGATTGCCCCGCCCCCTTCCTTTAGCCGGGAAGGGCAGGCAGTTTTTATCTGTCTGGTGGCCATGGCGAAAGAGATAGTATGGTGGACACGTTTGAAAGGGCTGAAGACGAGCACTTACCTCTTCGGTGATGCCCTGATTAACTTTTTCAAATTTCATTTGAAAAGGAAAATCAGGATAGAGAGGGAAGTGTTCTCTTCCCAGCATTTTGTTGAAAGATGGGTGAGAGAAGCAAGTATGGCCCGAATGAATGGGCCTTCTCTGAGTATCTGTCTGTAAATTAAAGGTGGAAAACTGGGAGAGGGCACTTGCCCTGGTGGTCAGGGCCACTGTGGTCTTTTAATGGGCTTTCTCCACAAATGTCCCTTGGAAGTCTCCCCCCCTATTGGGGAATTTTTCTTTGTTATTTTATTTCAACCTCTGTTTTTTTTACACGCAGAAATGCCCATTTGTACCGTCCTGTATTGTCCTGTACTGTCCTTAATGTCTACTTT
>OZ024764.1:14845724-14853224 GCA_964016885.1 Eledone cirrhosa | reverse complement strand
CTAGACCACACACCAACCAGTCCAACACCCTAACCAAGTAGACCACACACCAACCAGTCCAACACCCTAACCGCTAGACCACACACCAACCAGCCCAACACCCTAACCACTAGACCACACACCAACCAGTCCAACACCCTAACCACTAGACCACACACCAACCAGTCCAACACCCTAACCAAGTAGACCACACACCAACCAGTCCAACACCCTAACCACTAGACCACACACCAACCAGTCCAACACCCTAACCAAGTAGACCACACACCAACCAGTCTAACACCCTAACCACTAGACCACACACCAACCAGTCTAACACCCTAACCACTAGACCACACACCAACCAGTCTAACACCCTAACCACTAGACCACACACCAACCAGTCCAACACCCTAACCACTAGACCACACACCAACCAGTCCAACACCCTAACCACTAGACCACACACCAACCAGTCCAACACCCTAACCACTAGACCACACACCAACCAGCCCAACACCCTAACCACTAGACCACACACCAACCACTCCAACACCCTAACCACTAGACCACACACCAACCAGTCCAACACCCTAACCACTAGACCACACACCAACCAGTCCAACACCCTAACCACTAGACCACACACCAACCAGTCCAACACCCTAACCACTAGACCACACACCAACCAGCCCAACACCCTAACCACTAGACCACACACCAACCAGTCCAACACCCTAACCACTAGACCACACACCAACCAGCCCAACACCCTAACCACTAGACCACACACCAACCACTCCAACACCCTAACCACTAGACCACACACCAACCAGTCCAACACCCTAACCACTAGACCACACACCAACCAGTCCAACACCCTAACCACTAGACCACACACCAACCAGTCCAACACCCTAACCACTAGACCACACACCAACCAGCCCAACACCCTAACCACTAGACCACACACCAACCAGTCCAACACCCTAACCACTAGACCACACACCAACCAGCCCAACACCCTAACCACTAGACCACACACCAACCACTCCAACACCCTAACCACTAGACCACACACCAACCAGTCCAACACCCTAACCACTAGACCACACACCAACCAGTCCAACACCCTAACCACTAGACCACACACCAACCAGTCCAACACCCTAACCACTAGACCACACACCAACCAGTCCAACACCCTAACCACTAGACCACACACCAACCAGTCCAACACCCTAACCACTAGACCACACACCAACCAGCCCAACACCCTAACCACTAGACCACACACCAACCACTCCAACACCCTAACCACTAGACCACACACCAACCAGTCCAACACCCTAACCACTAGACCACACACCAACCAGTCCAACACCCTAACCACTAGACCACACACCAACCAGTCCAACACCCTAACCACTAGACCACACACCAACCAGCCCAACACCCTAACCACTAGACCACACACCAACCAGTCCAACACCCTAACCACTAGACCACACACCAACCAGTCCAACACCCTAACCACTAGACCACACACCAACCAGTCCAACACCCTAACCACTAGACCACACACCAACCAGCCCAACACCCTAACCACTAGACCACACACCAACCACTCCAACACCCTAACCACTAGACCACACACCAACCAGTCCAACACCCTAACCACTAGACCACACACCAACCAGCCCAACACCCTAACCACTAGACCACACACCAACCAGTCCAACACCCTAACCACTAGACCACACACCAACCAGCCCAACACCCTAACCACTAGACCACACACCAACCAGCCCAACACCCTAACCACTAGACCACACACCAACCAGTCCAACACCCTAACCACTAGACCACACACCAACCAGTCCAACACCCTAACCACTAGACCACACACCAACCAGTCCAACACCCTAACCACTAGACCACACACCAACCAGTCCAACACCCTAACCACTAGGCCACAAATGCTACACCCTCTTTCAACATAATGCTGTGTAATAATTGGTTGATTTGGTTGATAAAATATTTTAACTTCCTAGAAGCAAGAGTGTGTGAGATTTAAAAACATGATAAATCAATCAACAGTTATCAATAGTTATCAATATGGTATTGAAACTGATGTATGTGTTGTGCCGGATTTACCACTTTACTTAGCTGTGCTTTAACACAAGGCCCTGTTGGCCAGAGATGTCTCTGTGCTTTAACACAGGACCTTGTTGGCCAGGGATGTCTCTGTGCCAGTATGAAAATGAGTACCAGCAATAGCTGGGAGTTTAACCCTGCAATGGACTGGCCTCCTGTCCAGGGGGAAGTCTTGTATTCTCAGTCGCTTCACGCCAAAGAAATCAAGATAAGTACCAGCAATAGCTGAGGATTTAACCCTGTGATGGATGGCCTAGTGGTTTGGATGTTTGACCAAAAATCATGGCACCTCATGGCACATCATGGTGTGGAGGTCGGACCTTCGTTCAGACCTGGGGTCCGTCTCTTCGTTGCTGTAGTGGGGTCTGTGCTGTTGTACGGGTCTGAGACTTGGACACTGACCAAGAAACTCACTCAGATGGTGGATGGGTGCTACACGAGAATGCTGAGGATGGCTCTGAACATTAATCAGTATACACTGAGGATGAAGAACTCAGAGCAGTATGGGAGCATCCCAAATGTCAGCTCAAAAGTGACACCGAGGAGACTGAGGTTAGCTGGACATGCTCACCGACATCCAGAGTTGACACTGCACTCAGTGCTCCTGTGGGAGCCCCTACATGGACACACTGGAAGGGGAGACCGAGGTTAACATATGTTGATGTCCTAAAGACAGACACTGGTCTCTTGGAGACGCAGGACATGGCAGCGATGATGAGGGACAGAGACCGCTGGAGAGAACTCATCCATGAATCTCGGGAATTTTACTCACCCTAGACACATACATATATATATATATATATATATAGAGAGAGAGAGAGATTGGGTCATTACCATAACAGAAGTCCGACAAGCTTTTGATTCCAGAGTCAGGTCAGATCAATACAGATCGAACCTTGAGCTGATCAATAGTGGTCTGGATCTAGTTATCGAAACGGGGTCCTGACTTTTTTCATACATACATATATATATACATATATGTATGTGTGTATATATATATATACAGCAACTGCAGAGGATATGCGACGGCTGGAGAGAAATGAGGCAAGCATGCTCCGTTGTATGTGCAATGTCAATGTGTGTGAACGACCCAGCATGGATGATTTGAGAGAGAAACTGTGTATAAGAGGGATAAGTTGTGGTATGTAGGAGAGAAGACTGAGATGGTATGGACATGTGATGTGTTGAGAGAGGAACTGGGTATAAGAGGGATAAGTTGTGGTGTGTGGGAGAGAAGACTGAGATGGTATGGACATGTGATGTGTTGAGAGAGAAACTGGGTATAAGAGGGATAAGTTGTGGTGTGTGGGAGAGAAGACTGAGGTGGTATGGACATGTGATGTGTTGAGAGAGAAACTGGGTATAAGAGGGATAAGTTGTGGTGTGTGAGAGAGAAGACTGAGATGGTATGGACATGTGATGAGTTGAGAGAGAAACTGTGTATAAGAGGGATAAGTTGTGGTATGTAGGAGAGAAGACTGAGATGGTATGGACATGTGATGTGTTGAGAGAGGAACTGGGTATAAGAGGGATAAGTTGTGGTGTGTGGGAGAGAAGACTGAGATGGTATGGACATGTGATGTGTTGAGAGAGAAACTGGGTATAAGAGGGATAAGTTGTGGTGTGTGGGAGAGAAGACTGAGGTGGTATGGACATGTGATGTGTTGAGAGAGAAACTGGGTATAAGAGGGATAAGTTGTGGTGTGTGGGAGAGAAGACTGAGATGGTATGGACATGTGATGAGTTGAGAGAGAAACTGTGTATAAGAGGGATAAGTTGTAGTGTGCGGGAGAGAAAACTGAGATAGTATGGACATGTGATGTGTTGAGAGAGGAACTGTGTATAAGAGGGATAAGTTGTGGTGTGTGGGAGAGAAGACTGAGATGGTATGGACATGTGATGTGTTGAGAGAGAAACTGGGTATAAGAGGGATAAGTTGTGGTGTGTGGGAGAGAAGACTGAGATGGTATGGACATGTGATGTGTTGAGAGAGAAACTGGGTATAAGAGGGATAAGTTGTGGTGTGTGGGAGAGAAGACTGAGATGGTATGGACATGTGATGTGTTGAGAGAGAAACTGTGTGTGGGAGAGAAGACTGAGATGGTATGGACATGTGATGTGTTGAGAGAGAAACTGTGTATAAGAGGGATAAGTTGTAGTGTGTGGGAGAGAAGACTGAGATGGTATGGACATGTGATGTGTTGAGAGAGAAACTGGGTATAAGAGGGATAAGTTGTGGTGTGTGGGAGAGAAGACTGAGATGGTATGGACATGTGATGTGTTGAGAGAGAAACTGGGTATAAGAGGGATAAGTTGTGGTGTGTGGGAGAGAAGACTGAGATGGTATGGACATGTGATGTGTTGAGAGAGAAACTGGGTATAAGAGGGATAAGTTGTGGTGTGTGGGAGAGAAGACTGAGATGGTATGGACATGTGATGTGTTGAGAGAGAAACTGGGTATAAGAGGGATAAGTTGTGGTGTGTGGGAGAGAAGACTGAGATGGTATGGACATGTGATGTGTTGAGAGAGAAAATGTGTGTGGGAGAGAAGACTGAGATGGTATGGACATGTGATGTGTTGAGAGAGAAACTGTGTATAAGAGGGATAAGTTGTAGTGTGTGGGAGAGAAGACTGAGATGGTATGGACATGTGATGTGTTGAGAGAGAAACTGTGTATAAGAGGGATAAGTTGTGGTGTGTGGGAGAGAAGACTGAGATGGTATGGACATGTGATGAGTTGAGAGAGAAACTGTGTATAAGAGGGATAAGTTGTAGTGCGTGGGAGAGAAGACTGAGATGGTATGGACATGTGATGAGTTGAGAGAGAAACTGTGTATAAGAGGGATAAGTTGTAGTGTGTGGGAGAGAAGACTGAGATGGTATGGACATGTGATGAGTTGAGAGAGAAACTGTGTATAAGAGGGATAAGTTGTGGTGTGTGGGAGAGAAGACTGAGATGGTATGGACATGTGATGAGTTGAGAGAGAAACTGTGTATAAGAGGGATAAGTTGTAGTGTGCGGGAGAGAAGACTGAGATGGTATGGACATGTGATGTGTTGAGAGAGAAACTGTGTATAAGACGGATAAGTTGTGGTGTGTGGGAGAGAAGACTGAGATGGTATGGACATGTGATGTGTTGAGAGAGAAACTGTGTATAAGAGGGATAAGTTGTGATGTGTGGGAGAGAAGACTGAGATAGTTTGGACATGTGATGAGTTGAGAGAGAAACTGTGTATAAGAGGGATAAGTTGTAGTGTGTGGGAGAGAAGACTGAGATGGTATGGACATGTGATGTGTTGAGAGAGAAACTGTGTATAAGAGGGATAAGTTGTGGTGTGTGGGAGAGAAGACTGAGATGGTATGGACATGTGATGAGTTGAGAGAGAAACTGTGTATAAGAGGGATAAGTTGTAGTGCGTGGGAGAGAAGACTGAGATGGTATGGACATGTGATGAGTTGAGAGAGAAACTGTGTATAAGAGGGATAAGTTGTAGTGTGTGGGAGAGAAGACTGAGATGGTATGGACATGTGATGAGTTGAGAGAGAAACTGTGTATAAGAGGGATAAGTTGTAGTGTGTGGGAGAGAAGACTGAGATGGTATGGACATGTGATGTGTTGAGAGAGAAACTGGGTATAAGAGGGATAAGTTGTAGTGTGTGGGAGAGAAGACTGAGATGGTATGGACATGTGATGTGTTGAGAGAGAAACTGTGTATAAGAGGGATAAGTTGTGGTGTGTGGGAGAGAAGACTGAGATGGTATGGACATGTGATGTGTTGAGAGAGAAACTGTGTATAAGAGGGATAAGTTGTGGTGTGTGGGAGAGAAGACTGAGATGGTATGGACATGTGATGAGTTGAGAGAGAAACTGTGTATAAGAGGGATAAGTTGTAGTGCGTGGGAGAGAAGACTGAGATGGTATGGACATGTGATGAGTTGAGAGAGAAACTGTGTATAAGAGGGATAAGTTGTAGTGTGTGGGAGAGAAGACTGAGATGGTATGGACATGTGATGAGTTGAGAGAGAAACTGTGTATAAGAGGGATAAGTTGTAGTGTGTGGGAGAGAAGACTGAGATGGTATGGACATGTGATGTGTTGAGAGAGAAACTGGGTATAAGAGGGATAAGTTGTAGTGTGTGGGAGAGAAGACTGAGATGGTATGGACATGTGATGTGTTGAGAGAGAAACTGGGTATAAGAGGGATAAGTTGTGGTGTGTGGGAGAGAAGACTGAGATGGTATGGACATGTGATGAGTTGAGAGAGAAACTGTGTATAAGAGGGATAAGTTGTAGTGTGTGGGAGAGAAGACTGAGATGGTATGGACATGTGATGTGTTGAGAGAGAAACTGGGTATAAGAGGGATAAGTTGTGGTGTGTGGGAGAGAAGACTGAGATGGTATGGACATGTGATATGTTGAGAGAGGAACTGTGTATAAGAGGGATAAGTTGTAGTGTGTGGGAGAGAAGACTGAGATGGTATGGACATGTGATGTGCATGGAGGTTGACTGCTGGGTGAAGAAGTGCCAAGAAATCCCAGTAGAAGGAAGACGTAGAAGAGGTAGACCACGAAAAACATGGGCGGAGGTGGTGAGAGCTGACCTCAGATTGCTGAAGCCTCACAGAGGAAATGACAAAGGACTGTGACAAGTGGAGAGATGCTGTGCTGAATAGGACCCACCCTACCCTTGAAAGCAGGGAAAAGTGGACGTAAAATGATGATGATGATGATGATATATATATATATGTGTGTGCATGTGTATATATATATATACAACATAGTCAAATATCTATAATAGTTGGCACTTGACATTGGCTTTGAGGGTGGAAGGTGAGAGAGAGAGAGAGGTAACGAGTGCGGTGGTGGAGGGGTGGACATTCGAGAACAAAGATTCTAATTAAAGGTGTTAAGTGGTAGATTGTGATAACGATTCAGTTACCGATGTAAAAAGGCGCGAAAACGTTTAGTGTAGGATGTTTGGTGGTGGTGGTGTGGTGTGGTGTGGTGGTGTGGTGTAGTGGTGTGGTGTAGTGTGGTGTAGTGGTGTGGTGTGGTGTGGTGGTGTGGTGTAGTGGTGTGGTGTGGTGTAGTGTAGTGTGGTGTGGTGTGGTGTGGTGTGGTGTAGTGTAGTGTGGTGTGGTGTGGTGTGGTGTGGTGTGGTGGTGTGGTGTGGTGTGGTGTGGTGTGGTGTGGTGGTGTGGTGTGGTGTGGTGGTGTGGTGTAGTGGTGTGGTGTGGTGTAGTGTAGTGTGGTGTGGTGTGGTGTGGTGTGGTGTGGTGTGGTGTAGTGTAGTGTAGTGTAGTGTAGTGTAGTGTGGTGTGGTGTGGTGTGGTGGTGTGGTGTGGTGTGGTGTGGTGTGGT
>OZ024764.1:14833224-14835724 GCA_964016885.1 Eledone cirrhosa | reverse complement strand
AACCACATGTCTGTAGTATCAGATCTGTGATCTCTCAATCCAGAGATTCTTTCCTGAGACATTCTAACCACATGTCTGTAGTATCAGATCTGTGATCTCTCAATCCAGAGATTCTTTCCTCAGACATTCTAACCACATGTCTGTAGTATCAGAGCTGTGATCTCTCAATCCAGAGATTCTTTCCTCAGACATTCTAACCCCATGTCTGTAGTATCAGAGCTGTGATCTCTCAGTCCAGAGATTCTTTCCTGAGACATTCTAACTACATGTCTGTAGTATCAGAGCTGTGATCTCTCAATCCAGAGATTCTTTCCTGAGACATTCTAACCACATGTCTGTAGTATCAGAGCTGTGATCTCTCAATCCAGAGATTCTTTCCTGAGACATTCTAACCACATGTCTGTAGTATCAGAGCTGTGATCTCTCAATCCAGAGATTCTTTCCTGAGACATTCTAACCACATGTCCATAGTATCAGAGTTGTGATCTCTCAATACAGAGATTCTTTCCTGAGACATTCTAACCACATGTCCATAGTATCAGAGTTGTGATCTCTCAATACAGAGATTCTTTCCTGAGACATTCTAACCACATGTCCATAGTATCAGAGTTGTAATCTCTCAATACAGAGATTCTTTCCTGAGACATTCTAACCACATGTCCATAGTATCAGAGTTGTGATCTCTCAATACAGAGATTCTTTCCTGAGACATTCTAACCACATGTCCATAGTATCAGAGTTGTGATCTCTCAATACAGAGATTCTTTCCTGAGACATTCTAACCACATGTCCATAGTATCAGAGTTGTGATCTCTCAATACAGAGATTCTTTCCTGAGACATTCTAACCACATGTCTGTAGTATCAGAGCTGTGATCTCTCAATTCAGAGATTCTTTCCTGAGACATTCTAACCACATGTCTGTAGTATCAGAGTTGTGATCTCTCAATACAGAGATTCTTTCCTGAGACATTCTAACAAACATGTCTGTAGTATCAGATCTGTGATCTCTCAATCCAGAGATTCTTTCCTGAGACATTCTAACCACATGTCTGTAGTATCAGAGCTGTGATCTCTCAATACAGAGATTCTTTCCTGAGACATTCTAACCACATGTCTGTAGTATCAGAGCTGTGATCTCTCAATCCAGAGATTCTTTCCTGAGACATTCTAACTACATGTCTGTAGTATCAGAGCTGTGATCTCTCAATACAGAGATTCTTTCCTGAGACATTCTAACTACATGTCTGTAGTATCAGAGCTGTGATCTCTCAATCCAGAGATTCTTTCCTGAGACATTCTAACTACATGTCTGTAGTATCAGAGCTGTGATCTCTGAATCCAGAGATTCTTTCCTGAGACATTCTAACCACATGTCTGTAGTATCAGATCTGTGATCTCTGAATCCAGAGATTCTTTCCTGAGACATTCTAACCACATGTCTGTAGTATCAGAGCTGTGATCTCTCAATTCAGAGATTCTTTCCTGAGACATTCTAACCACATGTCTGTAGTATCAGAGCTGTGATCTCTCAATCCAGAGATTCTTTCCTGAGACATTCTAACCACATGTCTGTAGTATCAGAGTTGTGATCTCTCAATACAGAGATTCTTTCCTGAGACATTCTAACCACATGTCTGTAGTATCAGATCTGTGATCTCTCAATCCAGAGATTCTTTCCTGAGACATTCTAACCACATGTCTGTAGTATCAGAGCTGTGATCTCTCAATTCAGAGATTCTTTCCTGAGACATTCTAACCACATGTCTGTAGTATCAGAGCTGTAATCTCTCAATACAGAGATTCTTTCCTGAGACATTCTAACCACATGTCTGTAGTATCAGATCTGTGATCTCTCAGTTCAGAGATTCTTTCCTGAGACATTCTAACCACATGTCTGTAGTATCAGAGCTGTAATCTCTCAATACAGAGATTCTTTCCTGAGACATTCTAACCACATGTCTGTAGTATCAGATCTGTGATCTCTCAATTCAGAGATTCTTTCCTGAGACATTCTAACCACATGTCTGTAGTATCAGAGCTGTGATCTCTCAATACAGAGATTCTTTCCTGAGACATTCTAACCACATGTCTGTAGTATCAGAGCTGTGATCTCTCAGTTCAGAGATTCTTTCCTGAGACATTCTAACCACATGTCTGTAGTATCAGAGCTGTGATCTCTCAATTCAGAGATTCTTTCCTGAGACATTCTAACCACATGTCTGTAGTATCAGAGCTGTGATCTCTCAATACAGAGATTCTTTCCTGAGACATGCTAACCACATATCTGTAGTATCAGAGCTGTGATCTCTCAATCCAGAGATTCTTTCCTGAGACATGCTAACCACATGTCTGTAGTATCAGAGCTGTGATCTCTCAATTCAGAGATTCTTTCCTGAGACATTCTAACCACATGTCTGTAGTATCAGAGCTGTGATCTCTCAATTCAGAGATTCTTTCCTGAGACATGATAACCACATATCTGTAGTATCAGAGCTGTG
>OZ024764.1:14825724-14828224 GCA_964016885.1 Eledone cirrhosa | reverse complement strand
ATATACTATATATATATATAGTATATATATATAGTATATATATAGTACATATATATATATAGTACATATATATATAGTATATATATATATATATAGTATATAGTATATATATATAGTATATATATATATTTAGTATTTATATATATAGTATATATATATTTAGTATTTATATATATAGTATATATATATATAGTATATGTATATATATAGTATATATATATATAGTATATGTATATATATAGTATATATATAGTATATATATATATATATAGTATATATATATATATATAGTATATATATATATATATATAGTATATATATATATATATAGTATATATATATATATATAGTATATATATATATATATATATATATATATATATATATATATATATACAGTGGTGGACTGGGTCTAAAAATATTGGTTGCCAGGAGATGAAGGGGGCCCACCTACATATAGAATGCTATCATTTAATTTTTATAATTGTTAAATAACATTTTTTTAAATACATAAGTGGAAACAAAACAGTGCAATGAAATTTTTGTAGAAAAATATCTTACCTTCCCCTATAAAATATATTATGTATTTTGTGAAATCCAGAGACTTTCAATAATGACCAGAAGTCGACCCTAAATATTACTAATAGCTCTAGGAAAGCCATGAACAACACCACATCTTTTTAACTTTGATTTTGAAAGTAGGTTTATAAGTATCAATTTTCCTTTTACTTTTGTAGATGTCTCTGTGGCCTAGTTGGGAGACACACAGTCAGTGGTGATCCTGGTCTGAAGTTCAATCCTGGTAGGGGGTAGGGTTCCCAGTAACCCTTTTCAGTTTTTTTTCTAAAATAAAAACTGAAAAAGGTTGCATGTACCTCTCAACCAGGATTGAACCCAGAACCAGGAACTCCACCGTCTCCAGTACTTACCGCTAGGCCACAGAGACAACTACAAAAATTCTATGAAAATTCATACTTATAAACCTACTTTCAAAATTTTCAAACCAAAGTGTTGTGGTGTCGTTCGTGTCTTCCTTAATGTTATTGCTCCTACTTAAGGTCGACTTCTCAAGTATTTGGGTGTTCAATAAACTACATCCTCGTTTTGTTTCACATCTATCAAGACTATATTTTAAACTGTAATCTATGTTTCATTTCTGTTGCACTCTGGCGCCCACTTGCCATTGGGCAACCTGGCCAGTCCGCCACTGCATATATATATATATATATATATATATATGGAAAGTTATATTTAAATTGTTGGGTTACAACTAGTAAATATTTATAACTGATATAAAAGCACTCGACAAGTATTTGGAGTATATTTACAATATTAAATAAATATATTGTATATATATATATATATATATATATATATATAGTGGTGGAACACTGGAAGGTAATATCCGTAGTGGTAGAGCACTCAGTCCAAGGGACGAGTTAGGTAGAAGTGGTTACACAACAGTGTGTATATAATGTAGATCAGTATTTTACCCGTTCTAAATTAAGACCAACTATTAAAAAGTTATCTCCCTTTTTCTGCAAGAGTTTCCTCCCTTGAATTTTGGCGATTTCAACATCTTTTGTAAGTTGTAAATTTTTCCATCACTATTAAAAGGTTCGGTGCTACTATTAAACCCTACTAGGGCCCAGACTTGAGAGCGGTGTATTTATTGGATCTTAAAGGGCCATTCTTAGTTTTATATAAGTTTGTATATCTATATATAGATCGTTAAATCATATTCTAGTTGTTGTTACACACACTATATATATATATATATATATATATATATATATATATATATATATATATATATAACGAAGGAAATGTGGTAAGGAACCAGATGGACCATAACGCACCAAAGTACTCAATACTTAGGGTAGTAGAGTGGGTAATAGGAACAAGTATGAACCCGACGGCAGAGCTCAAGCCGTTTCGACGGCTAATTCTGTACTGAATTAGCCGTCGAAACGGCTTGAGCTCTGCCGTCGGGGTCATACTTGTTCCTATATATATATATATATATATATATATATATAGTAATAATATTAATACTTATATATGAGTTAAAAATCTTGAATATTTTCAAAGACAATTTCTAGAAATTTGCCTCAATTTTTGTTTCTAATTAAAAAAAAAAAATTATGAAAACAGTCACCAAAAAATAGATTTTAAAAGATCTTAAAACAAAATTTAGAATTTCAAAGAAAAAAATAAACTTTCTGGAAAATTCTAGAAATAAAACTTTTTTTTTTCTAGAAATGTTTTTGAAAGGAAAAATTTTGAAATTTCTAGAATTTTCAAGAAAGTTTTTTTTATTTTTTATTTTAAGAAAAATTATGAAAATAACAACAAAAAAGGGATTTTAAGATAAAATTTAAAATTGCTAATTTTAGATGTAATGTCTAGAAAATATGTTGATGGAGAAAATTCCATATTTTTACATAAGGAAAAAGAGGATAAAAAGAAAAAAAAATTGAAAAAAATACAAAATAGTGTA
>OZ024764.1:14818224-14820724 GCA_964016885.1 Eledone cirrhosa | reverse complement strand
ACACCACCACACACCACCACCGCTACACACACCACCACACACCACCACCGCTACACACACCACCACCACGTACCACCACCACACACCACCACTACACACCACCACCACCCTACCATGTCTGTGTGTGGCGTCTCGGAAGTGGACGGCTGGACGGGGGTGGAAGATGGTGGTGTGACGGAGAGGTTTGACATGTTGGTGTGTTGAGTGTTTGGCCCTTTATATGATGCGAGTTCTATGCGGCGGCGGTGGCCCCATCATGTGTGTGTGTGGTGGTGGGGGGGGGGGGGTTGAATGGCTAGACGGGGGAGTGTTGTCGCTGGAAGGGATCGACGTGTGGTGTGGTGTGGTGGCGTGTTGGATGTTTGGGGGCCCCTTTGTAATATGTTTTTTCCTCCCATCATGTGTGTGTGTTTATGGCGGCGGCCGAGTTGAACGGTTAGACGGTGGGGGGTGGTGTTGGTTGTGTGACCCTCTCAGGTATTCCCGTCCGTCAGTCACTCGTGTGTATAACTATGGCGGCGTGTCGGAGTCAGGGTGGCCGGTTAGACGTGGAGGAGGGGATGTTTGGTTGAGTGGTAGACGTGGTTGATCTGATGTGGTGGCGGTGGGGTGGTGTTGGTTGTGTGACCCTCTCAGGTATTCCCCCGTCCGTCAGTCACTCGTGTGTATAACTATGGCGGCGTGTCGGAGTCAGGGGGGGGGCGGTTAGACGTGGAGGAGGGGATGTTTGGTTGAGTGGTAGACGTGGTTGATGTGATGTTGGCTGGTTTGGCCCTCTGTAAGATGTTTCCCCCCACGCCCACCCCCCCACCCACCACCACCATGTCTGTGTCAATATGGCGGCGGCGGGGGGGGGGAAGACCGCTGAACGGTTGAACGATTAGATGCGGGTGTTGGAGGTGTGTATATATATGTGGGGGAATGTTTGGCTGGCAATGACACACTCAACCACGTGTTTTCGTCCAGCTCAAGCTTTCTCCTTCTCCCGCTCCCCCTGGTCCACTTTATTTTATCTCTATCTATCTAACAAGCTATATAAATATAAGTTATTCCGGGTTGAATCGGAGGTAACCACAGTAAGTAAGGTACTCAATACATAGCAGAGTATAAAAGTTTTAATATAGATGAGATTCTACAGGACTAGAACTGTTTCATTCTTTAGAAATCATCAGGAATCTCTGAGATTCCTGATGATTTCTAAAGAATATATATAAATACACACACACACATACATACATATAAACACACACACACACACACACACACATATATATATATATATATATATATATATATATATATATGTTGATTTAAAACTGCACTATCCACAAGTGTTTTTTAGCCTTCATATCATGTTCTCCTGTTTTATCTGATGAAAACACAAATATTATTGCATGATGATGTTTGTTTTTGAAATGCGCATAATAAAATATATGGAACTCCTTTAACCATCTTTTGATCTTATATTATGCATACTCCAGTCCTACAAACTGTAGAGTGCTTCTTATCCGATATCTGCATTGCTTTATTGTACTACAATAAAACTCACCTCCTATATATATATATATATATATATATATGGTGGCTGACAACTCGTTTTCAAGTACGGCCACTACTTTATATCCATGTAGGAGAACCCCTACCGATGCGCTGAACGAGTGTGACTTTTTAGTCCAGCCAGCGACTTGAAAACTCTGGTACAAACACTACACTTGTGACAATCATTGACACATAGTGCTGGGCCCATGGTACCATGTGACGACAAGTGCAGAGAGATCTCCAGATATAAAGCAATGCCTGTGCCGTGAAGCTTTTATAGAGACCAAAGGCACTGCACAAAGCCAGTCCCACTCTCTTAACCAAGATGATATTTACCAAAAAGAAGAACAAGTCAACATCATTGGATACCATCAGGGTTGCAGGTGTTATATCAGAGTTTTCCTTCTCCTAGAATTCTGCCTTGACAAAGGCTAAGGGGTCATCTCTCCCGGTGATTTTGGATGGCCATTGACTCTTAAGAGCTCCTTTGCCCTTTGACAGGTTTTGCTTTTAGTCCTGCAGGATGTCCAAAGTCACCCTCCTCACCAAGAAACCTTGGTGGGGTTGCCAGTTTAGTCGCCAACGACCCGACCATGAAACAGGTTGTACTGGGATACATATATATATATACATACACACACAAATAATATAATTATATATATATATATATATACACACATATAAAGCATAAAATTTATGCTTTAGATGTATTCTTATGAAAAACTTTAAACATTAAGACGTTATAGTATACACACATATATATATATATTTATATACACACAGAGCTGGCATATCTAAGAACTGACTAACTGCCTGATGAGGTCATAGCCATTCAATGGCTATCATCGAAATATATATAGCAGTAGAATCTCATCTATATATAAATATATAGTGACGAAACATAAGTCAATTGCATGCACTCATAATCCTTTATTTACTGCTATATATATTTCGATGATAG
>OZ024764.1:14808224-14813224 GCA_964016885.1 Eledone cirrhosa | reverse complement strand
GTGTGTGTGTGTGTGTGTCCCCATGTGAGAGTTTGACCCACAGGATACCTGTACCCCACCTCCTGCCCCCTCTCTAACTTCCACACCCTCTCTGACCACCATCTATATTTGTATATCTATTTGTCTGTCTGTACACATTCATACACTGCCCGGGCGTCACTGACCTGTGGGGCTATGTAGAACGACTATTGTCGCGGGTGGGACCAATCCGGTTGACCCTCGAGTCCATTGTCATGATCAAACAGCCACCCGCCTTCAAAAACGAGGGAGAGGCGGTTTTCCTCTGTGTGATAGCTATGGCGAAAGAGGTTGTATGGTGGACAAGGTTGAAAGGGCTGAGGTCAGACACCTTTCTCTCCGGCCAACAACTGATTCTTTTTTTCAAATACCACTTTGGAAGAAGAATCAGGGTGGAGAGAGAGGTGCTGTACCCCAGCAAGTTTTATGAAAGGTGGGTGAAAGTGGCGAGAATGGCCCGAGTGAATGGGCCTTCTCTCTATATCAGCCTGTAGGTTGAGGAAAAGGAGGAAGAGAGGAAAGGGGTACAAACTCTTCGTACTCCTGGAGATGAGGGTTGCACATTTTTTCGGGGGTATGTGTTACCCATATGAACTGTCTCCCCCTATTGGGGAAAATCGATTGATTTTTAAATTGCCTTTGTGATAACATTTTACACGTTTTTATTGTATGTAAGCTTCCCCCTTTGTAATTGTCCCCTTCTTTTGTGCCCCTGTGGTTAATAAAGAAACATATCTATCTATACACTTATCTATCTATGAAACATATCTATCTATCTATCTATCTATCTATGAAACATCTATCTATCTATCTATCTATCTATCTGTCCATCTGTGATAACATTTTACACGTTTTTATTGTATGTAAACTTCCCCCTTTGTATTTGTCCCCTTCTTTTGTGCCCCTGTGGCTAATAAAGAAATATATCTATCTATCTGCCTGTCTTAATAGTTACACCAGGTACAGCTCTCTTATCAAGCCCATCAAGTTATTTCAAGTCAACCATGGCCACCACACATTATATATATTTATTTACTTCCTATTATGATGTAAGTTTAGAAAGACTGACTGCTATTTCTAGCGACACAAACGTCTGCCTAGAGTCTCATAATTGAGGGCATTTAGCTGCTATTTTTATTGAGTAAAACAACCACATAGATGTCTGTAGTTTAGCATAGTGTGTGTGTGTGTATTTATGTTTGTGTGTATGAGTTTGTCTAGTATGGAAATATATAATATATGTGTGCCTGTATATATATATATATATATATATATATATATATAAATATAATTGTTTCTACTTTAGGCACAAGGCCAGCAAATTACCCAGTACATTACTGGTACTTTATTTTTATCGACCCCGTAAGGATGAAAGGCAAAGTCAACCTCGGCGGGATTTTAACTCAGATCGTAAAGGGACGTAACTATGCTGGAAAGCATGGCGTCCGACCCTCTACCGATACTGCCAATCCACCGCCCTAGCATGGCGTCCGACCCTCTACCGATACTGCCAATCCACCGCCCTTATATATATATATATATAAGATCAAAAGATGGTTAAAAGAGTTCCAAGTATTTTATTATGCACATTTCAAAAACAAATATCATCATGGGATGAAATCTGCGTTCTCATCAGATAAAATAGGGATACATGATATGAAGCTTAAAAAACACTTGTGAATAGTGAAGTTTTAAATCAATTTAAATCAACTCTGAAAATCGCAAGGTCCTCAGGTACGTCTTGATTCTACAAAGCAGATTTTCCTGAGGACCTTGCGATTTTCAGTCAGGTTCGATCACCACATCGATCGTGCCTCGAGCTGGTTGCCAGAAAAACGATTATAATATGTCCAATAAATTCCATTCGTTGCAACACTGATTCTCTTTTTTTCTGTGATATATATATACACTCTCTATATATATATATATATACACATATATATATATATACACTCTATATATATATATACTGAAGTAAAAGTTAGGTAGAAATATCCAAGAGTAAGAGCACTCAGTCCATAGGACGAATTTAGTATAAATAGTTACAACAGCATTTGATTCCTCTTATGCTCAGTCTCTCTCTCAATTCATTTATACTTTGTCGTTCGCGTATATTACTATTACACATCCATCGGAGCATGCAGGCTTCGTTTCTCTCTAATCTACGTAAGTCTTCCACCTTCAGCGCCCAGGTCTCACTACCATGTAACATTGCTGTTTGGATACACGCATCATACAGTCTGCCTTTCATTTTGAGGGAGAAGCTTTTGCAGCTAGCAGTGGTAGTAGTTCCCTAAACTTCTTCCATCCCGTTCTTACCCTAGTTATTGTACTTTCTGAACACCCACCTCCGCTGCTAATTCGGTCACCTAGGTAGCAGAAGCTGTCTACTGTCTCTATAGAGCCCTCCCAGAGATTGGTGGTACTTGTTTCCTGTGGCTGTTTGCTGCTTGCTGTCCCAGCACAGCTGCTGCATGTGAAGCCTACATTCTTAATTAAGCTTCCTGAGATCCCGCTACATCTCTTGTGTACCCATTGTTTGCATTTGGGGCAGAGAATGGAGTTCCTACCTACACCTTTCCTACATACTGAGCAAGGCCATTTCCCTGAGGGGATCTGGGTTCTGTTTTCTCGTCTACTTACAAGGACCTTAGTCTTTGTCATGTTGACTTTGAGACCCTTTCTTTCTAGTCCCTGCTTCCAGGTTTGGAATTTCTTCTCTAGTGTATATATATATATATATATATATATATATATATATATATATATATATAATGTGTGTATGTGGCAGATAAGGGGAGACACTTAATTAAGAGGTAGCACATTCAGAGCAGGTCTTCCTACTTCACCCTTCCCCACCCCTCCTGTCCCCTGGGGCCCTTGAAAGGGGTCATGACCACTACTTATCCTTCACTCACTTTAAACAGAAAGATAAAAACAAACAGGTTTCTGTGTACTACATGTGTGTTTATATATATATATATATATATATATATATATATATGCTATATATTGTGTATATATATATGCTATATATGCTATACATTGTGTGTATATATATATATATATATATATAATCAAAATGAAAATCCGAAGGCAAGGTAAAATTCCAATCATTTAATCACGACACATGTTTCAATAAGAGACAGATCGATTGTGAAGCCATGATCGATTATCACTGATCTCATCAGGTATATATATATATATATATACATATATATATTAGAAAGTGAGGTTTTTTTACAAAATGAAAAAAACCAAGGTGTCCTACAGTGTCCGAGGTGTCCCACAGTGTCCGAGGTGTCCTGAAAGTCTCAGGAAAAAAGATGAAATCGAAAATGCAAATGGAGTCTTTTAAAAAAATATATATATTTATTTGGTTCCTTTACCCGGTTTCGCTTTTCAAAAGTAGAATTGAGGTGGAGGGTTTGTGGTTTTTCTCACATCTCATATATCTATATCTATATCTATATATATAAAGTTGTAGTTCCTGTCTGTCTGTCTGTTTGTTTGTTCACGAACTCCTCCTATGGTTTTGGAGATAGACCCCCATAACCATATATATTCTGAAACTACATTGCCCAGGGTACTTGGATAAGTATATTTCATTTTAATCAAAGGGTTCCCCGGGGGCACAAACCCCCGCTGAAAATGTTTTCCCTTTGATTTATATGAAATTTAAACCATAGGTAAATGACAACATATGATGCCTATTCACAAAATTTCAGCAAATTCCAATAATATTAAGACACCCTAATGGGGGTAAGAATATTGCATGAGAACTTGATTGAAGCAACCATTTTATTTGGGGCTTACAAAGGTCAAGCTCTTTTCATTCCAAGGATTCCTCTTATACCAAGTGATAGCGAGTTGCCTTTTATATTTAAGAGGCTGCAGTTTCCAGTGAGGTCATGCTTTGCCATGAGCATCAATAAGAGTCAAGGTCAAACTTTCAAACTATTGGTATAGAAAACTATTGGTATAGAAAACTATTGGTATAGATCTGACAAACCCATGTTTCAGTCATGGCATGTTTTATGTGGCTGTTTCAAGGACTGGAACTTCAAAAAATCTCTACATTTTAGCCAATCAAGAAATGTTCATTAGGACAAAGTATGAAATATATTTTCATGTATTTGTTATGTTAAAAAATAAATAATTAAAATTTGAATTTCTAATTTGAAAATAATGCTTTACACAAAAATGAAATGATCAAGTTTTGAATTGATATTTTTAAAAAAATTATTTACAAGAAACAAAATAAGAATAAGATTTAATAATTTAATTTTGATTTGATATATTACAAAAAATAATGTTTTCCAATTTTTCATGCATTACATTTTACATTGAGTAATATTGAAATGCAGAGGTTTTCTCCATAAATTATACCACTGCCATCTACACCACCCCTTTCGATGTAAAGTTATGTTGGTACCACAACATCCAGTCCTAAATAAATGAGGTCATGTAGGTGTCACGACAAAAAAACACACAGTCCACGTTGTAATGTGGCCATGTAGGCAACACGGTAAAAACCTCCCAGTCCACACTGTAAACGTGGTTGGTGTTAGGAAGGGCATCCAGCCGTAGAAAACCCGCCAGACAGTCCTGAGCATGACAATCAATCTTACCTCAAGTGGGACAATTCCCGTCCAGACCCATGCTAGCGTGGAAAATGGACGTTAAACGATGATGATAATGATGATGATGATATATATCAATCATTCATTTTCTTACAAAAAAAATGTGTGAAACACAGCAAGGTGCAGGTAATTTGGCTAGTAGATAAATAAATTGTCAAATATTTGGGGTGTCAAACCCTTTACCTTACTGTCAAAAGACTGTCAACCTACCCACTAAGCCACACACCTTCATATGACAATTTCACAGACTCGAAACATAAACAGTAAGAGTATTTATTTGAAGCGTTTGTAAATAACATTCTCAAATTAAGAAAAAATAGTTTTTGAATAAACACGGCC
>OZ024764.1:14795724-14798224 GCA_964016885.1 Eledone cirrhosa | reverse complement strand
CACACACACACATACACGGGTACTACACACACACATACACACACATACATACACACATATACACACACACACACACACATATTCACATACACACACACACACACACACACGGGTACTACACACACACACGGGTACTACACACATACATACACACATATACACACACACACACACATACATATTCACATACACACACATACATACACACACACCAATATAACCTTTATTATTTCCTTCTCATTGAAGAAAATCTGGTGATGGAAGTTGAGGGTGGTGGTGGTGGTGGTGGTGTGGTGGTGGTGGTGGTGGTGGGGGGGGGGGGGTAGCTACAGGTCATCTCCAGGTGGGGGGAGGGGTTAAGCATGAGGTGAAGGTACACCAGAACTTTGTTTTGTAGTAGTAATAGTAGTGGTGGTGGTGGTGGTGGTGGTGGTTATAATGGTAATAGTGGTGGTGGTGGTGGTTGTAGTAATAGTAGTGGTGGTGGTGGTGGTGGTTGTAGTAATAGTAGTGGTGGTGGTGGTGGTGGTTGTAGTAATAGCAGTGGTGGTGGTTGTTGTAGTAATGATAGGGGTGGTGGTGGTGGTGGTTGTAGTAATGATAGGGGTGGTGGTGGTGGTGGTGATGGTTGTGGTGCTGGTTGTAGTAATGATAGGAGTGGTAGTGGTGACTATGGTGGCGGTGGTGGTTGTACTGATGGTGGTGGTGGAGGTAGTGAATGTGGTGGTGGTGGTGGTGGTGGAGGTAGTGAATGTGGTGGTTGTACTGATGGTGGTGGTTGTACTGATGGTGGTGGTGGAGGTAGTGAATGTGGAGGTGGTGGTGGTGGTGAGTATGGTGGTTGTGTTTGTGTTGGTGGTGATGCTGGTTGTGGTGATGATAATGATGGTGGTGGAAATTATCTTTCAGTCCAGTACACCACCATTAAGAGCCTCCCCCTCCCCCCCACCCTGCACCCCCCACCACCCACAAATTTTTTTTTTTTAAATTAATAAATTAACAAACAAAAGTCTTCAAGAAAGCTGTCACTTGGTGACCTCTTAAATGAACTCTGGTGTTGGTTGACCTAGTAAAGCTGACTTCTGTGGTAATGACCTAAAAAAATGTTGACCTCATTAACACTTTCATTAGCAAGTGTCTAATTAACTACACTAACTGTATTTCTATTTGTTAATTAATTATTTTGAATGGTTTACTGAAAAATTGTTATATTTCAAGAGGATTGTGTTGTCTTAATATTGGTTTCTTATATAGGCACAAGGCCAGCAATTTGGGGGAGGGGAAAGTCGATTAAATTGACCCAGTACGTGACTGGTACTTTATTTTATCGACTCCAGTGTGTGACTGGTACTTTATTTTATCGACCCCAGTACGTGACTGGTACTTTATTTTATATTTTATCGTACCAGTGTGTGACTGGTACTTTATTTTATCGACCCCAGTACATGACTGGTGCTTTATTTTATCGACCCCAGTGCATGACTGGTACTTTATTTTATTGACCCCAGTGCGTGATTGGTACTTTATTTTATCGTCCCAGTACGTGACTGGTACTTTATTTTATCAACCCCAGTGCGTGACTGGTACTTTATTTTATCAACCCCAGTAAGGATGAAAGGCAAAGTTAACCTTGGCGGAATTTGAACTCAGATCATAAAGGGCCGTAACTCTATGCCATGAAGCATGTTGTCCGACGCTCTACCGAAATTGCCAATCCACCTTGTTTTAATATTGGTAAAAACATATAGTAAAGCACACTCAGTAACGAGAAGGGGGGTAGGTGTTAAAGTCAGACTTGCTATCTTCAACTTGGTCTTTGTGCTAACACTTACCTATGGTCATGAATCTTGGGTAATGACTGAAAGAATACGATTGCGAATACAAGCAGCTGAAATGGGGTTCCTCCGAAGGGTCTTTGGAGTAACATTACTCGATAGAGTGCGTAGCTTGGAGACCAGAGAGTCACTCCAGGTAGAGCTGCTACTTCTCCGAATTGAGACACCACAGCTCTGATACTACAGACATGTGGTTAGAATGTCTGAGGAAAGAATCTCTGAATTGAGAGATCACAGCTCTGATACTACAGACATGTGGTTAGAATGTCTGAGGAAAGAATCTCTGAATTGAGAGATCACAGCTCTGATACTACAGACATGTGGTTAGAATGTCTCTGGAAAGAATCTCTGGATTGAGAGACCACAGCTCTGATACTACAGACATGTGGTTAGAATGTTTCAGGAAAGAATCTCTGGATTGAGAGATCACAGCTCTGATACTACAGGCATGTGGTTAGAATGTCTCAGGAAAGAATCTCTGGATTGAGAGATCACAGCTCTGATACTACAGACATGTGGTTAGAATGTCTCAGGAAAGAATCTCTGAATTGAGAGACCACAGCTCTGATACTACAGACATGTGGTTAGAATGTCTCAGGAAAGAATCTCTGAATTGAGAGATCACAGCTCTGATACTACAGACATGTGGTTAGAATGTCTGAGGA
>OZ024764.1:14775724-14788224 GCA_964016885.1 Eledone cirrhosa | reverse complement strand
GACACAGCTTCCGAAAGTTCTATCGTAACAGTCCGTTGAAAGGTGCCGAGAATGCTTACATCCTGCAGGCTTTTAGTCATTTTACAGCTTGTGAGACTCGTGACACTCTCATCTGTGGGCTGCAGGGCATTGCACACGAGAATGAGTTTTTACTGACGAATCCGATTATTCATTCATCGGACAAACAATGGGGTTCAACTGACAGAGGGCGCTCCGGTATAAAGAGTTTTTTTAGGATGCATACGTGCAATCGGATTTGCAAGGCTTTGAGCTTGCCGTTTCTTCTGGAGACGCAGGAAAATGGCGAAAGCCTTTCATCGACAACAAACATCGCTGACGATGAGGACACTGATGTCGCAGACGACGATGGTGGCAAGGAAAAGATGAAAACGAGGACAAGAGATGTCAAAGTCGGAACTGACGACCCTGATGATCTCGCTGAAGAGAAACTCGAGAAAGATGTCGTTGGGTCTGTAGCAAAGGGAGATAAGAAAAGTGACGATGATGGCGGCAATGATGATGATAAGAAACAGAAACAGCACGAGGAAGATGGAAAGGAAAGCGATGGAAAAAAGACGGAGGAAACACACGCAAATACTGGACAAAGCTCAGCACATAAGGACGAGAAATTAGACGAGGGCGTGAAAACGGAACCGAAGGAAATTGCTGGAAAGACGGAAAAAGAAGAAAAGGAGGAGAAGAAGTCGAAGAAGAGAAAGATTGCGGAAAATAAAATTGACGTAGGTGTGGAAACTGAACCAGATCTTAGTATGGAAATTGGACCTATGGCGAGTGTGCTCAACGAGCCTATTGGTGGTGGTGTGGAAAACAATGCCACTGACGGGGATATAAACACTGATGTGAAATCCACTGCTGCTGTGGAAGCATTGGGAGCTGAACAGGATGTAAGGGCAAAAACTGATGTAGAAATCGACGCTGGTAATACTACTTCTAGTACGTGTGCAGAAAAAAGGGATCCACAGCGCTTAATAACGAAGGTGGAAAGTGGGCCTGTCATGTATCTGGAAAAGGGCCCATCTTTGAGCCCCAAAAACAGAGTCAAAAGAAGCGTGGCAGCAAACATCGAGGAGAGACCGAAGACCCTGAAAATCGATGAACCTTTACAGAATAATGCAGCAGCATCTGGGATCGGTGGAAATGTTCCTAAGGTGTATAGTGATGGAGTGAACCAAGACAGTGGATTTGCTTCCCAGGGCCTCGGAGCAGAACACAGATCAGGGGCGACGGAGGTTGATGGGGTTCGGGTCGACAGTGGCACACCATTGAGGAAGTCGCTCCGATCGCGATCGGGTGCAGCGTCCGCGACCTCCAGCAATGAGATCACTGTGATATCGGGATCTTTTGACGACGATAACCTCCGAACGAGTCCGACATTCGACAACTACCATTCCCACTTCTGCCAGGGCCATCACCAACGACACCGCGGCTACAGCAGCGACAACAACAGCAGCAGCAGTAGTGTTGCTGCTGGCGGCATTGACAACATCGGCAACGGCATCAACATCAACTCCATCGGCAACATAAATACGGAAAAGAGGCTACAGTCGGAATTCAATGAAACTTCGACAGTCACCGACAGAGAGGTGGGGGTCATGGCAGGAACTGTGGAAGATGCCAACGAGCTTGAAGGTGATTCTGGGGCCTTACCACACGACCACGACGAGATCTACTTGCCTCCGAAGATCCTACAGACTCCACCCAGTAACAGAACAGGCCGTATCTTCGTCGTTCCGGTCTGCCGACACACTGGAACTGCTGCTACAACCGGGAGAAGTCCTGCCACGAGTTCCGCTTCGTTGACTCCGCCAGTCTTCCTGGAGACGGCCAGCCCCATCAGTCGTAGCATGGCCAGTTTCCAGCCCATAGTCGATGCCGGTGGTGGGGCTGGCAGAGAGGAGGACAGCCCTAGCACTAGCAGTGCCTGCGTCTCCCACCACCTTCTCCCTCCACCCTCCGCGACACCCTCTCCACCGCCTCCGACACAGCCAAGCGCCAAAGCGATCGGAGCTGATGCATGGTCGGGAGGACCAATTTCGGGTTCCGGTTTGGACTTAACCTCTGTGAAGGACCAAATTGTGGCGCCCTCTACATCTTCATCATCTCCTCCTTCACCACCTCTCGCTCTGCCTATAACTGCTGCTGACGAGTTACCTCCCCTTTCTGCTGCTGCTGCTGCTGCTGCTACTGGAATGCCTCCTCCTGCTTCTCTTTCCGTTGCCAAGGGCGACGACAACGCCGCCGCCACCACACCGCCATCCCCGACCGTGTCAACGTCCACCTCGGCTCTACCCAATTGCCTGAAGAGGTTAACGGGATGCTGCTCGATGCGTATGTCGAAGAGGAAGACGACGAAGGCGAACAAGAAGGGGGAGGTCCACGCGCCGCCGTTGACCCCCCCTCCGGAGGGGCTGAGCGATCCCGCGGCACTCCTGGCGCCGGACAGCGACGAGATGGGGGACGCGACTCCCGTGGAAGCATCTTCTGCATCTGTCGTTTCCAACGACAACGACGATGAAGACGGCAAAAGAAAGAAGAAGAAGAAAAGGTCGAGGAGGAGCTGGCGTTCGGTGTGGCGCAGTGCCGCAGCGAGGAGCAACGCCAAGGGAGACGACTCACTATCGACCCCGCCGAAGAAGAAGCCCGCTGCGAAAGTGTCCATTGAAATGAGCCCCTTTGATGGCGAAGGTGACGTAGGGGGTGGGGGTGAGGGGGTGGCCGACAGCGGCGGGGCAGCACCCGTCTGTCCGAAGAACCCTTTCCAGGTGGTTGCCAACGGCAACGACGACGACGGTGGCGGTGGTGAAGGGGGCGCCACTGGTGGTGACGAGGACTACTATGTTAACACTTACATCAACAACAACAACAACAACAACATCATCGGTGAAGGTGGCGTTGGCGGTGGAAGTAGTGGTGTGTATGACGTCTACGGCAACGACCAGATCAACAACAACAACAATAACTACTACTACAGCAACAACAACAACAACCAAATACACGCCCACCATCGAATGGTCCTGCAAAAGGCTTTCGTGGAAAACGGACAACTAGTTACCTCCCCTTCTCTTCCGTCATCGTCGCTTCAGAATGCCAACCAATCGGAGAACAGCACTTATTGGGAGTACCACTGCACTGGTCCAGTTCCACACGAAGATGTTTCCGTTGAAGATGTAGGAGGCAGAGGTTTTGTTAGTGGTGGTGGGAGGTGTAGTTGCTGTGGAAGTAGTAGCGGTGGTGGTTGTAGTTGTTGTGGCGGCGGTGGTAGTAGAAGTAGATTGGTTGCGAAGAGCTCCGAGGTAGAGGGCGCCAGTGATGGTATTATGTCCATGACAACAACAACAACAACAACAACAACAATGGGTGATGCCAGTGGCAGTGGTTTTAGTCCACTCGGTGATCACCATGAGTATGACACTTTACCAATACGTACTTTTGATGGAAGTTTCGAGCCCTACCGACACCACCACCACCAATGCCACCATCACTTCTACGAGGCTGGGGCTCCGCCGAGCAGAGGAGACCTCTTCACTGTGGAGGTACACCGGAACGGTGGAACTGACATGGCGTACGAAAGCGCTCCCTTCATCGGTGGCAGCAGCAAAGATGAATTTACTGCCGCCGCTGCTGCGATGCCTTCTAATCTTTCTGCTCCAACCATTCCTGTAATATCATCATCATCATCATCATCATCACAGATAACAGCAGCAGAAATCATCGAGATGGTGCCCAAGGACAGCATCGCCGATACCATCGATCCTAGAAGCCCTCCCATGGATGGATACATATCTTCTACTCCTCCTCCTCCTTTGCTTTCTCCTCCCCTTCCGCCATGTCCATGTGGAGAGGGCGAGAGCGTGAGTGAAGCGGCTGTTGATAGGACCCCTGTTGTCTCTGGACATGAGTCGGTGTTTCCGACAGGAGACACGCCAGTAGTGGCTGTGGGGGAAGGAGGAGAACTGGAAAGGGGGAGAATTACTGGTATTGGATCTCTAGCAGAAGAGCTTGAGAGGGGAACAGAGGCAGAAGATGAAAGACACAGGAGAGCGGCTGTTGAGGAGGAGATTATAGTCTCGTCTGTAGCTTCACGAGCAGTGGCAGAAACAAGGGACTTAACTCTTGCTGACGAGACGACACCAATATCACTCGGAATACTGACAACAACAGCCGCAGCTGAACCAAGGGACTTAACTCTTGGAGACAGGACACCAATAACACTCGGAACCCCGAAAACAACCACACCTGAAACAAGGGACTTAACTCTTGGAGACAGGACATCAGTATCGCTGGGAATGCCGGCAACAGCCGGAGCTGAACCAAGGGACTTAACTCTTGGAGACAGGACACCAGTATCGCTGGGAATGCCGACAACAGCCGCACCTGAAACAAGGGACTTAACTCTTGCAAAGGGGGGGAGACCAATATCGCTAGGAACACCAACACTGACACTAACCCCAACAGCAACAGCAACATCGCCATCATCAACAACATCAACACAGATGACAGCAAAGAGTTACGATGACGAAGACGGACTTATTTCTTCTCCAGTGTCATCGCAGTTCACATCTAGCCCAGCAGCGTTATCTCCTTCTTCGACTTCATCAACATCGACGTCATCTACCTTGTTATTATTGCCAGGGGGAGACAAATTACAGAAAGCTCGATCGGAGATTATGGAAAAAATCTCACCAACGTCGACAGAGGGTCGCAGTGTGACACAAGTTTCACAGTCTGGTAGCCAGAAGACCCTTCCCTTGCTCTCTGAGAGTGCCGATGGTGATAACAAAGATGGCAGCGATCGGGATGGCGATATCGGTGATTACGAGGACGATGACAATAGAATTTCCGCTGCTGTTGTCAGTGGCAACGAAGACATTGAGGCTGTGTCTATACCGTTTATTGACGATAGCGATTCCGACGAGAGCTTACGTCAACAACAACAACAGCAACAAGAACAACAGTATCAACAACAACAACTACTACAACTACAACCTCAACAACAAGCTGGAGAAGGTATTAACAAGGAACATATTGATAGTTATGTCCTGGATCATAAGGTACCTAAAAATAAACGGCACTCTCTTAAGGTACCTGTGGATGATATATACAGTGAAGAGGAACAACAACAACAATATCGGGCACCTGAGGTACCTAGTGGTGACATAGATGGCCAACAACAACAGCAGCAGCAATATCGGGCGCCTGAGGTACCTTACAGTGATGTATGTAGTCAACAACAACAGCAACAAGAATATGAGGTACCTAGTGGTGACATAGATGGCCAACAACAACAGCAGCAGCAACATCGGGCGCCTGAGGTACCTTACAGTGATGTATGTAGTCAACAACAATATGAGGTACCTAGTGGTGATATATGTAGCCAACAACAACAGCAACAATATGAGGTACCTAGCAGTACCATATATGACCGACAACAACAGCAACAACAATATCAGCCACTTGAGGTACCTAGTAGTGACATAGATGGCCAACAACAGCAACCAACTGGGGTACCTAGCAGTGATGTTTATAGTCAACAACAGCAACAGTATGAGGTACCTACTAGTGACATATGTAGCCAACAGCAACAGTATGAGGTACCTACTAGTGACATATGTAGCCAACAGCAACAGTATGAGGTACCTACTAGTGACATATGTAGCCAACAGCAACAGCAACAGTATGAGGTACCTAGTGGTGACATATGTAGCCAACAACAACAGTATGAGGTACCTACTGGTGACATATGTAGCCAACAGCAACAGTATGAGGTACCTACTAGTGACATATGTAGCCAACAACAACAGTATGAGGTACCTACTAGTGACATATGTAGCCAACAGCAACAGCAACAGTATGAGGTACCTAGTGGTGACATATGTAGCCAACAACAGCACCAGCAATATCAGGCATCCGAGGTACCTCGTGGTGACATAGATGGCCAACAACAGCAACAGCAGCACTATGAGGTACCTAGTGGGGATATATTTGGTCAACAGCAACAACAACAAGCTGAGGTACCTAGCAGTACCATATATGATCCACAACAACAATATGAGGTACCTACTAGTGACATATGTAGCCAACAACAACAACAACAGCAACAACAGCAACAACAATATCAGACACCTAACAGTACCATATATGGTCAACAACCACAATATGAGGTACCTAGTAGTGACACAGATGGCCAACAACAACATCAGATACCTAACAGTACCATATATGGTCAACAACCACAATATCAGGTACCTAGTAGTGGCACAGATGGCGAACAACAAAATCAGATACCTAGTAGTACCATATATGGTCAACAACAACAGGAGGAACCTAGTGGTGATATATCTAATCAACAACAATATGAGGTACCTGGCAGTAGTCAGCAACAACAGTCAACTGAGGTACCTTATAGTGATATATGTGGTCAACAACAACAGCAACAGCAATATCAACCATCTGGGGTACCTACCAGTGATATATGTGGTCAACAACAACAGCAACAGCAATATCAACCATCTGGGGTACCTACCAGTGACATATATGGTCAACAACAACAGCAACAGCAATATCAACCATCTGGGGTACCTACCAGTGACATATATGGTCAACAACAACAACAACAGCAATATCAACCATCTGGGGTACCTACCAGTGATATATGTGGTCAACAGCAACAGCAATATCAACCATCTGGGGTACCTACCAGTGACATATATGGTCAACAACAACAGCAATATCAACCATCTGGGGTACCTACCAGTGACATATGTGGTCAACAACAACAGCAACAGCAATATCAACCATCTGGGGTACCTACCAGTGACATATGTGGTCAACAACAACAGCAACAGCAATATCAACCATCTGGGGTACCTACCAGTGACATATATGGTCAACAACAACAGCAACAGCAATATCAACCATCTGGGGTACCTACCAGTGACATATGTGGTCAACAACAACAGCAACAGCAACCATCTGGGGTACCTACCAGTGACATATATGGTCAACAACAACAGCAACAGCAATATCAACCATCTGGGGTACCTACCAGTGATATATGTGGTCAACAACAACAGCAACAGCAATATCAACCATCTGGGGTACCTACCAGTGATATATGTGGTCAACAACAACAGCAACAGCAATATCAACCATCTGGGGTACCTACCAGTGACATATGTGGTCAACAACAACAGCAACAGCAATATCAACCATCTGGGGTACCTACCAGTGACATAGATGGTCAACAACAACAACAACAGCAATATCAACCATCTGGGGTACCTACCAGTGATATATGTGGTCAACAACAACAGCAACAGCAATATCAACCATCTGGGGTACTTACCAGTGACATATGTGGTCAACAACAACACCAACAGCAATATCAACCATCTGGGGTACCTACCAGTGACATAGATGGTCAACAACAACAGCAACAGCAATATCAACCATCTGGGGTACCTACCAGTGATATATGTGGTCAACAACAACAGCAACAGCAATATCAACCATCTGGGGTACCTACCAGTGATATATGTGGTCAACAACAACAACAACAGCAATATCAACCATCTGGGGTACCTACCAGTGACATATATGGTCAACAACAACAGCAACAGCAATATCAACCATCTGGGGTACCTACCAGTGATATATGTGGTCAACAACAACAGCAACAGCAATATCAACCATCTGGGGTACCTACCAGTGATATATGTGGTCAACAACAACAGCAACAGCAATATCAACCATCTGGGGTACCTACCAGTGATATATGTGGTCAACAACAACAGCAACAGCAGTATCAACCATCTGGGGTACCTACCAGTGATATATGTGGTCAACAACAACAGCAACAGCAATATCAACCATCTGGGGTACCTACCAGTGACATATGTGGTCAACAACAACAGCAACAGCAATATCAACCATCTGGGGTACCTACCAGTGATATATGTGGTCAACAACAACAGCAACAGCAATATCAACCATCTGGGGTACCTACCAGTGATATATGTGGTCAACAACAACACCAACAGCAATATCAACCATCTGGGGTACCTACCAGTGATATATGTGGTCAACAACAACACCAACAGCAATATCAACCATCTGGGGTACCTACCAGTGATATATGTGGTCAACAACAGGAACAGCAGCGCCATGAGGTACCTAGCAGTACCATATATGGTCAACAACAACAGCAACAACAATATCAACCATCTGGGGTACCAAGTAGTGACATATATGGTCAGCAGCAACAATATCAACCATCTGAGGTACCTACCAGTGACATATATGGTCAACAACAACAGCAACAGCAGTATCAACCATCTGGGGTACCAAGTAGTGACATATATGGTCAGCAGCAACAATATCAACCATCTGGGGTACCTACCAGTGATATATGTGGTCAACAACAACAACAGCAACAATATGAGGTACCCAGTAGTGATATATGTAGTCAACAACAATATCAGCCAACTGATGTACCTTATAGTGGCATATACAGTCAACAACAACAGCCACTTGAGGTACCAACCAGCAACTCATACGGTCAACAACAACAGCAACAGCAGCAATCTCAGACATGTGAGGTACCTGTACCAGATACACAAGTACCTATTGACCTGTCTTACAACCAGTCTAGTCTCAATACCGCTGGACAGGTACCTTTCCAGGTAACCTCTGATCCTCATAGCTTTAATGTTCAGCATGAAACACCTGTGGTACCTTCGGAATCCACTAGAGTACCCTGTGACCAATCTTCTGGGGTACCCTGTGACCAATCTCCTGGGGTACCTACTGATCCTCATAACTTTAATGTACAGTATGGTACACCTGCAGTACCGTCAGAATCATCTGCGATACCTTCTGATCAATATGGCTCTGGTGGTCAATACAAATCTTCAGGGGTGCCCTCTGACCAACATAGCTATAATATACAGTATGAGACCCCAGTGGTACCCTGCCAATCTTCTGGGGTACCCTGTGATCAATCTTCTGTGATACCCTCTGATCAATATGTACCTCCGGGGGTACCTTCTGATCAATACAGCCCTGGTGTTCAATATGTACCTCCAGGGGTACCTTCTGATCAATACAGCCCTGGTGTTCAATACACACCTCCGGGGGTACCTTCTGATCAATACAGCCCTGGTGTTCAATACACACCTCCAGGGGTACCTTCTGATCAATACAGCCCTGGTGTTCAATACAAACCTCCAGGGGTACCTTCTGATCAATACAGCCCTGGTGTTCAATATGTACCTCCAGGGGTACCTTCTGATCAATACAGCCCTGGTGTTCAATACACACCTCCAGGGGTACCTTCTGATCAATACAGCCCTGGTGTTCAATACACACCTCCAGGGGTACCTTCTGATCAATACAGCCCTGGTGTTCAATACACACCTCCAGGGGTACCTTCTGATCAATACAGCCCTGGTGTTCAATACAAACCTCCGGGGGTACCTTCTGATCAATACAGCCCTGGTGTTCAATACAAACCTCCAGGGGTACCTTCTGATCAATACAGCCCTGGTGTTCAATACAAACCTCCAGGGGTACCTTCTGATCAATACAGCCCTGGTGTTCAATACAAACCTCCAGGGGTACCTTCTGATCAATACAGCCCTGGTGTTCAATACACACCTCCAGGGGTACCTTCTGATCAATACAGCCCTGGTGTTCAATATGTACCTTCTCAGGTACTTGAGGGACGACATGGTCACAGCTCTGGACAATTTCCTGAAGTACCTGACAGCAGTGATGGAAGCAGGACCTCTGACAATGTACAGCAACAACAGTATCTGGACCAGGTACTTACCCCGGTTGTACCATCTGTTCCATTGCTGGATGGTAACCGACAACATTATCAGCAAACTGAGGTACCTGCTATAAATGAAATATATAGCCAACAACAACAAGGTACTGGTGGACCATTTAGGGACCAGCAACAAGAAGGTACTGGTGGACCATTTAGGGTCCAGCCACAAGAAGGTACTGGTGGACCATTTAGGGACCAGCAGCCGCAACAAGGTACTTGTGGACCATTTAGGGACCAGCAGCCGCAACAAGGTACTTGTGGGCCATTTAGGGACCAGCAATCACAACAAGATACTTGTGGACCATTTAGGGACCAGCAACATGAAGGTATTGGTGGACCGACTACTGGTATATTTAGGGACCAGCCACAACAAGAACAACCAATTCAGGTCGCCACAGTTGACCAGAATTTATCATTGGATAGCCAACAACAGCAGCAGCTATCAGATCAACAAGAACAGTTTTACGAGGCCCCTGAGAGTTTTGACCAAAATCTCTACGAGGACATTATTCAGGATGACAGAAAATTTAGTGGAAATTTATACGAGAGCCCTTCCCAGATCTGGAGCTCCGATCAGACAGAAAGACATCATTCACCGGCATCTGTCGATAAGAATTATATTAGTAAAGAATCTGCCGAAGATGGTGAACGTTTGGCTGATAAAACTAGCGAGGGTTACATTGGAAATGTTCCCAAGAGTGGTGATTCCAAGGTCTTTCATTCTTTTCCGGAAACTTCCCCATCACCATCGGATGTTTCTTCCGAGAAGAAAAATAATTTGGGCTTTGGAGTGACAATATCAGAGCCTCAAACAACATCGGGAGGAAATTCCGATGACCGTTTTGGCTTTGATCTCTGTAAGGACAATGATGATGGCCACAGGCACGGTCGAGCTGATAGCAGTGTTGTAGTTGGTGGTGGTGTCAGTGGAATTGATGGCGGCGTTTGTGGTGGTATTGGTAGTGGTGTTTGTGGTGTTTGTGGTGAAGTTGGTAGTGGTGTTTGTAGTGGAGTTGGTGGTGGTATTTGTGGTGGAATTGGTAGCGGGGTCGGTGTGGCTGAGAACTTTCCAACGAATCTTACTTTAAATACTAGCCATGACTTAGCAAGTGGCTTCCATGGAGACAATTTCGGCAGTGGTCCCAGTTCCAGGCCCAGTGGCGGTGATAGTGGCAGTCATTTAAAGTTAAATTCTCCAGGCATGACAACATACTCCTCAGCAAAGAACACACTTTCTCCAATGGAAGCCACATGTCCAACAACAGGTTCCGGCCATTCCCAACAACAGCAACAGGCTCTGTTTGATTGTGATTTCCAGGGTCAAAAGAGCGTAGAATCTCTTGTCGAAGATATATACGGCCACGAATCTTCAGTTTCAAACACAACCAGGAACGCAGGCCCCGGGACCACCCCAAAGAGTGTCTGCTTCCAGGAATCGTCTGAAACGAGGTATGGTGGTGACGACGATGGTCATGGGGAGTGCGACGTTTTGGAAATACGTCACCCGTTCCTGGAAGTGATTCCGGAAGAGTCGGATAACGTCTACGAAGACGTCTGCGTCATCTCCGAGGAAGAACTCCAAGACAAACCAAGGTATTCTCGGCCCATGTTCCTCAACATCAAAACTGAGGGACCCCACTCTCATCACGGGCAGTCTGTATTGGACATGGACATGGACAAAGATGGTGTCCATTGTCATGACGATGACACCGGAGCTAACAGTCCTGTTCAGTACGAAGATGTAAAAGTCCTTACTTGTGGATATCCGTATCAAGGATTTGGGAGTATAAAAGGGGACGGTGGTAGTGGTAGAGCAGGTGAGGGTGCCGCTACACTGGACTTGAACATTCCTGCAGCGACCAGTCTGGAGCAGAGTAGTTCTCAATGGGATCACGACCAGGCGGAGCAACTCGGAGAAACTGAGACGTTCGTCTTGAACCTCGGGGGTAGAAATTTGGACCAAAGGATGGCACAGGGGTCACAATGGTATTGCAATCGGGGTCAAACCGGTACAAAAGAAACCTCCCACCGTGTGGGCCCTTCTGGGGGCACAGGCTCTGGCTCGGGTGGCGTGACAGCAGGGTTTAGTCCCTTGAGTTACTCGCGGATATATTACCACACGCCCCTCACCGCGGACACGATGACCGCAACGACGCACACCCCAGTTAGCTCCCCTGTATTGTCGCCACCGAAACCCTTACCCCCGCCGTCCACACCAACAACACCAGCGGTGACGACACCGCAGACGCTCTCCTTCTCGTACAGCGTGCACGAAGTGCCACCCCGGGACAGCCTGTTTGGTGGAGCAGCGACCTCGACCTTGACCTCGACGGAAGGTCGTCGTCTGTCACCGTGGCGATACCAACAGCAACAACAACAACAACAGTCTTTATCATCATCGCCATCCCCATTATCATCATCATCATCATCATCATCGTCAATCTATGGCTATGGAAAGGCAAGGTTGACAAGTGGCGGAGGAGGCTGCGGCGGCGGTGGTGGTGGTGGTGGTGGTGGGCCTGGATACGATGTGACAACAACTACAACGAGAACAACAGCAGCGTCTGACATCAGCGGGGGTGGTGGCAGAAACATGGGAGAGACGGGCAGCAGTGATGGCAACGGTAGCTATTACTCCGGGATAGGTCGC
>OZ024764.1:14620724-14755724 GCA_964016885.1 Eledone cirrhosa | reverse complement strand
GAGACCGAGAGATATATATTTATTGAGAGAGAGAGAGAGACCGACAGATATATATTTATTTATATATATATATACTGAGAGAGAGAGACAGAGAGACATACATATATATATATATATATTGAGAGAGAGAGAGAGAGACCGACAGATATATATTTATTTATCTATATATATTGAGACAGAGAGACATACATATATATATATATATATTGAGAGAGAGAGAGAGACCGACAGATATATATTTATTTATATATATATATTGAGAGAGAGACCGAGAGATAGACATATATATAGAGAGAGACATACATATATATATATATTGAGAGAGAGACCGAGAGATAGACATATATATATTGAGAGAGAGACTGACAGATATATATATATTGAGAGAGAGAGAGAGACCGACAGATATATATTTATTTATCTATATATATTGAGAGAGAGAGACAGAGAGACATACATATATATATATATATTGAGAGAGAGAGAGAGACCGACAGATATATATTTATTTATATATATATATTGAGAGAGAGACCGAGAGATAGACATATATATAGAGAGAGACATACATATATATATATATTGAGAGAGAGACCGAGAGATAGACATATATATATTGAGAGAGAGACTGACAGATATATATATATTGAGAGAGAGAGAGAGACCGACAGATATATATTTATTTATATATATATATTGAGAGAGAGACCGAGAGATAGACATATATATAGAGAGAGACTGACAGATATATATATATACAGAGAGAGGGAGAGACCGAGAGATAGACATATATATATTGAGAGAGAGACTGACAGATATATATATATACAGAGAGAGAGACCGACAGATATATATATAAATATAAATTCAGCGAGAGTCGCATTTCGGCGGGTAGAAAAAGCGAAACGAAACGCAAAAAGAGAGAGATATATACATATATATATATATTGAGAGAAAAACGAAGATAGAGAGGCTAACAGTATATATATATATATATATATATATATAAATAAAGTACCAGTAATGTACTGGGTAATTGCTGGCCTTGTGCTAATAGTAGAAACAAGTATATATATATATATATATATAAATAAAGTTAGTCCTTCATCAGTGATCTTCCAACCATCATTGGTATTTCATCGCTTTAAAGACCATATACCTCCGGTTGGTGCGAGCAACGGCTAAAGAAAGTCGTTGGGACACGTAAATAAGGGGAACGAGCGAGAGTGTAAACAAACAAAGATGGTAAAGCAACGAAAAGTGAGGAAGAAAGAGTCAAGTCCCAGATTTCCATGAATATAATATACTTGAGCCCGGCACCCGTTATACGTGTGTTGTGTTGAGGTAAATAGCTATGTGTATACTCTGGTAATGTATCTTACATTGCCCATTGAGTGCGCTGACATACAACCGGTACTGGCATTGATAAATATGCTGGGTCCGTCAACCCTTATTATTATATATACATATATGTGTGTGTGTGTGTGTAAATGAAATAGATATACATATGTGTGTGTGTAAATGAAATATATATATATATATATATATATGTGTGTGTGTGTAAATGAAATATATATATATATATATATATATATGTGTGTGTGTGTGTAAATGAAATATATATATATATATATATGTGTGTGTGTGTGTGTAAATGAAATAGATATACATATGTGTGTGTGTAAATGAAATATATATATATATATATATATATATATATGTGTGTGTGTGTAAATGAAATAGATATATATATATATAGTTTTAATATAGATGAGATTCTACAGGACTAGAACTGTTTCATTCATTAGAAATCATCAGGAATCAGGCATTCCTGATGATTTCTAATGAATGAAACAGTTCTAGTCCTGTAGAATCTCATCTATATTAAAACTTTTATACTCTGCTATGTATTGAGTACCTTACTTACTGTGGTTACCTCCGATTCAACCCGTAATAACGTATATATATATATATATATATATATATATAGCGGCGATGAATTAGTTTTGCGAGGTTTTTTATATGAAATCGTGTGTCGAAACAGATATTGTTATATTTGGGGAGGGTCATATTTGCGTAATATTGCCAGAATTAATAACAGAACACACTCACTGTTTGGTTGGTTTTCGCTTCTCGCTGTCTTTTATATATATATATCTGCGATCTAACTTACTCGGTCCTCAATGTTGCCATTGACTGACCGGCGGTCAAAAATAATACAGATACAATATAGACAAACACATATATATATAGTTTACATAAATCTTTCGTTGCACATCTGCAACATCGTCAGTGGTGTTATATTCATTGTTCCTCCTGTTGTGTTGTATGTCTACGCCAGACTGAACAAAAAAATGGCGTAGACATACAACACAACAGGAGGAACAATGAATATAACACCACTGACGATGTTGCAGATGTGCAACGAAAGATTTATGTAAACTATATATATATGTGTTTGTCTATATTGTATCTGTATTATTTTTGACCGCCGGTCAGTCAATGGCAACATTGAGGACCGAGTAAGTTAGATCGCAGATATATATATATAAAAGACAGCGAGAAGCGAAAACCAACCAAACAGTGAGTGTGTTCTGTTATTAATTCTGGCAATATTACGCAAATATGACCCTCCCCAAATATAACTATATATATATATATATATATATATATATATATGTGTGTGTGTGTGTGTGTGTAAATGAAATATATATATATATATATATGTGTGTGTGTGTAAATGAAATAGATATACATATGTGTGCGTGTGTAAATGAAATATATATATATGTGTGTGCGTGTGTAAATGAAATAGATATACATATGTGTGCGTGTGTAAATGAAATAGATGTGTGTGTATATATATATATATATATATACATACAGATATATACATAATTTAGTCAGCTTCACAGCAGCTGTCTCTGTGGCGCAATCGGTTAGCGCGTTCGGCTGTTAACCGAAAGGTTGGTGGTTCGAGCCCACCCAGGGACGAGCTCCAAAATTTTATGTTTTTAATTTTCTAAAGGTTTTCCTATTATTACTATGGTTGTTTTCATCGTTTTTTTTTTTTTTTTTTTAAATTCTTCTTCATCTTCTTTTGTCTTCAATCTCACTGCATGCACACACACACACATATACGTATATATAAATGTATATGTGTGTGTGTGTATATAGGATATATATATCCTATATAGATACCACAACTTACCGTGGATATCTCTGTGTATATATATATATATAAACAAAGGTGTGGTAAGGAACCAGGTGGACTTAGCGTACCAGAGTACTCGATTAGGAAAGACCCCGGCGGCTGAGCTCCGGCCAACCTCTCCCGCTCTCTATATCTACTACACGGCACTCTCTTCCAATACCCCTCTCTATATCAAGTAACACCAAACTCTCCCCCTCTCTATATATTAAGCACAAAGTCAGGAATTTTTTTCTTCTTTCGTGCAGAGAGAGTAAAGTTGATTAAATCTACTGCAGTGAATTACTGGTATTTTATTTAATAAAAATTAAAATTTACTATTTGTCTTCGTTTAATTTTCGTTTTTCTTTACATAGTTTCGTTTCGTTAAATGTCTCCAGAATTTGTTTTTACTTTTACCGGATATTGAAGGTGTAAACTTGGTGTTGTCGAGAAACGTGTTAGAAATATTTTTCTTTTAATTGTGAAGAATTTAACCGCAAAGTAAGTTTTTTTTACTGTTTATTTGTGGCTGGGACAACGTATGGTATGTGTTAATGTAAATGGTGAAGGTTTAAAGATTCTTTTTACAACTGAAAATCAGTTTGTTGTTGCTGCTAATTACTTAACGCATGGAATAGATTAAAAAAATACAGGATTGTTTCTCGGAAGAGAGAAAGAAGAAACAAAACAAATTACAGAAGCGGGTAGCACACACATTTGGGACCACATACAACACATAAACAGGTAATCCACACATCTAGGACCACATACAACACACAAGCGGGTAGCACACACATCTAGGACCACATAAAACACATAACCAGGTAATACATACATCTAGGACCACATACAACACAAGCAGGTAGCACACACATCTAGGACCACATACAACACACAAGCAGGTAATACACACATCTAGGCCCACATACAACACAAGCAGGTAGCACACACATCTAGGACTACATACAACACACAAGCAGGTAATACACACATCTAGGACCACATACAACACAAGCAGGTAGCACACACATCTAGGACCACATACAACACACAAGCAGGTAATACACACATCTAGGCCCACATACAACACAAGCAGGTAGCACACACATCTAGGACTACATACAACACACAAGCAGGTAATACACACATCTAGGACCACCTACAACACAAGCAGGTAGCACACACATCTAGGACCACATACAACACACAAGCAGGTAATACATACATCTAGGACCACATACAACACACAAGCAGGTAATACATACATCTAGGACCACATAAAACACATAACCAGGTAATACACACATCTAGGACCACATACAACACAAGCAGGTAGCACACACATCTAGGACCACATACAACACACAAGCAGGTAATACATACATCTAGGACCACATACACCACACAAGCGGGTAATACATACATCTAGGACCACATACAACACACAAGCAGGTAATACACACATCTAGGACCACATACAACACACCAGCAGGTAATACACACATCTAGGACTACTTACAACACACAAGCAGGTAATACACACATCTAGGACCACATACAACACACAAGCAGGTAATACACACATCTAGGACCGCATACAACACACAAGCAGGTAATACACACATCTAGGACCACATACAACACACAAGCAGGTAATACACACATCTAGGACCACATACAACACACAAGTAGGTAATACATACATCTAGGACCACATACAACACACAAGCAGGTAGCACACACATCTAGGACCACATACAACGCACAAGAAGGTAATACATACATCTAGGACCACATACAACACACCAGCAGGTAATACAGACATCTAGGACCACATACAAAACATAACCAGGTAATACACACATCCGGGACCACATACAACACACCAGCAGGTAATACAGACATCTAGGACCACATACAACACATAACCAGGTAATACACACATCTAGGACCACATACAACACATAACCAGGTAATACACACATCTAGGACCACATACAACACATAACCAGGTAATACACACATCTAGGACCACATACAACACATAACCAGGTAATACACACATCCGGGACCATATACAACTCACCAGCAGGTAATACAGACATCTAGGACCACATACAACACATAACCAGGTAATACACACATCTAGGACCACATACAACACATAACCAGGTAATACAGACATCTAGGACCACATACAACACATAACCAGGTAATACACACATCTAGGACCACATACAACACATAACCAGGTAATACACACATCTAGGACCACATACAACACATAACCAGGTAATACACACATCCGGGACCACATACAACACACCAGCAGGTAATACAGACATCTAGGACCACATACAACACATAACCAGGTAATACACACATCTAGGACCACATACAACACATAACCAGGTAATACAGACATCTAGGACCACATACAACACACAAGCAGGTAATACACACACCTGGGACCACATACAACACACAAGCAGGTAATACAGACATCTAGGACCACATACAACACACCAGCAGGTAATACACACATCTAGGACCTCATACAACACACAAGCAGGTAATACAGACATCTAGGACCACATACAACACATAAGCAGGTAATACACACATCTAGGACGACATACAACACATAACCAGGTAATACACACATCTAGGACTACTTACAACACACAAGCAGGTAATACACACATCTAGGACCACATACAACACACAAGCAGGTAATACACACATCCGGGACCACATACAACCAAAGGCAGGCGAAAGGGGTGGACAAACGAGCTGCTACTAGAGCAAAAGATAACAGTATCGCGAGGAGCACTGGGAAACCTCTCTAATGATTTTTTAGGCAAGCCAGCACGTCTGCAGCGTTACCTCAGGCGATGGCGAGGCTGAGGAACTGGAACAACCAAGCGCCCTCGCGAGCTTCACCAGTTACCTCGGGTAATGGCGAGGCTGAGGTGCTGGAACAACGAAGCTCCCTCGCGAGCATCACCAAGTACCTTGGGTGATGGCGAGGCTGAGGTGCTGGAACAACGAAGCTCCCTCGCGAGCATCACCAAGTACCTTGAGTGATGGCGAGGCTGAGGTGCTGGAACAACGAAGCTCCCTCGCGAGCATCACCAAGTACCTTGGGTGATGGCGAGGCAGAGATGCTGGAACAACCAAGCGCCCTTACAAGGAGCTTCAGTTACATCTGTTAGGCGAACCGTCAGTGAAGATAACACCCTCACTGTCAATAAACCAACTCCCACAAACGCCACAAGCTGGAAAATGTAGTTGGCCGACATATCACCGTATTACTTTACTATCAAAGATATTCTGTCTAAAGCAGTGGTTTCCAAATGTTTTTCTCGGCGGTCCCCTTACCATTTTTTCGATGCCTCGCCGTCCCCTATCATATTATAACTAGTGGGTCCAAAATATATGATAGTGCACATACTTAAATATGGAATGATACGCGGTGGGGCCCCCCACAGCCCCGGCGGACAGGATGGAGAAGGCATTTCCCTGGAGGACAGCAAGGAAGACACGCTGGAAAAGCGACTCCAACTCGCGGAGCTCACACCTGCGGCTGGCCAGCTTAGCGCCTGAGGACACCAGAAGTCTCCACTGCCAAGGGTACAACCGTAAAACTGTCGGAGAGCGACCGGAATTTGAGGAGTTTGGCCTCCTCTGCCCGACATGCAGCAGAACCTGGGTTAGTTGCAGACTGCACCAGGTTGCGGCTGGTGCAAGTGTTTGTGCAAGTGGCATCCCAGACGAGGGGTTTGCCACCAAGGAACTGGAAGATGGTCATGCCATCTTTCCTTTTGCCGTCCCCTCGGTCCAACCCTACCGGCTCGAGCTGGGAAGGGAAGCCCGCAGCGTCCAAGCTATGCTTAATAACTTTGTTGAAGGCAGCAAGGCGTGAAAGATGGCCGGCACTGTGGCGACAGGAAAGCGGTTGGAGTCCGAAAGACATTTTTCAAAGACAAACTTTTATGAAATGCATAACAATTCTACTACAATTTAGTTTAAGCCTTTAGTATTTACATTACTCTATATATACTATTGTATTGTCACAGTAAAGGCTTTACCTCACATAACATTTACATTACTCTATATATACTATTGTATTTTCACAGTAAAGGCTTTACCTCACATAATATCTCACATAACATTGACATTACTCTATATATACTATTGTATTTTCACAGTAAAGGCTTTACCTCACACAATATCTCACATAACATTTACATTACTCTATATATACTATTGTATTTTCATAGTAAAGGCTTTACCTCACATAATATCTCACATAACATTTACATTACTCTATATATACTATTGTATTTTCACAGTAAAGGCTTTACCTCACATAATACCTCACACAACATTTACATTACTCTATATATACTATTGTATTTTCACAGTAAAGGCTTTACCTCACATAATACCTCACACAACATTTACATTACTCTATATATACTATTGTATTTTCACAGTAAAGGCTTTACCTCACATAATATCTCACATAACATTTACATTACTCTATATATACTATTGTATTTTCACAGTAAGGGCTTTACCTCACATAATACCTCACACAACATTTACATTACTCTATATATACAATTATATTTTCACAGTAAAGGCTTTAGCTCACATAACATTTACATTACTCTATATATACTATTGTATTTTCACAGTAAAGGCTTTATCTCACTTAATATCTCACATAACATTGACATTACTCTATATATACTATTGTATTTTCACAGTAAAGGCTTTACCTCACACAATATCTCACATAACATTTACATTACTCTATATATACTATTGTATTTTCATAGTAAAGGCTTTACCTCACATAATATCTCACATAACATTTACATTACTCTATATATACAATTATATTTTCACAGTAAAGGCTTTAGCTCACATAATACCTCACATAACATTTACATTACTCTATATATACTATTGTATTTTCATAGTAAAGGCTTTACCTCACATAATACCTCACATAACATTTACATTACTCTATATATACTATTGTATTTTCACAGTAAAGGCTTTACCTCACATAATATCTCACATAACATTTACATTACTCTATATATACTATTGTATTGTCACAGTAAAGGCTTTACCTTACATAATATCTCACATAACATTTACATTACTCTATATATCTCACATAACATCGAATCTATGAGATTTTGAGAACAATACGTTAACATAAGTATAAGCAGTCGGTTATAGCTGGTTTGAACAGAAAGAGGTGAGATAATTCTGGCCGGATATGGCTGGTTTAAATGCTAAAGGGTTAATCTTCTGTCTGTGATATCCAATAGTCTCTCTCTCTCTCTCTCTCACTGTCTGCCAGTCTCCCCCTCTCTCTCTACATCATCTAACTCTCTCTATTTCAGATCTGATATGTTTCAACAATTCCTTTCGTATGATGACATCCAAATATGTTCGCTACCGTTGTGAGGTAATCCAGCCCTGACGACGACTGTGGCGATGATAGCGATGATAATGACGATGACAGTGACGATGACAGCAACGTAGGACACAGGCCTTAATAAGACACAGAGACACCTAGGGTACAGATCTCAGTGAGATACCCAGCTACCCAGGGTACAGACCTTAGAGAGACACAGAGCCACCTAGGGTACAGACCTTAGAGAGACACAGAGCCACCTAGGGTACAGACCTTAGAGAGACACAGAGCCACCTAGGGTACAGATCTAAGTGAGATACCCAGCTACCTAGGGTACAGACCTTAGAGAGACACAGAGCCACCTAGGGTACAGATCTCAGTGAGATACCCAGCCACCTAGGGTACAGACCTTAGAGAGACACAGAGCCACCTAGGGTACAGACCTTAGAGAGACACAGAGCCACCTAGGGTACAGACCTTAGAGAGACACAGAGCCACCTAGGGTACAGATCTCAGTGAGACACAGAGCCACCTAGGGTACAGACCTTAGAGAGACACAGAGCCACCTAGGGTACAGATCTCAGTGAGATACCCAGCCACCTAGGGTACAGACCTTAGAGAGACACAGAGCCACCTAGGGTACAGATCTCAGTGAGATACCCAGCTACCCAGGGTACAGACCTTAGAGAGACACAGAGCCACCTAGGGTACAGAGAGACACAGAGCCACCTAGGGTACAGACCTTAGAGAGACACAGAGCCACCTAGGGTACAGAGAGAGACACAGAGCCACCTAGGGTACAGAGAGAAACAGAGCCACCTAGGGTACAGAGAGACACAGAGCCACCTAGGGTACAGACCTTAGAGAGACACAGAGCGACCTAGGGTACAGAGAGAAACAGAGCCACCTAGGGTACAGAGAGACACAGAGCCACCTAGGGTACAGCCACCTAGGGTACAGACCTTCGAGAGACACAGAGCCACCTAGGGTACAGACCTCAGAGAGACACAGAGCCACCTAGGGTACAGATCTCAGTGAGATACCCAGCTACCTAGGGTACAGACCTTAGAGAGACACAGAGCCACCTAGGGTACAGAGAGTCACAGAGCCACCTAGGGTACAGACCTTAGAGAGACACAGAGCGACCTAGGGTACAGAGAGAAACAGAGCCACCTAGGGTACAGAGAGACACAGAGCCACCTAGGGTACAGACCTTAGAGAGACACAGAGCGACCTAGGGTACAGAGAGACACAGAGCCACCTAGGGTACAGAGAGACACAGAGCCACCTAGGGTACAGACCTCAGAGAGACACAGAGCCACCTAGGGTACAGACCTCAGAGAGACACAGAGCCACCTAGGGTACAGATCTCAGTGAGACACAGAGCCACCTAGGGTACAGACCTTAGAGAGACACAGAGCCACCTAGGGTACAGAGAGAAACAGAGCCACCTAGGGTACAGAGAGACACAGAGCCACCTAGGGTACAGACCTCAGAGAGACACAGAGCCACCTAGGGTACAGATCTCAGTGAGATACCCAGCTACCTAGGGTACAGACCTCAGAGAGACACAGAACCACCTAGGGTACAGACCTCAGAGAGACACAGAGCCACCTAGGGTACAGACCTTAGAGAGACACAGAGCCACCTAGGGTACAGACCTTAGAGAGACACAGAACCACCTAGGGTACAGAGAGACACCTAGGGTACAGAGAGACACAGAGACACCTAGGGTACAGAGAGAGACACAGAGCCACCTAGGGTACAGACCTTCGAGAGACACAGAGCCACCTAGGGTACAGACCTCAGAGAGACACAGAGCCACCTAGGGTACAGACATCAGAGAGACACAGAGCCACCTAGGGTACAGAGAGACACAGAGACACCTAGGGTAGAGAGAGACAGATAACCAGCTAGGGTACAGACATCAGATAGGTACATTACTGAACCTTAAAGTATCACAGTTTTATACAGGGCTGGTGCTACCATTAGGGCCAACTAGGGTACATTACAGAACCTTAAGGACATACTTAGTTCCTCTATAACAATATAATATACACATTACCTAGTCTGGTATTATGAAGGCCCTGAACAAAACAAGGATATTAAAAGCTACACTTAATACAGTGGTGTTAGGAAGGCCCAGAACAAGGATATAAAATGCTACACTTAGTACACAGTAATGTTAGGAAGGCCCTGAACAAGGATATCAAAATGTACACTCTACACGGTAATGTTAGGAAGGCCCTGAACAAGGATATAACATTTTACACTTAGTACACAGTAATGTTAGGAAGGCCCTGAACAAGGATATCCAAATCTACACTTAGTACACAGTGGTGTTGCAGGCAGGTATGACCCCATAACTCATTATAAAACCTGGCCGAGTACATCTCCTCTCCAGGTCTGAATAAAAGAGAGAGTGAGAAAGAGATATAGAGGAAGAATTAACCCCTAGTATTTGACTGGTACTTTATTATCAACCCCGAATGTAAGAAAAGTAAAGTTGAACTTGGAAAAAATACTACAAAGAATTCTATGTGATGATCTAACAATTCTACCTTATGTACATGTATTTATCTCTAGAGATAAGAAAAAAAACTCAAGAAGTTTATATGAACCTTTTCAAGTATCTCCTGACTAGGATTGAACCCCAAACCAGAACCTCCACCTGCTCTGGTATCTCCCACCAGACCACCATGAAGGCTATAAGAATCTACTGAAATTTAATACTTATAAACCTACTTTCAAAATCGAAATAAAAATGATGTGGTGTTGTTTATGCCTTTCTTAATGTATTTGGTTTAAAAGGTAGTTAAACCTAAAATTTCAATATTCAAATAATTATTGAATAGGTACACGCCATTCTCAACGACATATTGAGAAGAAGCCTGGACGCAGCTGGCTTCCCATCACAACTGGGGCCAACAGGCCCCGGAGATAGCAAGCGCCTCGACGGAATCACTCTCTTCCCATTCGAAGGAGGTAGGTCCCTCATGTGGGACACCACCAGCAACGACACAATCTCCGCCTCCAACTTCGTTTCCAAGTCGTTTCGGCCACAAACCCCGGCATCGCCGCTCGCCTCGCAGAAGAACGTAAAATAAACAAATACCGAGGATTGTCCGGCCGCTTCCTCTCCGCACCAGTCAATGTCGAGACCTCAGGGGTACTTGGACCCCGTACTGCCGAGCTCCTCCGCAAGATCGGAGCGTCGACGGCCCGTCTGAGGAGGGAACCCCGCCAGGTTGGGTGGTTGTTACATAGGGTATAACTGGTCATCGTCCGTGAGAATACTTTTGCCATCTTGTCCGTGGGGCGCAGCATTTCTGCCCTAGGCCCAAAGCTCAACCACCCTCCCCTATTTTCTGCGACACCGGAGTTCTTGCCATCCCCTCTCCTTCCCGTTCTGTTTCTTCTTTCTTTCTTCGATTTAATCGACTTTACCCTCCCCCAAATTACTGTCCTTCCACCTTTACTAGAAATCATCATTATTATTGTTATTGTTACTGTAAATAATATCATGTTTATACAGTTTTGATAATAAATAAATTGTTCATTACAAACTTGTTTATATAATTATTAATTCGCAAAACACACACATACACATACATATATATGAAAATATTCAGCACCCCGACGGCTGAGCTCCGGCCGTTTAAACAGCTATATATATATATATGTCTTTTAATCTAAGGTTCAGCGCAGAAAACAGTTTCCAACGATCATGATCAGCTTATGGTGCCCAGTGGAAGCATTTTAGTTTAATTATAACCCCAACGATCACGATTAGCGGCGGCTTTTTCGAGTCTGTGCCAAGTGAGGTTGACTGCCATATTTATATATATATATATATATATATATATACATACTAGAATCCTAGAGAAGAACAGAAAAATGCTGAGTTCAAAGTTTAGTAAACAACAGAGAGAAGGTCTTAAATAAATAAATAAATATATTTCAACATTTAAAATATGTTTATGTCCCCCTTTAATATAAAAACAAACAGAATCTTGTAAAAGTGTTATTACTGTAATAGAAAGTAGAAATCCTTTATTTAAACAAAGCTACGATGCAGCGATGATCAAAACAAACTTCAAAACGTAAACAAACTTCTCGCAGGTGCTGCCAGATACACGATAACATGTGTAGACGAAGTGTAACTGGGTCGTATTATATCACTTTCAAATTGACCCCTATTATATTCAAATTAACCCCAGTGGGGCGTGCACCCCTCGTTCAGAATCCCTGATATAAAATATATATGAGTGTGTGGCTATGACTGCTATTTCTAGCAGGTTTACTGCAATCCTGTAGACGCACACCAAAAACCGGAAGTGGCAGCCATTAAAAAACTTTGGCTTAAAATCAGTGAAAAGTTTTTAAACAATTTGCCAAGAAAGATAACTCTTGTCTTACTTAATCGCAAAAATCGAGGCAAAAATTTTGCGGGTGTGCAGTTTGTTTGGTGTATTTGACTGCTATTTCTAGCTGTATTGACACTAGAAATAGCAGCGAAACACGGAAAACAGCAGAAAGAAGGACACACACGTATATATATATATATATATATATATATATTTATGTATATGTATATTTGTGTGTGTGTATATATATATATAAATTATGTATATATATAAATATATACATAATATGTATATACATAATTATGTATATATATAAATATATATATTTAATTATATATATCTGTATATATATATATATATGTGTATATATATATATATATATATATATATATATATATATATATATATACATATATATATATATATATACATATAAACAAACACACACATATCCATAAATATATATATAGGTGTGTTTCCTTCTTTCTGATGTTTCCCGTGTTTCGCTGCTATTTCTAAAGTGTCCATACATGCTAGAAATAGCAGTGAAATACACCAAACAAACTGCACACCCGCAAAATTTTTGACTCGATTTTTGCGATTAAGTAAGACAAGAGTTATCTTTCTTGGCAAATTGTTTAAAAACTTTTCACTGATTTTAAGCCAAAGTTTTTTAATGGCTGCCACTTCCGGTTTTTGTTGTGCGTCTACAGGACTGCAGTAAACCTGCTAGAAATAGCAGTCATAGCAACACACTCACATATATTTATTTATGAGGGATTCTCAACGTAGGGTGCACGCCCCACAGGGGATAATTTGAAAGTGATATAATACGACCAAACTTCCAGATACACTTCGTATACACATGTTATCGTGTATCTGGCAGCACCTACGAGAAGTTTGTTTACGTTTTGATCATCGCTGCATCGCAGCTTTGTTTAAATAAAGGGTTTCTACTTTATATTACAGTAATAAAAGTTTTACTTCGTCTACACATGTTATTGTGTATCCAGCAACGCCTATGGGCTGTTTGTTTACATTTTGGTGTTTAATTTGATCATCGCAGGTTTGTTTAATTAAAGGTTGGGGATCACTGATATAAATATAAATATATATATATATATATATATAGAGAGAGAGAGAGAGAACGCAAAGACACACACATATATATATACATACACCTATGTGTATGTGTGTGTGCGTGTGTGTGTGTCTTTGGCTGCTCTCTCTATCTCTCTTTCTCTCCGGAAACCCCGGGATTTGTTTATTTTATGTTTTTCTGCGAGACGGGCAGCGATGCCGGGGTTTGTGGATCTACCTCCTTCGAATGGGAAGAGGGTGATTCCCTTGGGGTGCTTGCCATCTCCGCGGCCTAGGCCTGCTGGCTCCTGTTGAGATGGAAAGTCAGCTGCGTCCAGGCTTCTTCTCATTATGTCGTTGAGAGCATTTATGTGGCTCACACACGCGGAGGCCAAGGCGTTGGGCTACTCCGATGTGAGTTCACTCAGCATTAAGAATTTATTTGAATTGAAAGGTCACTAAACTAATATAGGAGTGTCATTTAAAAATAAGGTAAACAGAAATAGTTACACCGGTAACATAATTACTGTTACACCGGTAGTTCACTAACAAATCATTTCACGTTCGTCTCTAACAGGTAATGTTTTAATTTGCTGTCCATGTTGGGGAGTAACTGTAGTTTGGCTTGCTAGGGGTCATACATCTTCATACACACACACATATTATATATATACACGAAGGAAAGGAAGATAAACAAATATCAGAGGATTGTCCGGCTTCTTCCTCTTGGCACCTGTGACGTTTAAGTAAAAATATATATATATATATACATATCTATCTATATATATATCATCATTTTCATTTTACGTCTGCTTTTTTCTGTTTGCAATGGTGGGACATATAAATATATATATCATCATCATTATACATCCACTTTTCCCTGCTTATCAGGGTGGGACAGATCCTCTTCAGCGCAGCATCTCTCCTTCATCATCTCCTCTGAACTTCAACGATCTGAGGTCAGCTCTCACTACCTCTGCCCATATCTTCCTTGGTCTTCCTCCCACTGGGATTACTTGGCACTTCTTCACCCTGCGGTAATCCTGCATACGCATCGCATGGCCATACCAACGCAGTCTTTTCTCCCGCACACTGCAGTTTATCCTTCTTATAGAGTTTCACTCTCAACTCGTCCATGCTTGGTCTTTCACGCACATTGACATTGCACATCCAATGGAGCATGCTTGCTTCATTTCTCTCCAGCCTTTGCATATCCTCTGTAGTTGCTGCCCATGTCTCACTACCATGCAACATTGTGCATCTTACACAGGCATCAAACAACCAACCTTTTGTATGCAGGGAGAAACCCTTCTTTGTCACCAGAGGAAGCAGCTCCCTAAACTTCTTCCAGCCCGTCCTTATTCTAGATACTATGGCCTCGGAACACCCCCCTCCTATACTAATCTGATCACCTAGGTACTGAAGCTATCAACCACTTTTATAGAGCCTACTTGCATTTGAAAAATGTGTCTATCAATGCAACTTCTACTGTCAAATTTCCCTGTACATCTACTGCATACGTAGTTTTCCCTATCTGTTAGTTTGCCTGCTATCCCACTACATTTCGTGTGTACCCAAGATCTGCATTGTGTACATTTTATAGAATGTATGCCAATTCCTTTTCTGCATATCGAACATGGCCATCAGAGTTTTGTCCTTTTTTCTACTTATCAACACTTTTGTTTTAGCTAGGTTCACTCTCAGTCCTCTTAATTCCAACTGCTGTTTCCATAGCCAGAATTTATTCTCTAGCTCCTCTACTGATTCTGCTATAAAAACCAGATTGTCAGTATAGAGAAGTTACCATGGGCAGCTAGTCTTAAACTCCTCTGTTATGGCTTGGAGGACTATAATGAACAAGAGCAGGCTGAGGACCGAACTCTGATGGACTCCTCCTTGTATCTGGAATTCCTCACTAAACTCCATTCCTACCCTCACTTTACAGACAGCACCTCTGTACAAAGCTTGCACTGTCCTCATAAGCCATTCCTCAACACCTAGTTTCCTTAGGGATCACCAGATGACAGATTGGGGTACACTATCAAAGGCTTTCTCTAGGTCAACAAAAGCTAAGTATAATGGCTTATTCTTCTCTAAGAACCTCTCTTGTAGTTGTCTCACTAAGAAGAGGGCATCGGTTGTACTTTTCCCAGGCACAAAACCAAACTGCATCTCATCTAGTTTGACTCTTTCTCTAATTAGTTGCTCTAATATCTTTTCTGCCACTTTCATAACCTGATCCATCAGTTTTATGCCTCTATAATTGATCTGCTCCAGAGCATCCCCTTTACCTTTGTAGCAATTTATGAGAATACTGCTGCACCAGTCTTTGGGTATGACTCCGCCATATATAGCTTGATTGATTATACTTGCAACCAGTTTAGTACCGACTTCTCCTCACGCCTTCAGCATCTCAGCAACTCTCCCTGATGGTCCAGCTGCCTTACCATTTTTCCTTTCTTTAATTGCCTCTTTGACCCTATAGTCATCAATCTCAATAGCTGGTCCCTCTGTTGGATCAAATGTGGGTAGTTTCTCTCTCTCCCATTCATTCTCCACATTCATCAGCCTCTCATAATGGCATTTCCAGGCCTCCTTTTTCTGATCATTATTGACACTGAGTACACCAGCATCATTCCGGACACATTTATCTCCAACAACATCCCGATTTACACTGACACACTGGCTTGCAATGCGGAACACTGCACGTCTTTGATCTTCCCGTCACAGAACATTGGCAACCCTCCTATTCTCAGCCTCCCTGCGTGCTAAGTACACCTGACGTCTAGCTTCTTTCTTAGCGGCTGTGCATCGGTCTCTACTCCCACCATTTATCCAAGTGTTCCATGCTAGTCTTTTGTCGCTAATGGCCTTATCTACCTTGTTGTCCCACCACCAGGTCACTCTCTGTCTGGTCGGAGCTCTGCTCCAGCCACAAGTGTCTTCAGCAGCCTGCAGTAAGTTGTCACATAATAAATTCCAGTTATCATCTATGTCATACGACTCTAAAATGGCTTCTTTCTCGTCATACACATCTTGAAGGGCTTAACCCCTTAGCATTTAAACCAGCTGTAACCGGCCAGAATTCTCTCACCTCTTTCTGTTCAAACCAGCCCTAATTAACCACTCATACTTTTAGCAGTATTGGTTATAGATGTTATCGCCACTTTAGCGGGGTGGTAGAATCAGTGGTCGTTAGTTGCCAGTGTGGTAAGTGATAGTATCCTCGTTGGATTATCTTGTTGACATAGACGTGAGGGAAGGTCCCTCGATCTATTTACCATCTATTTACAATATTCCTTTCGTCATGTCGCCAATTCCAGCAGCATGGATTAAAGATGTCATTGAGACACGAGTAACATAACAACGACTTGAACCGCAGTAATTAGAGATGAAATGTTTGTTTATTTATATGGTTGAAGTTACAATAAAAAGAGGTTACAAAAGGGAATGTGCCATTGCGCCGTTAAGCCGGCGAGGCTAGGGGTGCAATATCAGTGTTACATTATGCGTGTTGCTGGCTTGAAGTTTCCGGTACAAGCTGGAGATTCTTCAAATCTTCGCGGGGAATTTCTTCCTCAGGGCGCGTAGGGATACATCCTCTTCTACTGGCGCTGATTGGCTGAACTGAGCCAAATCACGCACAGAGAATGTATGTGAGCCCGCGGAATGTAGGTCACTACATACTGATGTTAAAGTATTGTTCTGAAAATAAATAATATCGAAATCTCATAGATTCGATATTATGTGAGATAAAGCCTTTACTGTGAAAGTACAATAGTATATATAGAGTAATGTGAATGCTAAAGGGGTAAGAGATTTAATATTCTTAAGATTTAGATGTTTAAACTAATTTTAGTAAATTAAATTTGTTGCTTGTTTTTTTTTTATTCACTTCTTTAAAAACCACAGTTCCGCTACCACGGTTGTTATGGCTACCTCCCACCACTCCTCTCTCTAATCTTGTGCCATTACATAATCTGTTCTGGATTGAAATATTCCATAGAAGCATTATTATTGATCCTGCTTTTAATTGGAGTTTGTGAGGCGGCATCCCAGAAGGTGTAAGCAAGTTCAGAAGTTCATTTAGCTTGAACCAGGCAGCAAGGGTCCCTGCATTTCTACTGCAACCTGAGCATTGCCTCTTTGAAAGTAAACTCTGTTTGTTCACCAGGTGTGTGGCTAGGCTGTATACTGTATGTGATGTACCATGAAGCTTAAATTTCGAGAGGTACGACACTGCTTCTGGCTGAGACACATACCTGCAACAAAGATAGGTTCTTATTTCATCATGGTTGTGTTGGTTCTGAGCCTCATTAGGTAATGCATTATTCGTTACTTCTATAGATGTACAATTATGCCCCATGTAACATATTTAAAGAGGTACTTGACACTTTTTACAGAAGCGCAAACTTCAACATTAATATGTGCACAATATTTCTTAGGCATCCACTAAATACTGCTAAAATAATTTACCTGCCCTATATATCGCACTAAATCCTCCTCTATATGCTATACAGTATATGTAATACTCCTGCATTGTCAGTCTATTGCAAACACAGGTCCTGCATTCCTCTCCATGTCACTATGCCACCAAAATTCACCATTATGGGTCAGTCATGAGGTCCAAGTGGCATGAATTATGTGGTATTTTCTGAGGAGGATGGTCTTTAGGAAAGATGATAATATCTCTTTGTACAGGTGGTGTGCCCTCAATCCCCCACAAAACAACAGCTAGAGCATTAGGCGGGTAGCGAAAGTAGCAATAATGGCCCGTGTAAGTGGGCCATCTCTCTATATCGGCTTGTACAGGTAAGAGAAGAAGGGAGCATCCCCCTCTCTCTGTGCTCCCTGGCAGAAAGGTCGCACACTTTATACGGGGGTGTGTGTGACCCCAAAAGGCTGCCTCTCTATTGAGGACTTAATTTTTTATATTCCTTTTTAATCACTCGTTAAATGTTTGTACTTGATTTTTGTAAAAAATTCCCCCGCCTAATGCTCTAGTGGCAAATAAATCGCAAATAAAAAAAACAATAAATAAATCTATATTTCTTTTAACGGCTAAAAAAAAGGGAATGTAAATTTGTTGGAATAGCCTCATACATTGAAGTAAGCAGCAACTATAGCACGTAAGCAGCATTTAGTCCACTAAAATTGGATATCGCCATTTACTTTCTACTACGAAAAATATATTAACCTTCTCTATGCAGGAAAATACCTTTCCTATTTTCTTTTAAGAAACAAAATATGTATAGCTACAGTTGTATTTTTTTCTTCTCCATTTCTTTCACAATGAAGCACGGCAGCTTCATTTCTCACACACGTGTGTGAATAAAAAACGTTAAACACTTGGATTTTACTAAATTTTAGGTTGATCAGTTATTGAAACATTTTCTGTATATTTCCCTCCATAATGTTAGAAATAATTATTTAAACGTTAGGTTTTTTTTTTGCTTCGGCTTAGGGTATGTATGTGCCATAGTATCTCCTGTGGCCAACTAAGCCCTCGTCATCATAAGCTTAGAGGGTGAAAGAAGCAGTTTTAGGTCATATACTTCACATAGCATCTCCTATGGCCACCTAACACCCTGGTCAATGTCCCATAGTTTCTCCCACGCTAGCATGGGTTGTTTTGCTTACATATATATATATATATATATATATATATATATATATATATATATATATATATATATATGTGTGTGCAATTATATTTGTCCATCAATTGTGTATACACAGTTTGAGGTTGGACCTTCGTAAAGACCTGAAGATTCATCTGTATTGCTGTACGGGTCTGAGACTTGGACACTGACCAAGAGATTCACTCAGATGGTGGATGGGTGCTAAATATATATATTTATACACATTTTTCTTTTCCTGAAGTGTGTAGACATTTTTTTTGTATACACACTTATTGGCATTAGCTGTCTTGTTACTTAGAAGAAATGAAAAAGCAAAAGTTTGGTTTATTTCACATGTTCGTCGCTAGATAAGGAAGTTTATTTACATTCCTTTGAAGATGTCAGTAATATTTTCCTGTGTAGAGAAGGTTTAATTCTGTTTCTTAGTAAAAAAGAGAATCAGAAGTATATATGTAAGAGGGCTGACTGACCAAATGGAAAGAAACAATGCAGTTATTAGTAAGGAGAGTTGAAATTAATGCATGCAAGATTTCACTGTTCTAGCATCACTCCTTCATAGTCAGCCTATGAGCTTTTCAGTTGACCCTCGTTTGTACAGAAGAAGGTTTATATAAGTGTAACTTTATGTGTGTGTCTAAAGAAGATTTAGTTTTGTTTATTAGACAAAGAAAGTATGTATATATAAATGTAACAGATAGAATGCCTTCATTTCAGCTGTCTGAATTCAAATCCCATCAAGGCCAACTTTGCCTTTCATCCATTCAAGGTTGATAAAAAAAGTACCAGTCTAGTACTGGGGTGAATTCTTCCTCTACACTTCTCTAGAAATCCGCTGTATTCAGACCTGGGCTCTGCCAGGTTTTAAAAAGAGCCCTAGAAACACTGTATGTCAATGCGTTGCCTCTATGACTCCCTTGGGAGTTACGGGTCCATACATATAACTCTCACAGCTTGGAAGTTCTGTATATAATTCTTTAAAAACATTTCATCAGTACACTCAGCTGAGGAGTTAATCCTGTGATAGGCCAGTGTCCTATCCAGGGAGAGTCTTATACTCTCAGACACTTAATTCCAAAGAAACTGGTGAGAAGCTGAGAACAGATTTTATATATACTATATTTAGGTTTAATCAATACATATATTGATGATTGGAATCATGGTCTTAAGATTACCCAAATCGATACTAACTATTACAAATACAGATCTGTCTAAGGCTATGTTACCTACATATTAATTGTTCTGAAAAGATGCATCAGTCTTCTCCTCTATGGAGCAGAAAGTGGCCCCACACAAAGTCGATTGATAGCAGAGCCCTGAGGACCATCTAAAACATCAGCCCACAGCCTTACTCTCGTTCAACACAATAGCACCTGGTAGGCTCTACCCATGATGATGCCGGTCTAGATATACAAAATACTCGAATATAAGGTGAGCCTCCTCCCTATCTTATGTCTAAGAAGTGGGCAAAAATGCGAACCTTATTTACGTAGAATTTGAAGTTGGCGAAAATTGTCCTTGCTACAAAACTATTGACTCCCTATATAAGTCAACCCCTTACTACATATTCCCTGGCTTCTATTCGTGTAAATCCCGTTATATATGTACAAAACACTAGCAGTTCCTTAATGGCTATATATCCCGTTATATTTATATAGAAAGAGAAACGGAAAGAAAGCGAGATAACACTCGGAATATGTCGTGTTATCTTGCTTTCTTTCCGTTTCTTTTTTTTTTTAAAAAGAAGTAAAATGTTAGCTATAAGTATGCCTATTTGACTCTGTAGAATTGCGGCTTGTGCGTGGCGCTGCACGTAGCGTTTCTGGCTTCGCTGTCGTACTTCGGTATGGCATGACCACTCGATCGTGTCTGAAGTTCGAATCGTTGCGGGGTCGGCCGGGACCGTTGCAGGCTGGCTTTATGCTGGCCTGCTCTCCCGCCTCGCATGAGTTTTTGCCAAACAATTTGACGTGAGTTATCTCCCTTTGAATGGATTTATTTGCCCTTTGTTGACATTGAACTACTTCCGGTTTGTGGAACTCTTCTTCCTTTGTTGTCATTTCTTGAAGCTGTAACATCATTCTATTTACTCTGGGACTATTAACGATATCTGTTTGGATTTTACGTGTAAAGAGGTATGTAAAGTTTTATTCACACTCACGGATATTATTGAGACACAAAAATACATTTCATTATCTTGGAAATATACATTCTTGTAATGTTTTAGTTGCCATGTCTTTTAAATTTATTCTAAACACTCTTCACAGAACTAAACCTCCTTCCGAGAAACAAAACAAAACAAATAATATATACACGCTGCTACCTCTTCTAACTAAACATACATGTTACTTTCCTCTCTATACTATACCATCGTAATTTCTACGTCGAGTTACCTCGGCATCACCACCTTTACTCCAACTCAGCATTCTCTCTTGCACACATCATATCAACTATATATTTATATTATAATCGTATCTCTATTACACTTTCTCTGTATATACTTACTTAGAAGAAAGGTATATCTCCTCATTATACACAGTATCCGGAGCTATATAAGAAACTGTAGTATATAGAATACAGACCCTCTCTCTATACATAAACACACTTCGAAGTATCGTATATATGCAGCATCTACATACACACAAGGCAAAGTTAAAACCCTCTTCTCTACTACTTTTCCCGAGGATACTTACATAAAACTGGATATTTTATCAAGGCATCTATTTATTGTATGTAGAAGACATTATATTCACTATCCTTCTCAATAGAGGAAAACAACTCCCCATACATAGTTTTTTTATAGAATACACTGCCTTGTTATATAAATATTGTACACACGTGTGTATATAATACACTTCTATATATTGTGTGTACACAGCAAAGAATCTACTTTTTGTATGTAGAGACTCCTCTGTAACATCTAGAAGGCTTATATTTACTATCCTCCTCTATAATAAAAAAAAAAACCCATATATACAGTAATACCTTATCTAGAGGCATATAAGAAACTGTATTTCACAGCCCTATACCCACTCTCCTAAGAAACTAAACTGTTCATGATAAAGAGGTTTAATTTCTGCCTCTAGAAAAGTATTGGTGTTAGAGCTGTGTAATCTGGATTGTTTTTATTAATACCCTCTGCTTCTTTCCAGGTATGTTGAAGATCTCCGCCAGCTCAACTTAGTGTGTAGATACACACAGTCGTCTCAAGAAATAAAATAACTCCAACAACAAAATGTAGTTTATTTATTGATCTTTATTTCACATTTTCGTTTCTTATATATATACACAGGTAGTATCTTACATGTAGATCGTTTAACTTTCATTCATATTAAATATATAGGAATTAACAGCTGTGTATATATAACTAGTGGATTGTTAAACACATGCCTAGAGATAAAAAGGTATTAACATGTGAGAGAATTCAATTATTATGTAATTAGTGAGAAACATCCTTCTTGAAAGAAGTGTATATATAGACTAGATTAATTAATGTGTATCTACACTATAGAATCCCAGTAAGAAACATCCTTCTTACTGAAAGAAGTAAGTGTGGTGCTATAGAGAAGTTTCTTTGAGAATGGAAACTGTGTATATAGGTATTCTATATCTCCTGTAAGAGGTTATGTGGATATTCTATATCTCTCTCATACTTACCAGTAAGTATATAGGTATTAATAAAGAAGTTTCATATTATAAACATTTATAATGTGTATATATAGAGTATTCTAGTAAGTTTATTTCCTTCTGTATATAGAATAAATTTGTATTCTATATCTCTCCCAGTATGTATATAGGAATAGAAGTATGAATTCAGTTCGAATCATCTTTCATGAAAGTAATGTATATAATGCAGTATTCTAGTGAGGCCATTTCTTTCTGTATGTATACATATGCCTAGAGATAGAAGGGTGTTAATATGTATGGATTCTATAGAAGTAAGTGTATATATACACATGGTTTTAAGGTAATAGTATCCTATAGAATAGACATACTTATCTCTATCTAGAGAAAAAAGTTTAACTCCTTAGCTATATTTATATAAACATACATATGTATGTATATATACATATGTATGTATACACATATGTGTATACATACGTATGTATGTACATACATATGTAGGTATATACGTATGTATGTATATACATACATACGTATGTATGTACATACATATGTATGTATGTACATACGTATGTATATACATACATACATATGTAAGTACATACGTATGTATGTATGTACATACGTATGTATGTACATACATACATATGTAAGTACATACGTATGTATGTATATACATACGTACGTATTTACATACATACGTACGTATGTATGTATATACGTACGTATGTACATACATATGTATGTATATACATACGCATGTATATACATACATACGTATGTATATACATACGTACGTACATACATTTGTATGTAAATACATACGTATGTATGTAAATACATACGTATGTATGTATATACATACATACGTATGTATGTATATACATACGTATGTATGTATGTACATACATACGTATGTATGTATATACATATGTAAGTACATACGTATGTATATACATATGTATGTACATACATACGTATGTATGTACATACATATGTAAGTACATACATATGTAAGTACATACGTATGTACATACGTATGTAAGTACATACGTATGTATGTACATACATACGTATGTAAGTACATACGTATGTATGTACATACGTATGTAAGTACATACGTATGTATGTACATACGTATGTATGTACGTACATATGTAAGTACATACGTATGTATGTAAGTACATACGTATGTATGTATATACATACGTACGTATGTACATACATACGTATGTATGTATATACGTACGTATGTATGTATATACGTACGTATGTACATACGCATGTATATACATACATTTGTATGTAAATACATACGTATGTATGTATATACATACGTATGTAAGTACATACGTATGTATATACATATGTATGTATATACATACGTATGTACATACATACGGATGTATGTACATACATACGTATGTATGTACATACATATGTAAGTACATACGTATGTATGTACATACATACGTATGTAAGTACATACGTATGTATGTACATACGTATGTAAGTACATACGTATCTATGTACATACATATGTATGTACATACATATGTAAGTACATACGTATGTATGTAAGTACATACGTATGTATGTATATATATACGTACGTATGTATATACATACGTATGTATATACATACGCATGTACATACATACGTATGTATATACATACATACGTATGTACTTACATACGTATGTATGTATGTATATACATACATACGTATGTATTTACATACAAATGTATGTATATACATGCGTATGTACTTACATACATATGTATGTACATACGTACGTATGTATATACATACGGATGTATGTATGTACATACATACGTATGTATATACATACGTATGTATGTATATACATACGTATGTATGTATATACATACGTATGTATGTATATACATATGTATGTATATACATACGTATGTATGTACATACATGCGTATGTATATACATACGTATGTATGTACATACATGCGTATGTATGTACATACATGCGTATGTATATACATACGTATGTATGTACATACAAGCGTATGTATATATATACATACATGCGTATGTATATACATATACGTATGTACTTATATACGTATGTACATACATATATACATACATACGTATGTACTTACATATGTATGTATATATACGTATGTACATACATACGTATGTATGTACATACATATGTATAAACATAGATACATATGTATATATACATACATACGTATGTATGTATATATACATACGTATGTATATATACATATGTATATATATACATACATATGTATGTATATATACATGCATATGTATGTATAAATATACATACATCTTTAATTCCTTAGCTATATTTATATAATACAGTAGTCTAGAGATATAAGGGTATTAATATGTATGTAGGTTGTTGTCTTTATATGTGTAGTGTAACTTCTAAATTTACAATAAAGATATGCTTTATATACACTAAAGTGTTCATCCCTGTCTAGAGGAGAACAGGGTAACTGCGTACATATGGTTCTACATACTGTACTCTATTGAACACAACTTCAATATATAATGGAGGTACTTCTTTCAATATAGAGAAGAAGGTAATTATAGACATGAAGTAAGCTTTGTGTGTATGTAAAGAACACTAAATTTCTTTGTATTTATACAGTTAGCTCTCTTGCTTCTTAGGAAGCATGTACACGTTCTACTGTGAGATCCTTATACACAACTAGAAGAACAATAGTAGTAGTTTCCTAAGAGACATATGTGTAGTATCTAGCGAGAATGTATTGATCTGTATGTACAGATCAAAACCTCTTATCTTATATATGTATGATCACTTCCAGGTTTCTACATACACGTGTATAATATAAAGAGACACACACAATGTGGGTTTAGATATGTTCTATAGAATACAGTTCCTTATATACAGACATGTCTACATTGATGTTATTTACCTGTATATAGAGATGGCTTGTTTCTAATAGGTGTATCTAGGAAATAATTTATATAATATGAATCTAGTATACAGTGACAGAAGGTTTTTGTCTTCCTACAGTGTAAGAGGTGTCTAGTGTGTGTATATATACAGGGAGTAAATAATAAGGCAACAAAGGAAAATACTGGTTTATTCTTTTATTTCACAATTTATTTACCTTTCTTCTTGAGATCGGGTTGTAGTAGTCTCCAGGTCTGGTGCTCTTCCTTAGGAATATAAAATAGGTTAGTTGTGTATATATAAAGGTTTAGTTTTGTATCTAGTGAAGAACGTTTATATATGGATGATGTAGCTATCAAGCAGGTGAGGATGCTAGAAGTAGTAGTAAGGAGTGTTACGGCAGAGTAATGGAGCTACCATGCTTCGTTAGATATAAAATATAACTGTATGGTTTAGCTTCTATATTCATATGTCTAGAGAAGGTTTAGTTTCATGTTTATTATTCCAGTATGAACAAGTTTGTATATTGCGCCTCATAAGTATCTGTTATGATAGAAGGGAGACGGTTTATATATGAATATAGCTTCATGTGTACGTATGTCCCCAGGATTCTTCCTCTACATGGTTTAGAATAAATTTACGGCTAATACATAAATATGCCTGAAGTGTTTGTGTATTGACGTGAAAAAGTGTCTTCTTGTATATAGAATATCTGTGTATTCAGGTATAAGGTTTATATACAGAAGATAAAATGTGTATAGAGAGGAAGCTTGGTTATATTTCCTTACAAGTATGTATATAGTATCGAGAGAAGATTTAGTTGTAACATGTTAGAAGAGGTGTATATATACAGATCATGGTTAGTTTTGTTTCATAATAGAGGAGGGTAACATGTATGTTTAGTTAGAAGAGGTAGCTGCGTGTATATATTTAGTTTTGTTTCTTTAAAAGACATGGCAACTTACTTTTGTGTCTCAATAATGTGTGTATAAACGGCAAATAAAACTTTACATACCTCTTTACACGTAAAATCCAAACAGATATCGTTAATAGTCCCAGAGTAAATAGAATGATGTTACAGCTTCAAGAAATGACAACAAAGGAAGAAGAGTTCCACAAACCGGAAGTAGTTCAATGTCAACAAAGGGCAAATAACTCTCGTCAAATTGTTTGGCAAAAACTCATGCGAGGCGGGAGAGCAGGCCAGCATAAAGCCAGCCTGCAACGGTCCCGGCCGACCCCGCAACGATTCGAACTTCAGACACGATCGAGTGGTCATGCCATACCGAAGTACGACAGCGAAGCCAGAAACGCTACGTGCAGCGCCACGCACAAGCCGCAATTCTACAGAGTCAAATAGGCATACTTATAGCTAACATTTTACTTCTTTTTAAAAAAAAAAGAAACGGAAAGAAAGCAAGATAACACGACATATTCCGAGTGTTATCTCGCTTTCTTTCCGTTTCTCTTTCTATATAAATATAACGGGATATATAGCCATTAAGGAACTGCTAGTGTTTTCTACATATATAACGGGATTTACACGAATAGAAGCCAGGGAATATGTAGTAAGGGGTTGACTTATATAGGGAGTCAATAGTTTTGTAGCAAGGACCATTTTCGCCAACTTCAAATTCTACGTAAATAAGGTTCGCATTTTTGCCCACTTCTTAGACATAAGATAGGGAGGAGGCTCACCTTATATTCGAGTATTTTGTATATCTAGACCGGCATCATCATGGGTAGAGCCTACCAGGTGCTATTGTGTTGAACGAGAGTAAGGCTGTGGGCTGATGTTTTAGATGGTCCTCAGGGCTCTGCTATCAATCGACTTTGTGTGGGGCCACGTTTCTGCTCCATAGAGGAGAAGACTGATGCATCTTTTCAGAACAATTAATATGTAGGTAACATAGCCTTAGACAGATCTGTATTTGTAATAGTTAGTATCGATTTGGGTAATCTTAAGACCATGATTCCAATCATCAATATATGTATTGATTAAACCTAAATATAGTATATATAAAATCTGTTCTCAGCTTCTCACCAGTTTCTTTGGAATTAAGTGTCTGAGAGTATAAGACTCTCCCTGGATAGGACACTGGCCTATCGCAGGATTAACTCCTCAGCTGAGTGTACTGATGAAATGTTTTTAAAGAATTATATACAGAACTTCCAAGCTGTGAGAGTTATATGTATGGACCCGTAACTCCCAAGGGAGTCATAGAGGCAACGCATTGACATACAGTGTTTCTAGGGCTCTTTTTAAAACCTGGCAGAGCCCAGGTCTGAATACAGCGGATTTCTTCTAGAGAAGTGTAGAGGAAGAATTCACCCCAGTACTAGACTGGTACTTTTTTTATCAACCTTGAATGGATGAAAGGCAAAGTTGGCCTTGATGGGATTTGAATTCAGACAGCTGAAATGAAGGCATTCTATCTGTTACATTTATATATACATACTTTCTTTGTCTAATAAACAAAACTAAATCTTCTTTAGACACACACAAAGTTACACTTATATAAACCTTCTTCTGTACAAACGAGGGTCAACTGAAAAGCTCATAGGCTGACTATGAAGGAGTGATGCTAGAACAGTGAAATCTTGCATGCATTAATTTCAACTCTCCTTACTAATAACTGCATTGTTTCTTTCCATTTGGTCAGTCAGCCCTCTTACATATATACTTCTGATTCTCTTTTTTACTAAGAAACAGAATTAAACCTTCTCTACACAGGAAAATATTACTGACATCTTCAAAGGAATGTAAATAAACTTCCTTATCTAGCGACGAACATGTGAAATAAACCAAACTTTTGCTTTTTCATTTCTTCTAAGTAACAAGACAGCTAATGCCAATAAGTGTGTATACAAAAAAAATGTCTACACACTTCAGGAAAAGAAAAATGTGTATAAATATATATATTTAGCACCCATCCACCATCTGAGTGAATCTCTTGGTCAGTGACCAAGTCTCAGACCCGTACAGCAATACAGATGAATCTTCAGGTCTTTACGAAGGTCCAACCTCAAACTGTGTATACACAATTGATGGACAAATATAATTGCACACACATACATATATATATATATATAAGCAAAACGACCCATGCTAGCGTGGGAGAAACTATGGGACATTGACCAGGGTGTTAGGTGGCCATAGGAGATGCTATGTGAAGTATATGACCTAAAACTGCTTCTTTCACCCTCTAAGCTTATGATGACCAGGGCTTAGTTGGCCACAGGAGATACTATGGCACATACATACCCTAAGCCGAAGCAAAAAAAAAAACCTAACGTTTAAATAATTATTTCTAACATTATGGAGGGAAATATACAGAAAATGTTTCAATAACTGATCAACCTAAAATTTAGTAAAATCCAAGTGTTTAACGTTTTTTATTCACACACGTGTGCGAGAAATGAAGCTGCCGTGCTTCGTTGTGAAAGAAATGGAGAAGAAAAAAATACAACTGTAGCTATACATATTTTGTTTCTTAAAAGAAAATAGGAAAGGTATTTTCCTGCATAGAGAAGGTTAATATATTTTTCGTAGTAGAAAGTAAATGGCGATATCCAATTTTAGTGGACTAAATGCTGCTTACGTGCTGTAGTTGCTGCTTACTTCAATGTATGAGGCTATTCCAACAAATTTACATTCCCTTTTTTTTAGCCGTTAAAAGAAATATAGATTTATTTATTGTTTGTTTTTTTGCGATTTATTTGCCACTAGAGCATTAGGCGGGGGAATTTTTTACAAAAATCAAGTACAAACATTTAACGAGTGATTAAAAAGGAATATAAAAAATTAAGTCCTCAATAGAGAGGCAGCCTTTTGGGGTCACACACACCCCCGTATAAAGTGTGCGACCTTTCTGCCAGGGAGCACAGAGAGAGGGGGATGCTCCCTTCTTCTCTTACCTGTACAAGCCGATATAGAGAGATGGCCCACTTACACGGGCCATTATTGCTACTTTCGCTACCCGCCTAATGCTCTAGCTGTTGTTTTGTGGGGGATTGAGGGCACACCACCTGTACAAAGAGATATTATCATCTTTCCTAAGGACCATCCTCCTCAGAAAATATCACATAATTCATGCCACTTGGACCTCATGACCGACCCATAATGGTGAATTTTGGTGGCATAGTGACATGGAGAGGAATGCAGGACCTGTGTTTGCAATAGACTGACAATGCAGGAGTATTACATATACAGTATAGCATATAGAGGAGGATTTAGTGCGATATATAGGGCAGGTAAATTATTTCAGCAGTATTTAGTGGAAGCCTATATGAAAGTAGAGGGATGCAGGCTTCAATATTTGAGGAACAATCAAGCCCAATTGTGAGTGGATGAGTATAATGGTTTAATGAATTATCTAAACAGATGATAACACTGAGCCTTAAGAAATGAAGACAAGATAAGAAACAGAGAAGACATTGACAGAATCGTGTCAGCAGAAATACCTGCATTGGAAGATGATCCAGTACTACATGAGCAGGTTTAAAAGTTTATGATCCACGGGCCATGTGGTTCTGGAAACCCTTTTCCCCCATTTATACAAAATGGATTTTTCCAAAAGAACTATCCAAAAACCTACAGAAGGGAAACATTATTGAACCTAAATGGATACCCAGAGTACAGGAGGTGCAAGACAGGAACTGCAGTGTAAATTGGATGACATTCAGTAGATAACAGGAATGTTGTGCCATTTAATGCCTTTTTGCTTAAGAAATATTGTGCACATATTAATGTTGAAGTTTGCTCTTCTGTAAAAAGTATCAAGTACCTCTTTAAATATGTTACATGGGGCATGATTGTACATCTATAGAAGTAACGAATAATGCATTACCTAATGAGGCTCAGAACCAACACAACCATGATGAAATAAGAACCTATCTTTGTTGCAGGTATGTGTCTCAGCCAGAAGCAGTGTCGTGTCTCTCGGAATTTAAGCTTCATGGTACATCACATACAGTATACAGCCTAGCCACACACCTGGAGAACAAACAGAGTTTACTTTCAAAGAGGCAATGCTCAGGTTGTGGTAGAAATGCAGGGACCCTTGCTGCCTGGTTCAAGCTAAATGAACTTGCTTACACCTTCTGGGATGCCGCCTCACAAACTCCAATTAAAAGCAGGATCAATAATAATGCTTCTATGAAATATTTCAATCCAGAACAGATTATGTAATGGCACAAGATTAGAAGTAGTAGAACTGCATAAACATTTTATCAAAGCTTCTCATATCTATGGTCCTTTGATGGGCAGGTGTGTTTTGATCCCAAGACTGAAGTTAGCCCCAGTGGTGCCAACATCCCTTTTTACTTTGGAAAGACCCCAGTTTCCATTAAGACTGTCATATGCCATGACAATCAACAAGAACCATGGTCAAATACATGATAAAGTGGGTCTGTTCCTCCCTGAGCAAGTATTTAACCCTGGACAATTGTATGTTGCTTTTTCAAGAGTTCACAGACAGATGTAAAAATTAATCCTACCAAACCCCCACCATTCCTACAACTGTTAGCTGTTAGCCCACCCCCAGCACCACCCAACCTCCGTTCTAGTCCCACCGTTAGAACCAATGCTGCTTACCCTGCCTCTTTTACTAGTTCACTCCGTCGCTCGAATTTCAAAGCTGGCCCTCTACACTTGGTCGTTGCCAGCTCACCACATGGTTGTGCTCTCTGTGTCCGCACTAGCCGGTACCTAAACACAATAAAATGTCACCTGTGCTACCAAAACTACCACAGGAACTCTGTTGGCATCAGCAAGGCTCAAGCCGAAAGGCTTCAATACTAGACCTGTAATCAGGGCCACTTTACCTCCGACGACCAGCTTTCTACCGAGTGTGTGTTGATGGAGGGGACATGAGACCAGCAAAGTCCTAGGAGTAGAGACTAGTAAATAATAAACGGTCCTAGCTATGTTAAGAATATATATAAGAAAAATGTTCTATACATTTAAGAAGACAAGAGAAATAAATATTTACCTCTTTCATGTAGGTAATATAGCGGTGTTATAAAAGTATAATAACTGATACGGGTAGTTTGTTTCAAACTATAACACATATAACTCTATCAGTGAAGCCCTTTAGTATAGGTCAACTGGGAAACTATAACACATATAACCCTATCAGTGAAGTCCTTTAGTATAGGTCAACTGGGAAACTATAACACATATAACCCTATCAGTGAAGTCCTTTAGTATAGGTCAACTGGGAAACTATAACACATATAACCCTATCAGTGAAGTCCTTTAGTATAGGTCAACTGGGAAACTATAACACATATAACCCTATCAGTGAAGCCCTCTGGGAAACTATAACACATATAACTCTATCAGTGAAGCCCTTTAGTATAGGTCAACTGGGAAACTATAACACATATAACCCTATCAGTGAAGTCCTTTAGTATAGGTCAACTGGGAAACTATAACACATATAACCCTATCAGTGAAGTCCTTTAGTATAGGTCAACTAACAGAAGTATTACGGGTATGGAAAAAATTCTAAATAAGCCTACAACAGTCATTGCGGGCCACTCTGACTGGTCAGGTGGGCTCGATTGTGGCCCGCGGGCCGCCTGTTGTACGCCCCTCCTTTAGACAGAATATCTATCACTGTTAAGTAATAATGTGATCTGTCGGCCAACTACATTTTCCAGCCTGTGGCGTTTGGGGGAGTCGGGATACTGACTGCGAGATTCTTATCTTCACTGGCGGCTAGCCTGACGAAGGTGACTGGTGAAGCTCGTGAGGGCACTTGGTTGTTCCAGCTCCTCAGCCTCGCCATCGCCCGAGGTAACGCTGCAGACGTGCTGGCTTGCCTAAAAAATCATTAGAGAGGTTTCCCAGTGCTCCTCGCGATACTGTTATCTTTTGCTCTAGTAGCAGCTCGTTTGTCCACCCCTTTCGCCTGCCTTTGGTTGTATGTCGTCCTAGATGTGTGTATTACCTGCTTGTGTGTTGTATGTGGTCCTAGATGTGTGTATTACCTGCTTATGTGGTCCTAGATGTATGTATTACCTGCTGGTGTGTTGTATGTGGTCCCAGATGTGTGGATTACCTGTTTTTGTGTTGTATGTGGTCCCAAATGTGTGTGCTACCCGCTTCTGTGATTTGTTTCTTCTTCCTCTCTTCCGAGAAACAATCGTGTATTTTTTAAATCTATTCCATGCGTTAAGTAATTAGCAGCAACAACAAACTGATTTTCAGTTGTAAAAAGAATCTTTAAACCTTCACCATTTACATTAACACATACCATACGTTGTCCCAGCCACAAATAAACAGTAAAAAAAACTTACTTTGCGGTTAAATTCTTCACAATTAAAAGAAAAATATTTCTAACACGTTTCTAGACAACACCAAGTTTACACCTTCAATATCCGGTAAAAGTAAAAACAAATTCTGGAGACATTTAACGAAACGAAACTATGTAAAGAAAAACGAAAATTAAACGAAGACAAATAGTAAATTTTAATTTTTATTACATAAAATACCAGTAATTCACTGCAGTAGATTTAATCAACTTTACTCTCTCTGCACGAAAGAAGAAAAAAATTCCTGACTTAGTGCTTAATATATAGAGAGGGGGAGAGTTTGGTGTTACTTGATATAGAGAGGGGTATTGGAAGAGAGTGCCGTGTAGTAGATATAGAGAGGGAGAGAGTTAGTGCTAATTGATATAAAGAGGGGGATATTCAAATTATCCCCTGTGGGGCGTGCACCCCACGTTGAGAATCCCTCATAAATAAATATATGTGAGTGTGTTGCTATGACTGCTATTTCTAGCAGGTTTACTGCAGTCCTGTAGACGCACAACAAAAACCGGAAGTGGCAGCCATTAAAAAACTTTGGCTTAAAATCAGGCAAAAGTTTTTTAACAATTTGCCAAGAAAGATAACTCTTGTCTTACTTAATCGCAAAAATCGAGGTAAAAATTTTGCGGTTGTGCAGTTTGTTTGGTGTATTTGACTGCTATTTATAGCATGTATGGACACTTTAGAAATAGCAGCGAAAAACGGAAAACAGCAGAAAGAAGGACACACACCTATATATATACCAGCTATACACACACCCATATCTACGTATAGGTGTGTGTGCGCGCGTGTATGTATATATAAATATATATATTTAAATGTATATATCTGTGCATATATATATGTATATACAGATACATAATTATATATATATATATATATACGTGTGTGTCCTTCTTTCTTATGTTTCCCGTTTTTCGCTGCTATTTCTAAAGTGTCCACATATGCTAGAAATAGCAGTCAAATACACCAAACAAACTGCACACCCGCAAAATTTTTGCCTCGATTTTTGCGATTAAGTAAGACAAGAGTTATCTTTCTTGGCAAATTGTTAAAAAACTTTTGCCTGATTTTAAGCCAAAGTTTTTTAATGGCTGCCACTTCCGGTTTTTGTTGTGCGTCTACAGGACTGCAGTAAACCTGCTAGAAATAGCAGTCATAGCAACACACTCACATATATTTATTTATGAGGGATTCTCAACGTGGGGTGCACGCCCCACAGGGGATAATTTGAATATAATAGGGGTCAATTTGAAAGTCATATAATACGACCCAACTCCCTGTTACACTTCGTATACACATGTTATCGTGTATCTGACAGCACCTGCGAGAAGTTTGTTTACATTAATAAAAACGATGATTTGTTGTCTTCAGTAGTTCCAAACCTTTTTTGCTCCATGCCCCACCTCAACGTTTAAAAATTAGGTTTATGTTCCCCTTTAATATAGAAATAAACCGAGTCTTGTAAAAGTGTTACTACTGTAATATAAAGTAGAAATGCTTTAATTAAACAAAGCTACGATGCCGCGATGATCAAAACAAACTTCAAAATATAAACAAACTTCTCGTAGCTGCTGCCAGATACACGATAACATGTGAACAAAGTGTAACTGGAAGTTTGGTCGTATTATATCACTTTCTAATTGGCCCCTATTAAATTCAAATGGCCCCCTGTGGGGCGTGTACCCTTCGTTGAGAATCCCTGATATATAAATATACATAAGTGTGTTGTTATGACTGCTATTTCTAGTAGGTTTCTGGCTGTCCTGTAGACGCACAACAAAAACCGGAAGTGGCAGCCATTAAAAAACTTTGGCTTAAAATCAGCCAAAAGATTTTTAATAATAGTAAAATTTTATTTTTGACAAGGACGATAACTTTTGTCTTACTTAATCGCAAAAATCGAGGCAAAAATTTTGCGGGTGTGCAGTTTACACGCTAAAATAAACCTGCTAGAAATAGCAGTCATAGCAACTCACATATATTTATATATCATATATATATATATATATATATATCAGCCAAACACACACACTTATATATGTACGTGTGTGTGTGTTGACCGCTATATATATATATAGCAGCCAAACACATATATATATATACATGTGTCTGTATATGTGTGTGTTTGTGTGTGTGTCCTCCCCTCGTCTATGGCTGCTATTTTTACATTGTCCTTCTTTTTGTTATTTTTCTCGGGATTTGAACATGCGACCACCTATTTACAATATAGAATCTTTACAGCTTTACTGACTTTTAAGTAATCCAAGTTGTAACCCCGGATTTAGGGGTGTTTAATTTATTTTGAAGTATTTTATTATTGGCCTTAGTTAGACGATCGTCCAAGACCATGCTGGGGCATATATATATCTATATATATGTGTGTGTGTGTGTGTATGCTGGGGCATATATATATATGTGTGTGTGTGTATATATATATATATATATATATGTGTGTGTGTGTGCTGGGGCATATATATATATGTGTGTGTGTGTATATATATATATGTGTGTGTGTGTGTGTCCTTTCTGTTATTCGCTGCTATTTCTAAAGTGTCCATATATATATCATATATATATATATATATGATATATAAATATATGTGAGTTGCTATGACTGCTATTTCTAGCAGGTTTATTTTTAGCGTGTAAACTGCACACCCTCAAAATTTTTGCCTCGATTTTTGCGATTAAGTAAGACAAAAGTTATCGTCCTTGTCAAAAATAAAATTTTACTATTATTGAAAATCTTTTGGCTGATTTTAAGCCAAAGTTTTTTAATGGCTGCCACTTCCGGTTTTTGTTGTGCGTCTACAGGACTGCAGTAAACCTGCTAGAAATAGCAGTCATAGCAACACACTCACATATATTTATTTATGAGGGATTCTCAACGTGGGGTGCACGCCCCACAGGGTATAATTTGAATATAATAGGGGTCAATTTGAAATTCATATAATACGACCAAGCTTCCAGATACACTTCGTATACACATGTTATCGTGTATCTGGCAGCACCTGCGAGAAGTTTGTTTACATTTTGGGGTTTGCTTTGATGATCGCTGCATCGCAGCTTTGTTTAAATAAAGGGTTTCTACTTTATATTACAGTAATAACACTTTTACAAGACTCGGATTGTTTTTATATTAAAGGGGGACATGTTTTTTAAACTCTGAACTCAGCATCTTTCTGTTGTTCTCCGGGATTCTAGCAAAGTATAAAAATATATATATATAGATATATATATATATCTGGCAGTCAACCTCAGACTCGAAAAAGCCGCCGCTAATCGTGATCGTTGGGGTTATAATTAGACTAAAGTGCTTCCACTGGGCACCATTAGCTGGTTGAGATCATTGGAGAATTCTTTCTGCGCTGAAAGAGCCTAGGACTAAAAGATATATATATAGATGTCGAAACGGCAGTAGCACAGCCGTTGGGGTCCTGAATATTTTCACATCTATATATGTGTGTGTATTCTGCGACATTTATAATTAGATAAGCAAGCATATTTGAATAACAAAATTTGAGGTTTAAATACTTTATTTTTTACCAATAACATAGAGAAAGGCATGAACAACACCACATGTTAATTACTTTAATATTGAAAGTAGGCTTATAAATATTAAAAAAGCAGATTTTTGTATCTTTCATGGTGGTCTGGTGGGTGATACCAGAGATGGTGGTAGTCCTGGTTTCGGTTTCAATCCTGGTCATGGGTTACATATAAGGTTTCATTTTTTTTTTTTTCTTTCTTTCAGTTTTCTTCTTATCTCTAGATATAAATATATATACATAAGGTAATTTGGTAGAATTGTTAGAACATCAGATAGAATTCTTTGCAGTATTTTTCCAGTTCTTTACTCTGAGTTCAACTTTACCTTTCTTCCATTCGGTGTCGATAAGTCTTGAATATGTCTAACGTAGCAATAACTGGAGCTACTTAACCAAGTTTTCCCAACCTAGTCGATGTCACCTACTGGTTGGCGATTTAAACTGTTGGCTGGGACAATGACCAACTAATCAGTCAGATTCGAACTCACTATGTCTGGCATATATTTTATATTTTATATTTGAATGAAGTTCTGTAAGTAACCTGGTGGCTTAGATGGCAATACTGCTCGAATAGATGGCTTCTATTATGAAGTTATAAGTTCATTCCCTATCCAGGATTGTAGAATTAATTTTATTTAGTTATTATTTAATCAATTCTTTTAACAAACAAATTACATCTATAAAACGCCAAATATAGTGAGTTCAAATCTGACTGACATGCATGGTATATATTTATGTTTCATTATACAGCGACACAATACACAGGAACTTATAAAGATATGTATATATTGTCCAGGAGTTTCGAGTTTAGTGGGAATTGGTACAACTCTCAATTGGAGCTAGTCCCTGCAAGACCAGCATAAATAATGTTATACCTTTTCATGAAATCTTGCACACCCGATATTTTATACATGATTATTTAAAGGTGAACAAAAACCAAAGAACATTGTGCAGCATTTCTCAACCTTTCTACCCATGTCGATCTCTTGAAATAGTTTTTATGTCTCAGGGAAGCCCTGCATAAAATATACTTTTTCTATCTCTAGAGCAGTGGTTCCCAAATCGTTTGCTGCGAGATGAAACAAGATGAGCTGCAAAAGACTAAGATTAAGTTTTATGATGTGAAAAAAATAAAACTGAAATTTCATATAAAAGTTCAAATATAGCTACAGCCACAAACCTAGGCTCCACACCCCGCAATGCAGAGGATAGTAAGATAGTACCAAGGCCTGACTCACCTCTTCCACTCCATTGAGACCTCTGCCATACTTGGTCCCTGTACTGCTGATTTCCTCCATAAAGTCGGGAGGAAAGATGACAGGAGCCTCATGAGGAGGGGCGACTATTGTAGCAGGTGTCTCTGGCCTTGCTCCGAGGTAACGCTTTTACGTTTCTTCCACAGGTTGCGGCTGAGGGACCACTTAGACTGGGGTGAAGTGTCTGTCCCTCCCCCGACTTCTTACTTCTTTCTTTTTCTCCTTTTCATTTTCTTTTCTCTTCTTGCTTATCTCTGCTATACCACGGCATCAAAAACATATATGATATATGTATGTATGGTATAGGTGTATTTATATTTAGGATAGTTATCAAAGGTAAATAGACTGGTTGGAGCAATAACAGTCTTGTTTATGTATATACACACACATATATATATATATATATATATATGTTTGTTCTTGTATTTCCATAGAAAAGGTAAAGAAAAGAAGAATGCTCTATGTATTGTACAGAGCTATTTAATTACATAATAAACAACAGAATATAATTATTCCATGCAAATAGACTTAGAATGGAAAACATTCAGACAGAGAAGAATGGATAATGAGCGTCGTAAGAGAAATTGGCCAACAATTAATATTAATGGAAATGTAGAAGAATTTCATATTAGTGATATGAATGTTTCGTGTGATCACTGTGGAGCTTTGAAATTTAGAAATGAAAATTGTAACTGTTGTAATAAAGGAAAGGTTGTGTTGCCACCATTGCAAATATACCCTGAGAGACTGAGAAATCTCTTTGAAAGAGACCAGGAAGCAGTTGATTTCACAGAAACATCTGCAATTAAAACTACATTTATTTCACTTCATTTGGTGTTACCACCCGGCAGAGGCCCGTATAGATTTCATATTCAGGGTCAAACATATCAATACACCCCCATCTCTGTAACCTGCAGAAAATACACCACAATATGGCCAGTTATATATTATTGATGGGAACGAAGGTGTGTAGCACAGATTGGAAGTACAACCAAATAATTGTTTCTGGCACAAGGCCAGCAATTACTGGTACTTTATTCTATCGACCTCATAAGGATGAAAACAAAGTCAACCTATAGATATTTCAGTTGAACCCTGCTTCATATAGATATTTCAGTTGAACCCTGCTTCAAACATGCATATTATTATTATATATTTTCAAACACACTTACATACATTATATTTATACACATAGAAATAATAAGTTAAAACTAAAGTATAATGATATAACAACAGTATATAATAGTTTTCTTCACTTTATTGAGATGCAATCGTTTTAAAGAAAAAACATGACAGTATAAGAAATATTTAATATGATAACATAATATTTCAGGTAGGATGGTGGTTTCTCTTTGAACTAATAATTGTTTCTATTTTAGGCACAAGGTCAGTAATTAACCAGTACATTACTGGTACTTTATTTTATCGACCCCGTAAGGATGAAAGGCAAAGTTAACCTCGGATCGTAAAGGGACGTAACTATGCTGGAAAGCATGGCGTCAGACCCTCTACCGATACTGCCAATTCACCATACAGTATAATTATACAAATATGCATATAGATAGCAATATATATACACTAATATGTATGTACATATTTACACATATGTACATATATATAGGGAGAGAGAGAGACACATGTATGTATGTATATATATATACACATGCGTGTATGTATGTGTTTATGTACATTCTTCGGTATATATATATGAGTCACGGTTTATTACACATTGGAGACACAGAGAGAGAGAGTTGAAACGAGAGGTGAGAGAGTTGAAACAAGAGAGGAGAGAGTTGAAACGAGGAGAGAGTTGAAACAAGAGGGTGAGGGGAGAGAGTGATGAAACGAGTCGGAGATAGAGTGTGAAAGAGAGAGAGAGGGGAAGAGAGAGAGAGAGAGGAAGAGAGAGAGAGAGGAAGAGAGAGATAGAGGAAGAGAGAGAGAGGAAGAGGGAGAGGGGGATGAAACAAGAGGGTGAGGGATGAAACAAGAGAGAGAGGGGAGAGAAAGAGAGAGGGGAGAGAGAGAGAGAGAGAGAGAGAGAGAGAGAGAGAGAGAGAGAGAGAAAGAATTGAAACAAGAGAGAGATGAAACAAGTGAGGGATTAGAGTGTTGAAACAAGAGAGAGAGAGAGAGCGAGATGGAACGAGAGAGAGAGAGCGAGATGAAATGAGAGAGTGAGAGCGAGATGAAATGAGAGAGTGAGAGCGAGATGAAATGAGAGAGAGAGAGAGCGAGATGAAATGAGACAGAGAGAGCGAGATGAAACGAGAGAGAGAGAGCGAGATGAAACGAGAGAGAGGGAGAGCGAGATGAAATGAGACAGAGAGAGCGAGATGAAACGAGAGAGAGAGAGAGAGAGAGCGAGATGAAATGAGAGAGTGAGAGCGAGATGAAATGAGAGAGAGTGAGAGCGAGATGAAATGAGAGAGAGAGAGCGAGATGAAACGAGAGAGAGAGAGAGCGAGATCAAATGAGGGAGAGTGAGAGCGATATGAAATGAGAGAGTGAGAGCGAGATGAAATGAGAGAGAGTGAGAGTGAGATGAAATGAGAGAGAGAGAGCGAGATGAAATGAGAGAGAGTGAGAGCGAGATGAAATGAGAGAGAGAGAGCGAGATGAAACGAGAGAGAGAGAGCGAGATGAAACGAGAGAGAGGGAGAGCGAGATGAAATGAGAGAGAGAGAGCGAGATGAAACGAGAGAGAGAGAGAGAGCGAGATGAAATGAGAGAGAGTGAGAGCGAGATGAAATGAGAGAGAGAGAGCGAGATGAAACGAGAGAGAGAGAGAGCGAGATCAAATGAGGGAGAGTGAGAGCGAGATGAAATGAGAGAGTGAGAGCGAGATGAAATGAGAGAGAGTGAGAGCGAGATGAAATGAGAGAGAGAGAGCGAGATGAAATGAGAGAGAGTGAGAGCGAGATGAAATGAGAGAGAGAGAGCGAGATGAAACGAGAGAGAGAGAGAGCGAGATGAAATGAGAGAGAGTGAGAGCGAGATGAAATGAGAGAGAGAGGAAACGAGAGTAGAGAGCGAGATGAAACAGGAGAGAGAGTGCGAGATGAAACAGGAGAGAGAGAGCGAGATGAAACGAGAGGGAGAGAAAGATGAAACGAGAGAGCGAGAGAGAGATAGAGGGAGATGAAACGACAGAGAGAGAGACAGATGAAACGAGAGAGAGAAATAGAGATGAAACGAGAGAGAGGAAGAGAGAGATGGAACGAGAGAGAGGAAGAGAGAGATGGAACGAGAGAGAGGAAGACAGAGATGAAATGAGAGAGAGGAAGACAGAGATGAAACGAGAGAGAGAGAGAGCGAGATGAAACGAGAGAGAGAGAGCGCGAGATGAAACTCTGTCATGTAATGTTATGGACATCTCTGCCCCTGTGGCTAATAAATCTGTCATGTAATGTTATGGACATCTCTGCCCCTGTGGCTAATAATTCTGTCATGTAATGTTATGGACATCTCTGCCCCTGTGGCTAATAAATCTGTCATGTAATGTTATGGACATCTCTGCCCCTGTGGCTAATAAATCTGTCATGTAATGTTATGGACATCTCTGCCCCTGTGGCTAATAATTCTGTCATGTAATGTTATGGACATCTCTGCCCCTGTGGCTAATAAATCTGTCATGTAATGTTATGGACATCTCTGCCCCTGTGGCTAATAAATCTGTCATGTAATGTTATGGACATCTCTGCCCCTGTGGCTAATAATTCTGTCATGTAATGTTATGGACATCTCTGCCCCTGTGGCTAATAAATCTGTCATGTAATGTTATGGACATCTCTGCCCCTGTGGCTAATAATTCTGTCATGTAATGTTATGGACATCTCTGCCCCTGTGGCTAATAATTCTGTCATGTAATGTTATGGACATCTCTGCTCCTGTGGCTAATAAATCTGTCATGTAATGTTATGGACATCTCTGCCCCTGTGGCTAATAATTCTGTCATGTAATGTTATGGACATCTCTGCCCCTGTGGCTAATAAATCTGTCATGTAATGTTATGGACATCTCTGCCCCTGTGGCTAATAATTCTGTCATGTAATGTTATGGACATCTCTGCCCCTGTGGCTAATAAATCTGTCATGTAATGTTATGGACATCTCTGCCCCTGTGGCTAATAATTCTGACATGTAATGTTATGGACATTGCTATCTTGTTTCATCTCAAACAGCAAAGTGCAAGAAGAGAAAATTGTTGTGTACAGAACTGTGAATTAAGATTTAGAAGAGGATCAGATATGAGCTGCTCTAATTTACCAACTAGTAATGATAGCTGTTGTTTTGTGGGGGATTGAGGGCAGACCACCTGTACAAAGAGATATTATCATCTTTCCTAAAGTCCATCCTCCTCAGAAAATACCACATAATTCATGCCACTTGGACCTCAAGACCGACCGATAATGGTGAATTTTGGTGGCATAGTGCCATGGAGAGGAATGCAGGACCTGTGTTTGCAATAGACTGACAATGCAGGAGTATTACATATACTGTATAGCATATAGAGGATGATTTAGTGCGATATATAGGGCAGGTAAATTATTTTAGCAGTATTTAGTGGATGCCTATATGAAAGTAGAGGGATGCAGGCTTCAATATTTGAAGAACAATCAAGCCCAATTGTGAGTGGATGAGTATAATGGTTTAATGAATTATCTAAACAGATGATAACACTGAGCCTTAAAAAATGAAGACAAGATAAGAAACAGAGAAGACATTGACAGAATCGTGTCAGCAGAAATACCTGCATTGGAAGATGATCCAGTACTACATGAGCAGGTTTAAAAGTTTATGATCCACAGGCCATGTGGTTCTGGAAACCCTTTTCTCCCATTTATACAAAATGGATTTTTCCAAAAGAACTATCCAAAAACCTACAGAAGGGAAACATTATTGAACCTAAATGGATACCCAGAGTACAGGAGGTGCAAGACAGGAACTGCAGTGTAAATTGGATGACATTCAGTAGATAACAGGAATGTTGTGCCATTTAATGCCTTTTTGCTTAAGAAATATTGTGCACATATTAATGTTGAAGTTTGCGCTTCTGTAAAAAGTGTCAAGTACCTCTTTAAATATGTTACATGGGGCATGATTGTACATCTATAGAAGTAACGAATAATTCATTACCTAATGAGGCTCAGAACCAACACAACCATGATGAAATAAGAACCTATCTTTGTTGCAGGTATGTGTCTCAGCCAGAAGCAGTGTCGTGTCTCTCGGAATTTAAGCTTCATGGTACATCACATACAGTATACAGCCTAGCCACACACCTGGAGAACAAACAGAGTTTACTTTCAAAGAGGCAATGCTCAGGTTGTGGTAGAAATGCAGGGACCCTTGCTGCCTGGTTCAAGCTAAATGAACTTGCTTACACCTTCTGGGATGCTGCCTCACAAACTCCAATTATAAGCAGGATCAATAATAATGCTTCTATGGAATATTTCAATCCAGAACAGATTATGTAATGGCACAAGATTAGAAGTAGAACTGCATAAACATTTTATCAAAGCTTCTCATATCTATGGTCCTTTGATGGGCAGGTGTGTTTTGATCCCAAGACTGAAGTTATCCCCCAGTGGTGCCAACATCCCTTTTACTTTGGAAAGACCCCAGTTTCCATTAAGACTGTCATATGCCATGACAATCAACACGAACCATGGTCAAATACATGATAAAGTGGGTCTGTTCCTCCCTGAGCAAGTATTTAAACCTGGACAATTGTATGTTGCTTTTTCAAGAGTTCACAGACAGATGTAAAAATTAATCCTACCAAACCCCCACCACTCCTACAACTGTTAGCTGTTAGCCCACCCCCAGCACCACCCAACCTCTGTTCTAGTCCCACCGTTAGAACCAATGCTGCTTACCCTGCCTCTTTTACTAGTTCACTCCGTCGCTCGAATTTCAAAGCTGGCCCTCTACACTTGGTCGTTGCCAGCTCACCACCTGGTTGTGCTCTGTGTCTGCACTAGCCGGTACCTAAACACAATAAAATGTCACCTGTGCTACCAAAACTACCACAGGAACTCTGTTGGCATCAGCAAGGCTCAAGCCGAAAGGCTTCAATACTAGACCTGTAATCAGGGCCACTTTACCTCCGACGACCAGCTTTCTACCGAGTGTGTGTTGATGGAGGGGACATGAGACCAGCAAAGTCCTAGGAGTAGAGACTAGTAAATAATAAACGGTCCTAGCTATGTTAAGAATATATATAAGAAAAATGTTCTATACATTTAAGAAGACAAGAGAAATAAATATTTACCTCTTTCATGTAGGTAATATAGCGGTGTTATAAAAGTATAATAACTGATACGGGTAGTTTGTTTCAAACTATAACACATATAACTCTATCAGTGAAGCCCTTTAGTATAGGTCAACTGGGAAACTATAACACATATAACCCTATCAGTGAAGTCCTTTAGTATAGGTCAACTGGGAAACTATAACACATATAACCCTATCAGTGAAGTCCTTTAGTATAGGTCAACTGGGAAACTATAACACATATAACCCTATCAGTGAAGTCCTTTAGTATAGGTCAACTGGGAAACTATAACACATATAACCCTATCAGTGAAGTCCTTTAGTATAGGTCAACTGGGAAACTATAACACATATAACCCTATCAGTGAAGTCCTTTAGTATAGGTCAACTGGGAAACTATAACACATATAACCCTATCAGTGAAGTCCTTTAGTATAGGTCAACTGGGAAACTATAACACATATAACTCTATCAGTGAAGTCCTTTAGTATAGGTCAACTGGGAAACTATAACACATATAACCCTATCAGTGAAGTCCTTTAGTATAGGTCAACTGGGAAACTATAACACATATAACCCTATCAGTGAAGTCCTTTAGTATAGGTCAACTGGGAAACTATAACACATATAACCCTATCAGTGAAGTCCTTTAGTATAGGTCAACTGGGAAACTATAACACATATAACTCTATCAGTGAAGTCCTTTAGTATAGGTCAACTGGGAAACTATAACACATATAACCCTATCAGTGAAGTCCTTTAGTATAGGTCAACTGGGAAACTATAACACATATAACCCTATCAGTGAAGTCCTTTAGTATAGGTCACCTGGGAAACTATAACACATATAACCCTATCAGTGAAGTCCTTTAGTATAGGTCAACTGGGAAACTATAACACATATATCCCTATCAGTGAAGTCCTTTAGTATAGGTCAACTAACAGAAGTATTACGGGTATGGAAAAAATTCTAAATAAGCCTACAACAGTCATTGCGGGCCACTCTGACTGGTCAGGTGGGCTCGATTGTGGCCCCGCGGGCCGCCTGTTGCACGCCCCTCCTTTAGACAGAATATCTATCACTGTTAAGTAATACTGTGATCTGTCGGCCAACTACATTTTCCAACCTGTGGCGTTTGGGGGAGTCGGGATACTGACTGCGAGATTCCTATCTTCACTGGCGGCTAGCCTGATGAAGGTGACTGGTGAAGCTCGTGAGGGCACTTGGTTGTTCCAGCTCCTCAGCCTCGCCATCGCCCGAGGTAACGCTGCAGACGTGCTGGCTTGCTTAAAAAATCATTAGAGAGGTTTCCCAGTGCTCCTCGCGATACTGTTATCTTTTGCTCTAGTAGCAGCTCGTTTGTCCACCCCTTTCGCCTGCCTTTGGTTGTATGTCGTCCTAGATGTGTGTATTACCTGCTTGTGTGTTGTATGTGGTCCTAGATGTGTGTATTACCTGCTTGTGTGTTGTATGTGGTCCTAGATGTGTGTATTACCTGCTTGTGTGTTGTATGTGGTCCTAGATGTGTGTATTACCTGCTTGTGTGTTGTATGTGGTCCTAGATGTGTGTATTACCTGCTTGTGTGTTGTATGTGGTCCTAGATGTGTGTATTACCTGCTTATGTGGTCCTAGATGTATGTATTACCTGCTGGTGTGTTGTATGTGGTCCCTGATGTGTGGATTACCTGTTTTTGTGTTGTATGTGGTCCCAAATGTGTGTGCTACCCGCTTCTGTGATTTGTTTTGTTTCTTCTTTCTCTCTTCCGAGAAATAATCCTGTATTTTTTAAATCTATTCCATGCGTTAAGTAATTAGCAGCAACAACAAACTGATTTTCAGTTGTAAAAAGAATCTTTAAACCTTCACCATTTACATTAACACATACCATACGTTGTCCCAGCCACAAATAAACAGTAAAAAAAACTTACTTTGCGGTTAAATTCTACACAATTAAAAGAAAAATATTTCTAACACGTTTCTAGACAACACCAAGTTTACACCTTCAATATCCGGTAAAAGTAAAAACAAATTCTGGAGACATTTAACGAAACGAAACTATGTAAAGAAAAACGAAAATTAAACGAAGACAAATAGTAAATTTTAATTTTTATTAAATAAAATACCAGTAATTCACTGCAGTAGATTTAATCAACTTTACTCTCTCTGCACGAAAGAAGAAAAAAATTCCTGACTTAGTGCTTAATATATAGAGAGGGGGAGAGTTTGGTGTTACTTCATATAGAGAGGGGTATTGGAAGAGAGTGCCGTGTAGTAGATATAGAGAGGGAGAGAGTTAGTGCTAATTGATATAAAGAGGGGGATTTGCACCCCCCCCCCCCGCCTAGAAAAATTCCGAAATGCTTCGACCTCCCTGTACATATATATATATATAGTATACACACACAGACATATATATATATGTATATATTATATATATAGTAAATAAATGTATGTGTGTATCAGTGGTCCCCAAACTTTTCTGTTCCACACCCCTCCTCTAAAATATGTTTATGTTCCCCTTTAATATAAAAGCAATCCGAGTATTCTGAAAGTATTATTACTGTAATATAAAGTAGAAACCCTTTATTTAAACAAAGCTACGATGCAGCGATGATCAAAACAAACTTCTCGTAGGTGCTGCCAAGCGGGGAAAAGTGGATGTATAGTGATGATGATATATATATATATGTCCCACCCTTGCAAACAGGGAAAAGCAGACGCAAAATGAAAATGATGATATATATATAGATAGATAGATATGTATATATATATATATATATATTTATACTTATACGTCATGGTGGCTACAGGTGCCAAGAGGAAGATGCCGGTCAAATCCTCTGATATTTGTTTATCTTCCTTTCCTTTGTATATATATATATAGTATGTGTGTGTGTGTATGAAGATGTATGACCCCTAGCAAGCCAAACTACAGTTACTCCCCAACATGGAGAGCAAATTAAAACATTACCTGTTAGAGAGGAACGTGAAATGATTTGTTAGTGAACTACCGGTGTAACAGTAATTGTGTTACCGGTGTAACTATTTCTGTTTACCTTATTTTTAAATGACACTCCTATATTAGTTTCGTGACCTTTCAATTCAAATAAATTCTTGATGATGATTGAACTCGCATCGGAGTAGCCCAACGCCTTGGCCTCCGCGTGTGTGAGCCACATAAATGCTCTCAACGACATAGTGAGAAGAAGCCTGGACGCAGCTGAATTTCCATCTCAACTGGAGCCAGCAGGCCTAGGCCGCGGAGATGGCAAGCACCCCGAGGGAATCACCCTCTTCCCATTCGAAGGAGGTAGATCCACAAACCCCAGCATCGCTGCCCGTCTCGCAGATGAACATAAAATAAACAAATTCCGGTGTTTGTCCTGGAGCCTCTTCTAAGCACCAGCCGCCGTCGAGACCTCGGGCCAACTTGGACCCATTACAGCCGAGCTCCTCCGCAACATCGCAGTTGCTGTGGCCCGTCTGAGGATGGAGTCCCACGAGGTTGGATGCCTGTTGCAGCAGGTGTCACTGTCCTTACATATATATACGTAAATGTTCCCTTGACTGCTATTTCTAGCATATATTAATAGACACTTTAGAAACAGCAGCTAAAAATCAAGAAACAACAGTGTGTGTCTGTATATATATATCTTTTCGTTCTCTCTCTCTCTCTCTCTCTCTATATATATATATATATATATATATATTTATATCAGTGATCCCCCTCGCAACCTTTAATTAAACAAACCTGCGATGAGGCGATGATCAAAATAAACACCAAAGTATAAACAAACAGCCCATAGGTGCAGCCGGATACACGATAACATGTGTAGACGAAGTAAAACTTTTATTACTGTAATATAAAGTAGAAACCCTTTATTTAAACAAAGCTGCGATGCAGCGATGATCAAAACAAACTTCAAATAACATGTGTATACGAAGTGTATCTGGAAGCTTGGTCGTATTATATGACTTTCAAATTGACCCCTATTATATTCAAATTATCCCCTGTGGGGCGTGCACCCCACGTTGAGAATCCCTCATAAATAAATATATGTGAGTGTGTTGCTATGACTGCTATTTCTAGCAGGTTTACTGCAGTCCTGTAGACGCACAACAAAAACCGGAAGTGGCAGCCATTAAAAAACTTTGGCTTAAAATCAGGCAAAAGTTTTTTAACAATTTGCCAAGAAAGATAACTCTTGACTTACTTAATCGCAAAAATCGAGGCAAAAATTTTGCGGGTGTGCAGTTTGTTTGGTGTATTTGACTGCTATTTCTAGCATGTATGGACACTTTAGAAATAGCAGCGAAAAACGGAAAACAGCAGAAAGAAGGACACACACCTATATATATATATATATATATATATATACCAGCTATACACTCACCCATACATATATATATATACCAGCTATACACACACCCATATCTACGTATGTGTGTGTGCGCGCGTGTATGTATATATAAATATATATATTTAAATGTATGTATCTGTGCATATATATATGTATATATATATATATACGTGTGTGTCCTTCTTTCTTATGTTTCGCTGCTATTTCTAAAGTGTCCATATATGCTAGAAATAGCAGTCAAATACACCAAACAAACTGCACACCCGCAAAATTTTTGCCTCGATTTTTGCGATTAAGTAAGACAAGAGTTATCTTTCTTGGCAAATTGTTAAAAAACTTTTGCCTGATTTTAAGCCAAAGTTTTTTAATGGCTGCCACTTCCGGTTTTTGTTGTGCGTCTACAGGACTGCAGTAAACCTGCTAGAAATAGCAGTCATAGCAACACACTCACATATATTTATTTATGAGGGATTCTCAACGTGGGGTGCACGCCCCACAGGGGATAATTTGAATATAATAGGGGTCAATTTGAAAGTCATATAATACGACCCAACTCAGTTACACTTCGTATACACATGTTATCGTGTATCTGGCAGCACCTGCGAGAAGTTTGTTTACATTTTGGGGTTTGCTTTGATGTTCGCTGCATCTCAGCTTTGTTGAAATAAAGGGTTTCTACTTTATATTACAGTAATAACACTTTTACAAGACTCGGATTGTTTTTATATCAAAGGGGGACATGTTTTTTAAACTCTGAACTCAGCATCTTTCTGTTGTTCTCCGGGATTCTAGCAAAGTATAAAAATATATATATATATATATATCTGGCAGTCAACCTCAGACTCGAAAAAGCCGCCGCTAATCGTGATCGTTGGGGTTATAATTAGACTAAAGTGCTTCCACTGGGCACCATTAGCTGGTTGTGATCATTGGAGAATTCTTTCTGCGCTGAAAGAGCCTAGGAGTAAAAGATATATATATAGATGTCGAAACGGCAGTAGCACAGCCGTTGGGGTCCTGAATATTTTCACATCTATATATGTGTGTGTATTCTGCGACATTTATAATTACATAAGCAAGCATATTTGAATAACAAAATTTGAGGTTTAAATACTTTCTTTTTTACCAATAACATAGAGAAAGGCATGAACAACACCACATGTTAATTACTTTAATATTGAAAGTAGGCTTATAAATATTAAAAAAGCAGATTTTTGTATCTTTCATGGTGGTCTGGTGGGTGATACCAGAGATGGTGGTAGTCATGGTTTCGGTTTCAATCCTGGTCATGGGTTACATATAAGGTCTCATTTTTCTTTCTTTTCTTTCTTTCAGTTTTCTTCTTATCTCTAGATATAAATATATATACATAAGGTAATTTGGTAGAATTGTTAGAACATCAGATAGAATTCTTTGCAGTATTTTTCCAGTTCTTTACTCTGAGTTCAACTTTACCTTTCTTCCATTCGGTGTCGATAAGTCTTGAATATGTCTAACGTAGCAATAACTGGAGCTACTTAACCAAGTTTTCCCAACCTAGTCGATGTCACCTACTGGTTGGCAATTTAAACTGTTGGCTGGGACAATGACCAACTAATCAGTCAGATTCGAACTCACTATGTCTGGCATATATTTTATATTTTATATTTGAATGAAGTTCTGTAAGTAACCTGGTGGCTTAGATGGCAATACTGCTCGAATAGATGGCTTCTATTATGAAGTTATAAGTTCATTCCCTATCCAGGATTGTAGAATTAATTTTATTTAGTTATTATTTAATCAATTGTTTTAACAAACAAATTACATCTATAAAACGCCAAATATAGTGAGTTCAAATCTGACTGACATGCATGGTATATATTTATGTTTCATTATACAGCGACACAATACACAGGAACTTATAAAGATATGTATATATTGTCCAGGAGTTTCGAGTTTAGTGGGAATTGGTACAACTCTCAATTGGAGCTAGTCCCTGCATAAATAATGTTATACCTTTTCATGAAATCTTGCACACCCGATATTTTATACATGATTATTTAAAGGTGAACAAAAACCAAAGAACATTGTGCAGCATTTCTCAACCTTTCTACCCATGTCGATCTCTTGAAATAGTTTTTATGTCTCAGGGAAGCCCTGCATAAAATATACTTTTTCTATCTCTAGAGCAGTGGTTCCCAAATCGTGTGCTGCGAGATGAAACAAGATGAGCTGCAAAAGACTAAGATTAAGTTTTAAGATGTGAAAAATATATAACTGAAATTTCATATAAAAGTTCAAATATAGCTACAGCCACAAACCTAGGCTCCACACCCCGCAATGCAAAGGATAGTAAGATAGTACCAAGGCCTGACTCACCTCTTCCACTCCATTGAGACCTCTGCCATACTTGGTCCCTGTACTGCTGATTTCCTCCATAAAGTCGGGAGGAAAGACGACAGAAGCCTCATGAGGAGGGGCGACTATTGTAGCAGGTGTCTCTGGCCTTGCTCCGAGGTAACGCTTTTACGTTTCTTCCACAGGTTGCGGCTGAGGGACCACTTAGACTGGGGTGAAGTGTCTGTCCCTCCCCCGACTTCTTACTTCTTTATTTTTCTCATTTTCATTTTCTTTTCTCTTCTTGCTTATCTCTGCTATACCACGGCATCAAAAACATATATGATATATGTATGTATGGTATAGGTGTATTTATATTTAGGATAGTTATCAAAGGTAAATAGACTGGTTGGAGCAATAACAGTCTTGTTTATGTATATACACACACACATATATATATATATATATATATGTTTGTTCTTGTATTTCCATAGAAAAGGTAAAGAAAAGAAGAATGCTCTATGTATTGTACAGAGCTATTTAATTACATAATAAACAACAGAATATAATTATTCCATGCAAATAGACTTAGAATGGAAAACATTCAGACAGAGAAGAATGGATAATGAGCGTCGTAAGAGAAATTGGCCAACAATTAATATTAATGGAAATGTAGAAGAATTTCATATTAGTGATATGAATGTTTCGTGTGATCACTGTGGAGCTTTGAAATTTAGAAATGAAAATTGTAACTGTTGTAATAAAGGAAAGGTTGTGTTGCCACCATTGCAAATATACCCTGAGAGACTGAGAAATCTCTTTGAAAGAGGCCAGGAAGCAGTTGATTTCACAGAAACATCTGCAATTAAAACTACATTTATTTCACTTCATTTGGTGTTACCACCCGGCAGAGGCCCGTATAGATTTCATATTCAGGGTCAAACATATCAATACACCCCCATCTCTGTAACCTGCAGAAAATACACCACAATATGGCCAGTTATATATTATTGATGGGAACGAAGGTGTGTAGCACAGATTGGAAGTACAACCAAATAATTGTTTCTGGCACAAGGCCAGCAATTACTGGTACTTTATTCTATCGACCTCATAAGGATGAAAACAAAGTCAACCTATAGATATTTCAGTTGAACCCTGCTTCATATAGATATTTCAGTTGAACCCTGCTTCAAACATGCATATTATTATTATATATTTTCAAACACACTTACATACATTATATTTATACACATAGAAATGTTAAAACTAAAGTATAATGATATAACAACAGTATATAATAGTTTTCTTCACTTTATTGAGATGCAATCGTTTTAAAGAAAAAACATGACAGTATAAGAAATATTTAATATGATAACATAATATTTCAGGTAGGATGGTGGTTTCTCTTTGAACTAATAATTGTTTCTATTTTAGGCACAAGGTCAGTAATTAACCAGTACATTACTGGTACTTTATTTTATCGACCCCGTAAGGATGAAAGGCAAAGTTAACCTCGGATCGTAAAGGGACGTAACTATGCTGGAAAGCATGGCGTCAGACCCTCTACCGATACTGCCAATTCACCATACAGTATAATTATACAAATATGCATATAGATAGCAATATATATACACTAATATGTATGTACATATTTACACATATGTACATATATATAGGGAGAGAGAGAGAGACACATGTATGTATGTATATATATATACACATGCGTGTATGTATGTGTTTATGTACATTCTTCGGTATATATATATGAGTCACGGTTTATTACACATTGGAGACACAGAGAGAGAGAGTTGAAACGAGAGGTGAGAGAGTTGAAACAAGAGAGGAGAGAGTTGAAACGAGGAGAGAGTTGAAACAAGAGGGTGAGGGGAGAGAGTGATGAAACGAGTCGGAGATAGAGTGTGAAAGAGAGAGAGAGGGGAAGAGAGAGAGAGGAAGAGAGAGAGAGAGGAAGAGAGAGAGAGGAAGAGGGAGAGGGGGATGAAACAAGAGGGTGAGGGATGAAACAAGAGAGAGAGGGGAGAGAAAGAGAGAGGGGAGAGAAAGAGAGAGGGGAGAGAAAGAGAGAGAGAGAAAGAATTGAAACAAGAGAGAGATGAAACAAGTGAGGGATTAGAGTGTTGAAACAAGAGAGAGAGAGAGAGCGAGATGGAACGAGAGAGAGAGAGCGAGATGAAATGAGAGAGTGAGAGCGAGATGAAACGAGAGAGTGAGAGCGAGATGAAATGAGAGAGAGAGAGAGCGAGATGAAATGAGACAGAGAGAGCGAGATGAAACGAGAGAGAGAGAGCGAGATGAAACGAGAGAGAGGGAGAGCGAGATGAAATGAGACAGAGAGAGCGAGATGAAACGAGAGAGAGAGAGAGCGAGATGAAATGAGAGAGTGAGAGCGAGATGAAATGAGAGAGAGTGAGAGCGAGATGAAATGAGAGAGAGAGAGCGAGATGAAACGAGAGAGAGAGAGAGCGAGATCAAATGAGGGAGAGTGAGAGCGAGATGAAATGAGAGAGTGAGAGCGAGATGAAATGAGAGAGAGTGAGAGCGAGATGAAATGAGAGAGAGAGAGCGAGATGAAATGAGAGAGAGTGAGAGCGAGATGAAATGAGAGAGAGAGCGAGATGAAACGAGAGAGAGAGAGCGAGATGAAACGAGAGAGAGGGAGAGCGAGATGAAATGAGAGAGAGAGAGCGAGATGAAACGAGAGAGAGAGAGAGAGCGAGATGAAATGAGAGAGAGTGAGAGCGAGATGAAATGAGAGAGAGAGAGCGAGATGAAACGAGAGAGAGAGAGAGCGAGATCAAATGAGGGAGAGTGAGAGCGAGATGAAATGAGAGAGAGTGAGAGCGAGATGAAATGAGAGAGAGAGAGCGAGATGAAATGAGAGAGAGTGAGAGCGAGATGAAATGAGAGAGAGAGCGAGATGAAACGAGAGAGAGAGAGCGAGATGAAACGAGAGAGAGGGAGAGCGAGATGAAATGAGAGAGAGAGAGCGAGATGAAACGAGAGAGAGAGAGAGAGCGAGATGAAATGAGAGAGAGTGAGAGCGAGATGAAATGAGAGAGAGAGAGCGAGATGAAACGAGAGAGAGAGAGAGCGAGATCAAATGAGGGAGAGTGAGAGCGAGATGAAATGAGAGAGTGAGAGCGAGATGAAATGAGAGAGAGTGAGAGCGAGATGAAATGAGAGAGAGAGAGCGAGATGAAATGAGAGAGAGTGAGAGCGAGATGAAATGAGAGAGAGAGAGCGAGATGAAACGAGAGAGAGAGAGAGCGAGATGAAATGAGAGAGAGTGAGAGCGAGATGAAATGAGAGAGAGAGGAAACGAGAGTAGAGAGCGAGATGAAACAGGAGAGAGAGTGCGAGATGAAACAGGAGAGAGAGAGCGAGATGAAACGAGAGGGAGAGAAAGATGAAACGAGAGAGCGAGAGAGAGATAGAGGGAGATGAAACGACAGAGAGAGAGACAGATGAAACGAGAGAGAGAAATAGAGATGAAACGAGAGAGGGGAAGAGAGAGATGGAACGAGAGAGAGGAAGAGAGAGATGGAACGAGAGAGAGGAAGACAGAGATGAAATGAGAGAGAGGGAGACAGAGATGAAACGAGAGAGAGAGAGAGCGAGATGAAACGAGAGAGAGAGAGCGCGAGATGAAACTCTGTCATGTAATGTTATGGACATCTCTGCCCCTGTGGCTAATAAATCTGTCATGTAATGTTATGGACATCTCTGCCCCTGTGGCTAATAATTCTGTCATGTAATGTTATGGACATCTCTGCCCCTGTGGCTAATAAATCTGTCATGTAATGTTATGGACATCTCTGCCCCTGTGGCTAATAATTCTGTCATGTAATGTTATGGACATCTCTGCCCCTGTGGCTAATAAATCTGTCATGTAATGTTATGGACATCTCTGCCCCTGTGGCTAATAATTCTGTCATGTAATGTTATGGACATCTCTGCCCCTGTGGCTAATAAATCTGTCATGTAATGTTATGGACATCTCTGCCCCTGTGGCTAATAATTCTGTCATGTAATGTTATGGACATCTCTGCCCCTGTGGCTAATAAATCTGTCATGTAATGTTATGGACATCTCTGCCCCTGTGGCTAATAATTCTGTCATGTAATGTTATGGACATCTCTGCCCCTGTGGCTAATAAATCTGTCATGTAATGTTATGGACATCTCTGCCCCTGTGGCTAATAATTCTGTCATGTAATGTTATGGACATTGCTATCTTGTTTCATCTCAAACAGCAAAGTGCAAGAAGAGAAAATTGTCGTGTACAGAACTGTGAATTAAGATTTAGAAGAGGATCAGATATGAGCTGCTCTAATTTACCAACTAGTAATGATAGCTGTTGTTTTGTGGGGGATTGAGGGCACACCACCTGTACAAAGAGATATTATCATCTTTCCTAAAGTCCATCCTCCTCAGAAAATATCACATAATTCATGCCACTTGGACCTCAAGACCGACCGATAATGGTGAATTTTGGTGGCATAGTGCCATGGAGAGGAATGCAGGACCTGTGTTTGCAATAGACTGACAATGCAGGAGTATTACATATACTGTATAGCATATAGAGGAGGATTTAGTGCGATATATAGGGCAGGTAAATTATTTTAGCAGTATTTAGTGGATGCCTATATGAAAGTAGAGGGATGCAGGCTTCAATATTTGAAGAACAATCAAGCCCAATTGTGAGTGGATGAGTATAATGGTTTAATGAATTATCTAAACAGATGATAACACTGAGCCTTAAAAAATGAAGACAAGATAAGAAACAGAGAAGACATTGACAGAATCGTGTCAGCAGAAATACCTGCATTGGAAGATGATCCAGTACTACATGAGCAGGTTTAAAAGTTTATGATCCACGGGCCATGTGGTTCTGGAAACCCTTTTCTCCCATTTATACAAAATGGATTTTTCCAAAAGAACTATCCAAAAACCTACAGAAGGGAAACATTATTGAACCTAAATGGATACCCAGAGTACAGGAGGTGCAAGACAGGAACTGCAGTGTAAATTGGATGACATTCAGTAGATAACAGGAATGTTGTGCCATTTAATGCCTTTTTGCTTAAGAAATATTGTGCACATATTAATGTTGAAGTTTGCGCTTCTGTAAAAAGTGTCAAGTACCTCTTTAAATATGTTACATGGGGCATGATTGTACATCTATAGAAGTAACGAATAATGCATTACCTAATGAGGCTCAGAACCAACACAACCATGATGAAATAAGAACCTATCTTTGTTGCAGGTATGTGTCTCAGCCAGAAGCAGTGTCGTGTCTCTCGGAATTTAAGCTTCATGGTACATCACATACAGTATACAGCCTAGCCACACACCTGGAGAACAAACAGAGTTTACTTTCAAAGAGGCAATGCTCAGGTTGTGGTAGAAATGCAGGGACCCTTGCTGCCTGGTTCAAGCTAAATGAACTTGCTTACACCTTCTGGGATGCCGCCTCACAAACTCCAATTATAAGCAGGATCAATAATAATGCTTCTATGGAATATTTCAATCCAGAACAGATTATGTAATGGCACAAGATTAGAAGTAGTAGAACTGCATAAACATTTTATCAAAGCTTCTCATATCTATGGTCCTTTGATGGGCAGGTGTGTTTTGATCCCAAGACTGAAGTTATCCCCCAGTGGTGCCAACATCCCTTTTACTTTGGAATGACCCCAGTTTCCATTAAGACTGTCATATGCCATGACAATCAACAAGAACCATGGTCAAATACATGATAAAGTGGGTCTGTTCCTCCCTGAGCAAGTATTTAACCCTGGACAATTGTATGTTGCTTTTTCAAGAGTTCACAGACAGATGTAAAAATTAATCCTAGCAAACCCCCACCACTCCTACAACTGTTAGCTGTTAGCCCACCCCCAGCACCACCCAACCTCCGTTCTAGTCCCACCGTTAGAACCAATGCTGCTTACCCTGCCTCTTTTACTAGTTCACTCCGTCGCTCGAATTTCAAAGCTGGCCCTCTACACTTGGGCGTTGCCAGCTCACCACCTGGTTGTGCTCTCTGTGTCCGCACTAGCCGGTACCTAAACACAATAAAATGTCACCTGTGCTACCAAAACTACCACAGGAACTCTGTCGGCATCAGCAAGGCTCAAGCCGAAAGGCTTCAATACTAGACCTGTAATCAGGGCCACTTTACCTTCGACGACCAGCTTTCTACCGAGTGTGTGTTGATGGAGGGGACATGAGACCAGCAAAGTCCTAGGAGTAGAGACTAGTAAATAATAAACGGTCCTAGCTATGTTAAGAATATATATAAGAAAAATGTTCTATACATTTAAGAAGACAAGAGAAATAAATATTTACCTCTTTCATGTAGGTAATATAGCGGTGTTATAAAAGTATAATAACTGATGCAGGTAGTTTGTTTCAAACTATAACACATATAACTCTATCAGTGAAGCCCTTTAGTATAGGTCAACTGGGAAACTATAACACATATAACCCTATCAGTGAAGTCCTTTAGTATAGGTCAACTGGGAAACTATAACACATATAACCCTATCAGTGAAGTCCTTTAGTATAGGTCAACTGGGAAACTATAACACATATAACCCTATCAGTGAAGTCCTTTAGTATAGGTCAACTAACAGAAGTATTACGGGTATGGAAAAAATTCTAAATAAGCCTACAACAGTCATTGCGGGCCACTCTGACTGGTCAGGTGGGCTCGATTGTGGCCCGCGGGCCGCCTGTTGCACGCCCCTCCTTCAGACAGAATATCTATCACTGTTAAGTAATACTGTGATCTGTCGGCCAACTACATTTTCCAGCCTGTGGTGTTTGGGGGAGTCGGGATACTGACTGCGAGATTCCTATCTTCACTGGCGGCTAGCCTGACGAAGGTGACTGGTGAAGCTCGTGAGGGCACTTGGTTGTTCCAGCTCCTCAGCCTCGCCATCGCCCGAGGTAACGCTGCAGACGTGCTGGCTTGCCTAAAAAATCATTAGAGAGGTTTCCCAGTGCTCCTCCCGATACTGTTATCTTTTGCTCTAGTAGCAGCTCGTTTGTCCACCCCTTTCGCCTGCCTTTGGTTGTATGTCGTCCTAGATGTGTGTATTACCTCCTTGTGTGTTGTATGTGGTCCTAGATGTGTGTATTACCTGCTTATGTGGTCCTAGATGTATGTATTACCTGCTGGTGTGTTGTATGTGGTCCCAGATGTGTGGATTACCTGTTTTTGTGTTGTATGTGGTCCCAAATGTGTGTGCTACCCGCTTCTGTGATTTGTTTGTTTCTTCTTTCTCTCTTCCGAGAAACAATCCTGTATTTTTTAAATCTATTCCATGCGTTAAGTAATTAGCAGCAACAACAAACTGATTTTCAGTTGTAAAAAGAATCTTTAAACCTTCACCATTTACATTAACACATACCATACGTTGTCCCAGCCACAAATAAACAGTAAAAAAAACTTACTTTGCGGTTAAATTCTTCACAATTAAAAGAAAAATATTTCTAACACGTTTCTAGACAACAAGTTTACACCTTCAACATCCGGTAAAAGTAAAAACAAATTCTGGAGACATTTAACGAAACGAAACTATGTAAAGAAAAACGAAAATTAAACGAAGACAAATAGTAAATTTTAATTTTTATTAAATAAAATACCAGTAATTCACTGCAGTAGATTTAATCAACTTTACTCTCTCTGCACGAAAGAAGAAAAAAATTCCTGACTTAGTGCTTAATATATAGAGAGGGGGAGAGTTTGGTGTTACTTCCTATAGAGAGGGGTATTGGAAGAGAGTGCCGTGTAGTAGATATAGAGAGGGAGAGAGTTAGTGCTAATTGATATAAAGAGGGGGATTTGCACCCCCCCACCCCGCCTAGAAAAATTCTGAAATGCTTCGACCTCCCTGTACATATATATATATATATATATAGTATACACACACAGACATATATATATGTATATATTATATATATAGTAAATAAATGTGTGTGTGTATCAGTGGTCCCCAAACTTTTCTGTTCCACACCCCTCCTCTAAAATATGTTTATGTTCCCCTTTAATATAAAAACAATCCGAGTATTCTGAAAGTATTATTACTGTAATATAAAGTAGAAACCCTTTATTTAAACAAAGCTACGATGCAGCGATGATCAAAACAAACTTCTCGTAGGTGCTGCCAAGCGGGGAAAAGTGGATGTATAATGATGATGATATATATATATATGTCCCACCCTTGCAAACAGGGAAAAGCAGACGTAAAATGAAAATGATGATATATATATAGATAGATAGATATGTGTATATATATATATATATTTATACTTATACGTCATGGTAGCTACAGGTGCCAAGTGGAAGAAGCCGGTCAAATCCTCTGATATTTGTTTATCTTCCTTTCCTTTGTATATATATATATAGTATGTGTGTGTATGTATGAAGATGTATGACCCCTAGCAAGCCAAACTACAGTTACTCCCCAACATGGAGAGCAAATTAAAACATTACCTGTTAGAGAGGAACGTGAAATGAATTGTTAGTGAACTACCGGTGTAACAGTAATTATGTTACCGGTGTAACTATTTCTGTTTACCTTATTTTTAAATGACACTCCTATATTAGTTTAGTGACCTTTCAATTCAAATAAATTCTTGATGATGATTGAACTCGCATCGGAGTAACCCAATGCCTTGGCCTCCGCGTGTGTGAGCCACATAAATGCTCTCAACGACATAGTGAGAAGAAGCCTGGACGCAGCTGAATTTCCATCTCAACTATTTCTAGCATGTATGGACACTTTAGAAATAGCAGCGAAAAACGGAAAACAGCAGAAAGAAGGACACACACCTATATATATATATATATATATATATACCAGCTATACACTCACCCATACATATATATACCAGCTATACACACACCCATATCTACGTATAGGTGTGTGTGCGCGCGTGTATGTATATATAAATATATATATTTAAATGTATATATCTGTGCATATATATATGTATATATATATATATACAGATACATAATTATATATATATATATATATATATATATATATATATATATATATATATACGTGTGTGTCCTTCTTTCTTATGTTTCCCTGCTATTTCTAAAGTGTCCATATATGCTAGAAATAGCAGTCAAATACACCAAACAAACTGCACACCCGCAAAATTTTTGCCTCGATTTTTGCGATTAAGTAAGACAAGAGTTATCTTTCTTGGCAAATTGTTAAAAAAACTTTTGCCTGATTTTAAGCCAAAGTTTTTTAATGGCTGCCACTTCCGGTTTTTGTTGTGCGTCTACAGGACTGCAGTAAACCTGCTAGAAATAGCAGTCATAGCAACACACTCACATATATTTATTTATGAGGGATTCTCAACGTGGGGTGCACGCCCCACAGGGGATAATTTTAATATAATAGGGGTCAATTTGAAAGTCATATAATACGACCCAACTCCCTGTTACACTTCGTATACACATGTTATCGTGTATCTGACAGCACCTGCGAGAAGTTTGTTTACATTAATAAAAACGATGATTTGTTGTCTTCAGTAGTTCCAAACCTTTTTTGCTCCATGCCCCACCTCAACGTTTAATAATTAGGTTTATGTTCCCCTTTAATATAGAAATAAACCGAGTCTTGTAAAAGTGTTACTACTGTAATATAAAGTAGAAATGCTTTAATTAAACAAAGCTACGATGCCGCGATGATCAAAACAAACTTCAAAATATAAACAAACTTCTCGTAGCTGCTGCCAGATACACGATAACATGTGAACAAAGTGTAACTGGAAGTTTGGTCGTATTATATCACTTTCTAATTGGCCCCTATTAAATTCAAATGGCCCCCTGTGGGGCGTGTACCCTTCGTTGAGAATCCCTGATATATAAATATACATAAGTGTGTTGTTATGACTGCTGTTTCTAGTAGGTTTCTGGCTGTCCTGTAGACGCACAACAAAAACCGGAAGTGGCAGCCATTAAAAAACTTTGGCTTAAAATCAGCCAAAAGATTTTCAATAATAGTAAAATTTTATTTTTGACAAGGACGATAACTTTTGTCTTACTTAATCGCAAAAATCGAGGCAAAAATTTTGCGGGTGTGCAGTTTACACGCTAAAATAAACCTGCTAGAAATAGCAGTCATAGCAACTCACATATATTTATATATCATATATATATATATATATATATCAGCCAAACACACACACTTATATATGTACGTGTGTGTGTGTTGACCGCTATATATATATATATAGCAGCCAAACACATACACAGACACACATATATATATATACATGTGTGTGTGTGTGTGTGTGTTTGTGTGTGTGTCCTCCCCTCGTCTATGGCTGCTATTTTTACATTGTCCTTCTTTTTGTTATTTTTCTCGGGATTTGCCCGGATTCGAACATGCGACCACCTATTTACAATATAGAATCTTTACAGCTTTACTGACTTTTAAGTAATCCAAGTTGTAACCCCGGATTTAGGGGTGTTTAATTTATTTTGAAGTATTTTATTATTGGCCTTAGTTAGACGATCGTCCAAGACCATGCTGGGGCATATATATATATATATATGTATATATATGTGTGTGTGTATGCTGGGGCATATATATATATGTGTGTGTGTGTATATATATATATATATGTGTGTGTGTGTGTGCTGGGGCATATATATATATGTGTGTGTGTGTATATATATATATGTGTGTGTGTGTGTGTCCTTTCTGTTATTCGCTGCTATTTCTAAAGTGTCAATATATATATCATATATATATATATATGATATATAACTATATGTAAGTAAGTTGCTATGACTGCTATTTCTAGCAGGTTTATTTTTAGCGTGTAAACTGCACATCCTCAAAATTTTTGCCTCGATTTTTGCGATTAAGTAAGACAAAAGTTATCGTCCTTGTCAAAAATAAAATTTTACTATTATTGAAAATCTTTTGGCTGATTTTAAGCCAAAGTTTTTTAATGGCTGCCACTTCCGGTTTTTGTTGTGCGTCTACAGGACTGCAGTAAACCTGCTAGAAATAGCAGTCATAGCAACACACTCACATATATTTATTTATGAGGGATTCTCAACGTGGGGTGCACGCCCCACAGGGTATAATTTGAATATAATAGGGGTCAATTTGAAATTCATATAATACGACCAAGCTTCCAGATACACTTCGTATACACATGTTATCGTGTATCTGGCAGCACCTGCGAGAAGTTTGTTTACATTTTGGGGTTTGCTTTGATGATCGCTGCATCGCAGCTTTGTTTAAATAAAGGGTTTCTACTTTATATTACAGTAATAACACTTTTACAAGACTCGGATTGTTTTTATATTAAAGGGGGACATGTTTTTTAAACTCTGAACTCAGCATCTTTCTGTTGTTCTCCGGGATTCTAGCAAAGTATAAAAATATATATATATATATAGATATATATATATATCTGGCAGTCAACCTCAGACTCGAAAAAGCCGCCGCTAATCGTGATCGTTGGGGTTATAATTAGACTAAAGTGCTTCCACTGGGCACCATTAGCTGGTTGAGATCATTGGAGAATTCTTTCTGCGCTGAAAGAGCCTAGGACTAAAAGATATATATATAGATGTCGAAACGGCAGTAGCACAGCCGTTGGGGTCCTGAATATTTTCACATCTATATATGTGTGTGTATTCTGCGACATTTATAATTAGATAAGCAAGCATATTTGAATAACAAAATTTGAGGTTTAAATACTTTATTTTTTACCAATAACATAGAGAAAGGCATGAACAACACCACATGTTAATTACTTTAATATTGAAAGTAGGCTTATAAATATTAAAAAAGCAGATTTTTGTATCTTTCATGGTGGTCTGGTGGGTGATACCAGAGATGGTGGTAGTCCTGGTTTCGGTTTCAATCCTGGTCATGGGTTACGTATAAGGTTTCATTTTTTTTTTTTTCTTTCTTTCAGTTTTCTTCTTATCTCTAGATATAAATATATATACATAAGGTAATTTGGTAGAATTGTTAGAACATCAGATAGAATTCTTTGCAGTATTTTTCCAGTTCTTTACTCTGAGTTCAACTTTACCTTTCTTCCATTCGGTGTCGATAAGTCTTGAATATGTCTAACGTAGCAATAACTGGAGCTACTTAACCAAGTTTTCCCAACCTAGTCGATGTCACCTACTGGTTGGCGATTTAAACTGTTGGCTGGGACAATGACCAACTAATCAGTCAGATTCGAACTCACTATGTCTGGCATATATTTTATATTTTATATTTGAATGAAGTTCTGTAAGTAACCTGGTGGCTTAGATGGCAATACTGCTCGAATAGATGGCTTCTATTATGAAGTTATAAGTTCATTCCCTATCCAGGATTGTAGAATTAATTTTATTTAGTTAATTGTTTTAACAAACAAATTATATCTATAAAACGCCAAATATAGTGAGTTCAAATCTGACTGACATGCATGGTATATATTTATGTTTCATTATACAGCGACACAATACACAGGAACTTATAAAGATATGTATATATTGTCCAGGAGTTTCGAGTTTAGTGGGAATTGGTACAACTCTCAATTGGAGCTAGTCCCTGCATAAATAATGTTATACCTTTTCATGAAATCTTGCACACCCGATATTTTATACATGATTATTTAAAGGTGAACAAAAACCAAAGAACATTGTGCAGCATTTCTCAACCTTTCTACCCATGTCGATCTCTTGAAATAGTTTTTATGTCTCAGGGAAGCCCTGCATAAAATATACTTTTTCTATCTCTAGAGCAGTGGTTCCCAAATCGTGTGCTGCGAGATGAAACAAGATGAGCTGCAAAAGACTAAGATTAAGTTTTAAGATGTGAAAAATATATAACTGAAATTTCATATAAAAGTTCAAATATAGCTACAGCCACAAACCTAGGCTCCACACCCCGCAATGCAAAGGATAGTAAGATAGTACCAAGGCCTGACTCACCTCTTCCACTCCATTGAGACCTCTGCCATACTTGGTCCCTGTACTGCTGATTTCCTCCATAAAGTCGGGAGGAAAGACGACAGAAGCCTCATGAGGAGGGGCTACTATTGTAGCAGGTGTCTCTGGCCTTGCTCCGAGGTAACGCTTTTACGTTTCTTCCACAGGTTGCGGCTGAGGGACCACTTAGACTGGGGTGAAGTGTCTGTCCCTCCTCCGACTTCTTACTTCTTTATTTTTCTCATTTTCATTTTCTTTTCTCTTCTTGCTTATCTCTGCTATACCACGGCATCAAAAACATATATGATATATGTATGTATGGTATAGGTGTATTTATATTTAGGATAGTTATCAAAGGTAAATAGACTGGTTGGAGCAATAACAGTCTTGTTTATGTATATACACACACATATATATATATATATATATATATGTGTTTGTTCTTGTATTTCCATAGAAAAGGTAAAGAAAAGAAGAATGCTCTATGTATTGTACAGAGCTATTTAATTACATAATAAACAACAGAATATAATTATTCCATGCAAATAGACTTAGAATGGAAAATATTCAGACAGAGAAGAATGGATAATGAGCGTCGTAAGAGAAATTGGCCAACAATTAATATTAATGGAAATGTAGAAGAATTTCATATTAGTGATATGAATGTTTCGTGTGATCACTGTGGAGCTTTGAAATTTAGAAATGAAAATTGTAACTGTTGTAATAAAGGAAAGGTTGTGTTGCCACCATTGCAAATATACCCTGAGAGACTGAGAAATCTCTTTGAAAGAGGCCAGGAAGCAGTTGATTTCACAGAAACATCTGCAATTAAAACTACATTTATTTCACTTCATTTGGTGTTACCACCCGGCAGAGGCCCGTATAGATTTCATATTCAGGGTCAAACATATCAATACACCCCCATCTCTGTAACCTGCAGAAAATACACCACAATATGGCCAGTTATATATTATTGATGGGAACGAAGGTGTGTAGCACAGATTGGAAGTACAACCAAATAATTGTTTCTGGCACAAGGCCAGCAATTACTGGTACTTTATTCTATCGACCTCATAAGGATGAAAACAAAGTCAACCTATAGATATTTCAGTTGAACCCTGCTTCATATAGATATTTCAGTTGAACCCTGCTTCAAACATGCATATTATTATTATATATTTTCAAACACACTTACATACATTATATTTATACACATAGAAATGTTAAAACTAAAGTATAATGATATAACAACAGTATATAATAGTTTTCTTCACTTTATTGAGATGCAATCGTTTTAAAGAAAAAACATGACAGTATAAGAAATATTTAATATGATAACATAATATTTCAGGTAGGATGGTGGTTTCTCTTTGAACTAATAATTGTTTCTATTTTAGGCACAAGGTCAGTAATTAACCAGTACATTACTGGTACTTTATTTTATCGACCCCTAAGGATGAAAGGCAAAGTTAACCTCGGATCGTAAAGGGACGTAACTATGCTGGAAAGCATGGCGTCAGACCCTCTACCGATACTGCCAATTCACCATACAGTATAATTATACAAATATGCATATAGATAGCAATATATATACACTAATATGTATGTACATATTTACACATATGTACATATATATAGGGAGAGAGAGAGACACATGTATGTATGTATATATATATACACATGCGTGTATGTATGTGTTTATGTACATTCTTCGGTATATATATATGAGTCACGGTTTATTACACATTGGAGACACAGAGAGAGAGAGTTGAAACGAGAGGTGAGAGAGTTGAAACAAGAGAGGAGAGAGTTGAAACAAGAGGGTGAGGGGAGAGAGTGATGAAACGAGTCGGATATAGAGTGTGAAAGAGAGAGAGAGGGGAAGAGAGAGAGAGAGAGGAAGAGAGAGAGAGAGGAAGAGAGAGATAGAGGAAGAGAGAGAGAGGAAGAGGGAGAGGGGGATGAAACAAGAGGGTGAGGGATGAAACAAGAGAGAGAGGGGAGAGAAAGAGAGAGGGGAGAGAAAGAGAGAGAGAGAGAGAGAGAGAGAGAGAGAGAGAGAGAGAGAGAGAGAAAGAATTGAAACAAGAGAGAGATGAAACAAGTGAGGGATTAGAGTGTTGAAACAAGAGAGAGAGAGAGCGAGATGGAACGAGAGAGAGAGAGCGAGATGAAATGAGAGAGTGAGAGCGAGATGAAACGAGAGAGTGAGAGCGAGATGAAATGAGAGAGAGAGAGAGCGAGATGAAATGAGACAGAGAGAGCGAGATGAAACGAGAGAGAGAGAGCGAGATGAAACGAGAGAGAGGGAGAGCGAGATGAAATGAGACAGAGAGAGCGAGATGAAACGAGAGAGAGAGAGAGCGAGATGAAATGAGAGAGTGAGAGCGAGATGAAATGAGAGAGAGTGAGAGCGAGATGAAATGAGAGAGAGAGAGCGAGATGAAACGAGAGAGAGAGAGAGCGAGATCAAATGAGGGAGAGTGAGAGCGAGATGAAATGAGAGAGTGAGAGCGAGATGAAATGAGAGAGAGTGAGAGCGAGATGAAATGAGAGAGAGAGAGCGAGATGAAATGAGAGAGAGTGAGAGCGAGATGAAATGAGAGAGAGAGAGCGAGATGAAATGAGAGAGAGAAAGCGAGATGAAACGAGAGAGAGGGAGAGCGAGATGAAATGAGAGAGAGAGAGCGAGATGAAACGAGAGAGAGAGAGAGAGCGAGATGAAATGAGAGAGAGTGAGAGCGAGATGAAATGAGAGAGAGAGAGCGAGATGAAACGAGAGAGAGAGAGAGCGAGATCAAATGAGGGAGAGTGAGAGCGAGATGAAATGAGAGAGTGAGAGCGAGATGAAATGAGAGAGAGTGAGAGCGAGATGAAATGAGAGAGAGAGAGCGAGATGAAATGAGAGAGAGTGAGAGCGAGATGAAATGAGAGAGAGAGAGCGAGATGAAACGAGAGAGAGAAAGCGAGATGAAACGAGAGAGAGGGAGAGCGAGATGAAATGAGAGAGAGAGAGCGAGATGAAACGAGAGAGAGAGAGAGAGCGAGATGAAATGAGAGAGAGTGAGAGCGAGATGAAATGAGAGAGAGAGAGCGAGATGAAACGAGAGAGAGAGAGAGAGCGAGATCAAATGAGGGAGAGTGAGAGCGAGATGAAATGAGAGAGTGAGAGCGAGATGAAATGAGAGAGAGTGAGAGCGAGATGAAATGAGAGAGAGAGAGCGAGATGAAATGAGAGAGAGTGAGAGCGAGATGAAATGAGAGAGAGAAAGCGAGATGAAACGAGAGAGAGAGAGAGCGAGATGAAATGAGAGAGAGTGAGAGCGAGATGAAATAAGAGAGAGAGGAAACGAGAGTAGAGAGCGAGATGAAACAGGAGAGAGAGTGCGAGATGAAACAGGAGAGAGAGAGCGAGATGAAACGAGAGGGAGAGAAAGATGAAACGAGAGAGCGAGAGAGAGATAGAGGGAGATGAAACGACAGAGAGAGAGACAGATGAAACGAGAGAGAGAAATAGAGATGAAACGAGAGAGAGGAAGAGAGAGATGGAACGAGAGAGAGGAAGAGAGAGATGGAACGAGAGAGAGGAAGACAGAGATGAAATGAGAGAGAGGAAGACAGAGATGAAACGAGAGAGAGAGAGAGCGAGATGAAACGAGAGAGAGAGAGCGCGAGATGAAACTCTGTCATGTAATGTTATGGACATCTCTGCCCCTGTGGCTAATAAATCTGTCATGTAATGTTATGGACATCTCTGCCCCTGTGGCTAATAAATCTGTCATGTAATGTTATGGACATCTCTGCCCCTGTGGCTAATAAATCTGTCATGTAATGTTATGGACATCTCTGCCCCTGTGGCTAATAATTCTGTCATGTAATGTTATGGACATCTCTGCCCCTGTGGCTAATAAATCTGTCATGTAATGTTATGGACATCTCTGCCCCTGTGGCTAATAAATCTGTCATGTAATGTTATGGACATCTCTGCCCCTGTGGCTAATAAATCTGTCATGTAATGTTATGGACATCTCTGCCCCTGTGGCTAATAATTCTGTCATGTAATGTTATGGACATCTCTGCCCCTGTGGCTAATAAATCTGTCATATAATGTTATGGACATCTCTGCCCCTGTGGCTAAGAAATCTGTCATGTAATGTTATGGACATCTCTGCCCCTGTGGCTAATAATTCTGTCATGTAATGTTATGGACATCTCTGCCCCTGTGGCTAATAAATCTGTCATGTAATGTTATGGACATCTCTGCCCCTGTGGCTAATAATTCTGTCATGTAATGTTATGGACATCTCTGCCCCTGTGGCTAATAATTCTGTCATGTAATGTTATGGACATCTCTGCCCCTGTGGCTAATAAATCTGTCATGTAATGTTATGGACATCTCTGCCCCTGTGGCTAATAATTCTGTCATGTAATGTTATGGACATCTCTGCCCCTGTGGCTAATAAATCTGTCATGTAATGTTATGGACATCTCTGCCCCTGTGGCTAATAAATCTGTCATGTAATGTTATGGACATCTCTGCCCCTGTGGCTAATAATTCGGTCATGTAATGTTATGGACATCTCTGCCCCTGTGGCTAATAAATCTGTCATGTAATGTTATGGACATCTCTGCCCCTGTGGCTAATAATTCTGTCATGTAATGTTATGGACATCTCTGCCCCTGTGGCTAATAATTCTGTCATGTAATGTTATGGACATCTCTGCCCCTGTGGCTAATAAATCTGTCATGTAATGTTATGGACATCTCTGCCCCTGTGGCTAATAATTCGGTCATGTAATGTTATGGACATCTCTGCCCCTGTGGCTAATAAATCTGTCATGTAATGTTATGGACATCTCTGCCCCTGTGGCTAATAAATCTGTCGTGTAATGTTATGGACATCTCTGCCCCTGTGGCTAATAATTCTGTCATGTAATGTTATGGACATCTCTGCCCCTGTGGCTAATAAATCTGTCATGTAATGTTATGGACATCTCTGCCCCTGTGGCTAATAAATCTGTCATGTAATGTTATGGACATCTCTGCCCCTGTGGCTAATAAATCTGTCATGTAATGTTATGGACATCTCTGCCCCTGTGGCTAATAATTCTGTCATGTAATGTTATGGACATCTCTGCCCCTGTGGCTAATAAATCTGTCATGTAATGTTATGGACATCTCTGCCCCTGTGGCTAATAATTCTGTCATGTAATGTTATGGACATCTCTGCCCCTGTGGCTAATAAATCTGTCATGTAATGTTATGGACATCTCTGCCCCTGTGGCTAATAAATCTGTCATGTAATGTTATGGACATTGCTATCTTGTTTCATCTCAAACATAAAGTGCAAGAAGAGAAAATTGTTGTGTACAGAACTGTGAATTAAGATTTAGAAGAGGATCAGATATGAGCTGCTCTAATTTACCAACTAGTAATGATAGCTGTTGTTTTGTGGGGGATTGAGGGCACACCACCTGTACAAAGAGATATTATCATCTTTCCTAAAGTCCATCCTCCTCAGAAAATACCACATAATTCATGCCACTTGGACCTCAAGACCGACCGATAATGGTGAATTTTGGTGGCATAGTGCCATGGAAAGGAATGCAGGACCTGTGTTTGCAATAGACTGACAATGCAGGAGTATTACATATACTGTATAGCATATAGAGGAGGATTTAGTGCGATATATAGGGCAGGTAAATTATTTTAGCAGTATTTAGTGGATGCCTATATGAAAGTAGAGGGATGCAGGCTTCAATATTTGAAGAACAATCAAGCCCAATTGTGAGTGGATGAGTATAATGGTTTAATGAATTATCTAAACAGATGATAACACTGAGCCTTAAAAAATGAAGACAAGATAAGAAACAGAGAAGACATTGACAGAATCGTGTCAGCAGAAATACCTGCATTGGAAGATGATCCAGTACTACATGAGCAGGTTTAAAAGTTTATGATCCACAGGCCATGTGGTTCTGGAAACCCTTTTCTCCCATTTATACAAAATGGATTTTTCCAAAAGAACTATCCAAAAACCTACAGAAGGGAAACATTATTGAACCTAAATGGGTACCCAGAGTACAGGAGGTGCAAGACAGGAACTGCAGTGTAAATTGGATGACATTCAGTAGATAACAGGAATGTTGTGCCATTTAATGCCTTTTTGCTTAAGAAATATTGTGCACATATTAATGTTGAAGTTTGCGCTTCTGTAAAAAGTGTCAAGTACCTCTTTAAATATGTTACATGGGGCATGATTGTACATCTATAGAAGTAACGAATAATTCATTACCTAATGAGGCTCAGAACCAACACAACCATGATGAAATAAGAACCTATCTTTGTTGCAGGTATGTGTCTCAGCCAGAAGCAGTGTCGTGTCTCTCGGAATTTAAGCTTCATGGTACATCACATACAGTATACAGCCTAGCCACACACCTGGAGAACAAACAGAGTTTACTTTCAAAGAGGCAATGCTCAGGTTGTGGTAGAAATGCAGGGACCCTTGCTGCCTGGTTCAAGCTAAATGAACTTGCTTACACCTTCTGGGATGCCGCCTCACAAACTCCAATTATAAGCAGGATCAATAATAATGCTTCTATGGAATATTTCAATCCAGAACAGATTATGTAATGGCACAAGATTAGAAGTAGTAGAACTGCATAAACATTTTATCAAAGCTTCTCATATCTATGGTCCTTTGATGGGCAGGTGTGTTTTGATCCCAAGACTGAAGTTATCCCCCAGTGGTGCCAACATCCCTTTTACTTTGGAAAGACCCCAGTTTCCATTAAGACTGTCATATGCCATGACAATCAACACGAACCATGGTCAAATACATGATAAAGTGGGTCTGTTCCTCCCTGAGCAAGTATTTAACCCTGGACAATTGTATGTTGCTTTTTCAAGAGTTCACAGACAGATGTAAAAATTAATCCTACCAAACCCCCACCACTCCTACAACTGTTAGCTGTTAGCCCACCCCCAGCACCACCCAACCTCTGTTCTAGTCCCACCGTTAGAACCAATGCTGCTTACCCTGCCTCTTTTACTAGTTCACTCCGTCGCTCGAATTTCAAAGCTGGCCCTCTACACTTGGTCGTTGCCAGCTCACCACCTGGTTGTGCTCTGTGTCTGCACTAGCCGGTACCTAAACACAATAAAATGTCACCTGTGCTACCAAAACTACCACAGGAACTCTGTTGGCATCAGCAAGGCTCAAGCCGAAAGGCTTCAATACTAGACCTGTAATCAGGGCCACTTTACCTCCGACGACCAGCTTTCTACCGAGTGTGTGTTGATGGAGGGGACATGAGACCAGCAAAGTCCTAGGAGTAGAGACTAGTAAATAATAAACGGTCCTAGCTATGTTAAGAATATATATAAGAAAAATGTTCTATACATTTAAGAAGACAAGAGAAATAAATATTTACCTCTTTCATGTAGGTAATATAGCGGTGTTATAAAAGTATAATAACTGATACGGGTAGTTTGTTTCAAACTATAACACATATAACTCTATCAGTGAAGCCCTTTAGTATAGGTCAACTGGGAAACTATAACACATATAACCCTATCAGTGAAGTCCTTTAGTATAGGTCAACTGGGAAACTATAACACATATAACCCTATCAGTGAAGTCCTTTAGTATAGGTCAACTAACAGAAGTATTACGGGTATGGAAAAAATTCTAAATAAGCCTACAACAGTCATTGCGGGCCACTCTGACTGGTCAGGTGGGCTCGATTGTGGCCCGCGGGCCGCCTGTTGCACGCCCCTCCTTTAGACAGAACATCTAACACTGTTAAGTAATAATGTGATCTGTCGGCCAACTACATTTTCCAGCCTGTGGCGTTTGGGGGAGTCGGGATACTGACTGCGAGATTCCTATCTTCACTGGCGGCTAGCCTGATGAAGGTGACTGGTGAAGCTCGTGAGGGCACTTGGTTGTTCCAGCTCCTCAGCCTCGCCATCGCCCGAGGTAACGCTGCAGACGTGCTGGCTTGCCTAAAAAATCATTAGAGAGGTTTCCCAGTGCTCCTCGCGATACTGTTATCTTTTGCTCTAGTAGCAGCTCGTTTGTCCACCCCTTTCGCCTGCCTTTGGTTGTATGTCGTCCTAGATGTGTGTATTACCTGCTTGTGTGTTGTATGTGGTCCTAGATGTGTGTATTACCTGCTTGTGTGTTGTATGTGGTCCTAGATGTGTGTATTACCTGCTTGTGTGTTGTATGTGGTCCTAGATGTGTGTATTACCTGCTTATGTGGTCCTAGATGTATGTATTACCTGCTGGTGTGTTGTATGTGGTCCCAGATGTGTGGATTACCTGTTTTTGTGTTGTATGTGGTCCCAAATGTGTGTGCTACCCGCTTCTGTGAATTGTTTTGTTTCTTCTTTCTCTCTTCCGAGAAACAATCCTGTATTTTTTAAATCTATTCCATGCGTTAAGTAATTAGCAGCAACAACAAACTGATTTTCAGTTGTAAAAAGAATCTTTAAACCTTCACCATTTATATTAACACATACCATACGTTGTCCCAGCCACAAATAAACAGTAAAAAAAACTTACTTTGCGGTTAAATTCTTCACAATTAAAAGAAAAATATTTCTAACACGTTTCTAGACAACACCAAGTTTACACCTTCAATATCCGGTAAAAGTAAAAACAAATTCTGGAGACATTTAACGAAACGAAACTATGTAAAGAAAAACGAAAATTAAACGAAGACAAATAGTAAATTTTAATTTTTATTAAATAAAATACCAGTAATTCACTGCAGTAGATTTAATCAACTTTACTCTCTCTGCACGAAAGAAGAAAAAAATTCCTGACTTAGTGCTTAATATATAGAGAGGGGGAGAGTTTGGTGTTACTTCATATAGAGAGGGGTATTGGAAGAGAGTGCCGTGTAGTAGATATAGAGAGGGAGAGAGTTAGTGCTAATTGATATAAAGAGGGAGATTTCCCCCCCCCCCCACCCCGCCTAGAAAAATTCTGAAATGCTTCGACCTCCCTGTACATATATATATATATATATAGTATACACACACAGACATATATATATGTATATATTATATATATAGTAAATAAATGTGTGTGTGTATCAGTGGTCCCCAAACTTTTCTGCTCCACACCCCTCCTCTAAAATATGTTTATGTTCCCCTTTAATATAAAAACAATCCGAGTATTCTGAAAGTATTATTACTGTAATATAAAGTAGAAACCCTTTATTTAAACAAAGCTACGATGCAGCGATGATCAAAACAAACTTCTCGTAGGTGCTGCCAAGCGGGGAAAAGTGGATGTATAATGATGATGATATATATATATATGTCCCACCCTTGCAAACAGGGAAAAGCAGACGTAAAATGAAAATAATGATATATATATAGATAGATATATTTCTTTATTAGCCACAGGGGCACAAAAGAAGGGGACAAATACAAAGGGGGAAGTTTACATACAATAAAAACGTGTAAAATGTTATCACAGATGGAATTTAAAAGTTAGTCGATTTTCCCCAATAGAGGGAGACAGTTTATATGGGTAACACATACCCCCGAAAAAATGTGCAACCCTCATCTCCAGGAGTACGAAGAGCTTGTACTCCTTTCCTCTCCTCCTCCTTTTCCTCAATCTACAGGCTGATATAGAGAGAAGGCCCATTCACTCGGGCCATTCTCGCCACTTTCACCCACCTTTCATAAAACTTGCTGCGGTACAGCACCTCTCTCTCCATCCTGATTCTTCTTCCAAAGTGGTATTTGAAAAAAAGAATCAGTTGTTGGCCGGAGAGAAAGGTGTCTGACCTCAGCCCTTTCAACCTTGTCCACCATACAACCTCTTTCGCCATAGCTATCACACAAAGGAAAACCGCCTCTCCTTCGTTTTTGAAGGAGGGTGGCGGTTTGATCATGACAATGGACTCGGTGGTCAACTGGATTGGTCCCACCCGCGACAATAGTCGTTCTACATATCCCCACAGGTCAGTGACGCCCGGGCAGTGTATGAATGCGTGCGCGACGGTTTCTTCGTCTCGCACGCACCTCGGACAGATCTTTTTTGCAGGGTCCCTGCCCGGGCGCCCATGTCTGTAGAGCTTGTCTCGAACTGGTAGAGCTCCTCGGTAGCACTGCCAGGCCAGGGACTTTTGGAAGTTGTCCATCGGTCCCGGGCGGAAGGTCCTACCGAACAGACTGGCCAGTTCATCTTCCTCCACGCCTAGAGTTTCACCGAGCGCGTCGTCGCACTTGCTGCGGACCAACCCTCTATAGAATGACGAAGTGGAGTCTCCACTGATCGCCGGGTCCGCCTGCCAGAGGGCTGTGAGCGCCTGAGCACATTCGATGTGCCAGTCGCCCATTTTCCTCGGTCTCTGCTTGACCCAGGACTGCAGCTCGGTCAGTGAGACGAGTCGTGGGAAGGCTCGCCTCACGAACGGGGCCCACACCGGTTGTCCGGTGAGGAATACGTAGAGATGCCGCAGCCTGAGCGCGTGTTTGCGCATCGTCAACCACGGCATCCCCAGCCCTCCGTTAGAAGGGTGTTGGCAGCAGATGGATCTTCTTACCAAAGGAGCCCGCCTCTTCCAAAGGAATCGGAAGAGGGCGCGCTCCATTTTGGCGAGCGTTTTGGCTGGACAAGGCACGACGGTCAAGCGGTAGTAGATGGCGGACGCTATAAAAGTGTTCGCCACCTCCGCTCGACCTTTCAAGGATAGTTTGCACTCGGCCCACTTCTGGGTGAGTGCAAACACCTTGGCCGTCACTTCGTTCCAGTTCTTCTCCACATATAGATAGATAGATATGTATATATATATTTATACTTATACGTCATGGTAGCTACAGGTGCCAAGTGGAAGAAGCCTGTCAAATCCTCTGATATTTGTTTATCTTCCTTCGTGTATATATATATATAGTATGTGTGTATGAAGATGTATGGCCCCTAGCAAGCCAAACTACAGTTACTCCCCAACATGGAGAGCAAATTAAAACATTACCTGTTAGAGACGAACGTGAAATGAATTGTTAGTGAACTACCGGTGTAACAGTAATTATGTTACCGGTGTAACTATTTCTGTTTACCTTATTTTTAAATGATACTCCTATATTAGTTTAGTGACCTTTCAATTCAAATAAATTCTTGATGATGATTGAACTCGCATCGGAGTAGCCCAACACCTTGGCCTCCGCGTGTGTGAGCCACATAAATGCTCTCAACGACATAGTGAGAAGAAGCCTGGACGCAGCTGAATTTCCATCTCAACTGGAGCCAGCAGGCCTAGGCCGCGGAGATGGCAAGCACCCCGAGGGAATCACCCTCTTCCCATTCGAAGGAGGTAGATCCACAAACCCCAGCATCGCTGCCCGTCTCGCAGATGAACATAAAATAAACAAATTCCGGTGTTTGTCCTGGAGCCTCTTCTAAGCACCAGCCGCCGTCGAGACCCCGGGCCAACTTGGACCCATTACAGCCGAACTCCTCCGCAACATCGCAGTGTCTGTGGCCCGTCTGAGGATGGAGTCCCACGAGGTTGGATGCCTGTTGCAGCAGGTGTCACTGTCCTTACATATATATACGTAAATGTTCCCTTGACTGCTATTTCTAGCATATATTAATAGACACTTTAGAAACAGCAGCTAAAAATCAAGAAACAACAGTGTGTGTCTGTATATATATACACAGAGAGAAAGAGAGAGAGAGAGAGATAGAGAGAGCAGCCAAAGACACGCACATACACATACACACAGGTGTATGTCTGCGTGTATGTATATATATGTGTGTCTTTTCGTTCTCTCTCTCTCTATATATATATATATTTATTTATATCAGTGATCCCCCTCGCAACCTTTAATTAAACAAACCTGCGATGAGGCGATGATCAAAATAAACACCAAAGTATAAACAAACAGCCCATAGGTGCTGCCGGATACTCGATAACATGTGTAGACGAAGTAAAACTTTTATTACTGTAATATAAAGTAGAAACCCTTTATTTAAACAAAGCTGCGATGCAGCGATGATCAAAACAAACTTCAAATAACATGTGTATACGAAGTGTATCTAGAAGCTTGGTCGTATTATATGACCCCTATTATATTCAAATTATCCCCTGTGGGGCGTGCACCCCACGTTAAGAATCCCTCATAAATAAATATATGTGAGTGTGTTGCTATGACTGCTATTTCTAGCAGGTTTACTGCAGTCCTGTAGACGCACAACAAAAACCGGAAGTGGCAGCCATTAAAAAACTTTGGCTTAAAATCAGGCAAAAGTTTTTTAACAATTTGCCAAGAAAGATAACTCTTGTCTTACTTAATCGCAAAAATCGAGGCAAAAATTTTGCGGGTGTGCAGTTTGTTTGGTGTATTTGACTGCTATTTCTAGCATGTATGGACACTTTAGAAATAGCAGCGAAAAACGGAAAACAGCAGAAAGAAGGACACACACCTATATATATATATATATATATATATATACCAGCTATACACTCCCCCATACACATATATATATATATATATATATACACCAGCTATACACACACTCATATCTACGTACAGGTGTATGCGCGCGTGTATATATATAAATATATATATTTAAATGTATATATATCTGTGCATATATATATATATATACAGATACATAATTATATATATATATATATATATATATATACATATATATGTGTGTGTCCTTCTTTCTGATGTTTCCCGTGTTTCGCTGCTATTTCTAAAGTGTTCATATATACTAGAAATAGCAGTCAAATACACCAAACAAACTGCACACCCGCAAAATTTTTGCCTCGATTTTTGCGATTAAGTAAGACAAGAGTTATCTTTCTTGGCAAATTGTTAAAAAACTTTTGCCTGATTTTAAGCCAAAGTTTTTTAATGGCTGCCACTTCCGGTTTTTGGTGTGCGTCTACAGGACTGCAGTAAACCTGCTAGAAATAGCAGTCATAGCAACACACTCACATATATTTATTTATGAGGGATTCTCAACGTGGGGTGCACGCCCCACAGGGGATAATTTGAATATAATAGGGGTCAATTTGAAAGTCATATAATACGACCCAACTCCCTGTTACACTTCGTATACACATGTTATCGTGTATCTGGCAGCGAGAAGTTTGTTTTATATTTTGGGGTTTGCTTTGATCATCGCTGCATCGAAGCTTTGTTTAAATAAAGGGTTTCTACTTTATATTACAGTAATAACACTTTTACAAGACTCGGATTGTTTTTATATTAAAGGGGGGACATAAACATATTTTAAATGTCGAGGTGGGGCATGGTGCAGAGAAGGTTTTAAACCACTGATATATATTTATTTATGCCCTTCTTTCTGTTGTTTTTTAAACTCTGAACTCAGCATCTTTCTGTTGTTCTCCGGCATTCTAGCAAAGTATAAAAAAAAATATATATATATAGATATATATATATATCTGGCAGTCAACCTCAGACTCGAAAAAGCCGCCGCTCGTCGTGATCGTTGGGGTTATAATTAGACTAAAGTGCTTCCACTGGGCACCATTAGCTGGTTGTGATCATTGGAGAATTCTTTCTGCGCTGAAAGAGCCTAGGATATATAGATGAAAAGATAAAAAGATATATATATAGATGTCGAAACGGCAGTAGCACAGCCGTTGGGGTCCTGAATATTTTCACATCTATATATGTGTGTGTATTCTGCGACATTTATAATTACATAAGCAAGCATATTTGAATAACAAAATTTGAGGTTTAAATACTTTATTTTTACCAATAACATAGAGAAAGGCATGAACAACACCACATGTTAATTACTTTAATATTGAAAGTAGGCTTATAAATATTAAAAGAGCAGATTTTTGTATCTTTAGTCGTGGTCTGGTGGGTGATACCAGAGATGGTGGAGGTCCTGGTTTCGGTTTCAATCCTGGTCATGGGTTACATATAAGGTTTCATTTTTTTTTTCTTTCTTTCAGTTTTCTTCTTATCTCTAGATATAAATATATATACATAAGGTAATTTGGTAGAATTGTTAGAACATCCGATAGAATTCTTTGCAGTATTTTTCCAGTTCTTTACTCTGAGTTCAACTTTACCTTTCTTCCATTCGGTGTCGATAAGTCTTGAATATGTCTAACGTAGCAATAACTGGAGCTACTTAACCAAGTTTTCCCAACCTAGTCGATGTCACCTACTGGTTGGCGATTTAAACTGTTGGCTGGGACAATGACCAACTAATCAGTCAGATTCGAACTCACTATGTCTGGCATATATTTTATACTTTATATTTGAATGAAGTTCTGTAAGTAACCTGGTGGCTTAGATGGCAATACTGCTCGAATAGATGGCTTCTATTATGAAGTTATAAGTTCATTCCCTATCCAGGATTGTAGAATTAATTTTATTTAGTTATTATTTAATCAATTCTTTTAACAAACAAATTATATCTATAAAACGCCAAATATAGTGAGTTCAAATCTGACTGACATGCATGGTATATATTTATGTTTCATTATACAGGGACACAATACACAGGAACTTATAAAGATATGTATATATTGTCCAGGAGTTTTTACGTTTCTTCATATATATATATATATATATATATATATATATCAATAAATATATATATATATATATATATATATATATATATATATATATATATATATATATATATATATATAAATAAATATATAGATACATATATATATACATACACATATATATATATATATATATATATATATATATATATCAATAAATATATTCATACATATATATATATACATATATCAATAAATATATACATACACACACACACACACACACATATATATATATATATATCAATAAATATATACATACATATATATATATATATCAATAAATATATGCATACATATATATATATATCAATAAATATATGCATACATATATATATACATATATAAATATCAATAAATATATACATACATATAAATATATATAGAGTAATGTAAATGTTATGGGAGATATTATGTGAGGTAAAGCCTTTACTGTGAAAATACAATAGTATATATAGAGTAATGTAAATGTTATGTGAGATATTATGTGAGGTAAAGCCTTTACTGTGAAAATATAATAGTTTATATAGAGTAATGTAAATGTTATGGGAGATATTATGTGAGGTAAAGCCTTTACTGTGAAAATACAATAGTATATATAGAGTAATGTAAATGTTATGTGAGATATTATGTGAGGTAAAGCCTTTACTGTGAAAATACAATAGTATATATAGAGTAATGTAAATGTTATGGGAGATATTATGTGAGGTAAAGTCTTTATTGTGAAAATACAATAGTATATATAGAGTAATGTAAATGTTATGTGAGATATTATGTGAGGTAAAGTCTTTACTGTGGCAATACAATAGTATATATAGAGTAAAGTAAATGTTATGTGAGATATTATGTGAGGTAAAGCCTTTACTGTGAAAATACAATAGTATATATAGAGTAATGTAAATGTTATGTGAGGTATTATGTGAGGTAAAGCCTTTACTGTGAAAATACAATAGTATATATAGAGTAATGTAAATGTTATGTGAGATATTATGTGAGGTAAAGCCTTTACTGTGAAAATACAATAGTATATATAGAGTAATGTAAATGTTATGTGAGGTATTATGTGAGGTAAAGCCTTTACTGTGAAAATACAATAGTATATATAGAGTAATGTAAATGTTATGTGAGGTATTATGTGAGGTAAAGCCTTTACTGTGAAAATACAATAGTATATATAGAGTAATGTAAATGTTATGTGAGATATTATGTGAGGTAAAGCCTTTACTGTGACAATACAATAGTATATATAGAGTAATGTAAATGTTATGTGAGATATTATGTGAGGTAAAGCTTTTACTGTGACAATACAATAGTATATATAGAGTAATGTAAATGTTATGTGGGATATTATGTGAGGTAAAGCCTTTACTGTGACAATACAATAGTATATATAGAGTAATGTAAATGTTATGTGGGATATTATGTGAGGTAAAGCCTTTACTGTGACAATACAATAGTATATATAGAATAATGTAAATGTTATGTGAGATATTATGTGAGGTAAAGCCTTTACTGTGAAAATACAATAGTATATATAGAGTAATGTAAATGTTATGTGAGATATTATGTGAGGTAAAGCCTTTACTGTGACAATACAATAGTATATATAGAGTAATGTAAATGTTATGTGAGATATTATGTGAGGTAAAGCTTTTACTGTGACAATACAATAGTATATATAGAGTAATGTAAATGTTATGTGGGATATTATGTGAGGTAAAGCCTTTACTGTGACAATACAATAGTATATATAGAGTAATGTAAATGTTATGTGGGATATTATGTGAGGTAAAGCCTTTACTGTGACAATACAATAGTATATATAGAATAATGTAAATGTTATGTGAGATATTATGTGAGGTAAAGCCTTTACTGTGACAATACAATAGTATATATAGAGTAATGTAAATGTTATGTGAGGTATTATGTGAGGTAAAGCCTTTACTGTGAAAATACAATAGTATATATAGAGTAATGTAAATGTTATGTGAGATATTATGTGAGGTAAAGCCTTTACTGTGAAAATACAATAGTATATATAGAGTAATGTAAATGATATGTGAGATATTATGTGAGGTAAAGCCTTTACTGTGACAATACAATAGTATATATAGAGTAATGTAAATGTTATGTGAGATATTATGTGAGGTAAAGCTTTTACTGTGACAATACAATAGTATATATAGAGTAATGTAAATGTTATGTGAGATATTATGTGAGGTAAAGCTTTTACTGTGACAATACAATAGTATATATAGAGTAATGTAAATGTTATGTGAGATATTATGTGAGGTAAAGCTTTTACTGTGAAAATACAATAGTATATATAGAGTAATGTAAATGGTAAAGGGTTAAGTGATAATACATTAGTAATAAGGATGATGATTTGAAGGAAGAGTTGCGAAGATCATGGAATGAGTCCAAATTTGCCAACCAAGACCTCATCCAGGACCCCACATCTCATCCAGCTGGCTTTGACCTTCCCAGAGAGCTATGGGTGTCCCTTATCGTATGCACGCAACACATGCCAGGATAGCCCACCATCTCCATCGATGGAAATGAAAGACAGCCCAGCATGTCACTGTGGGGACCCTGACAAGACAGTACCCCATGTTGTTCAGGATTGTCCCCCTCCCCTTCAGATGTTTCCCTGCACAATACATGCTAGGACAGCCCAGCATATGACTGTGGGGACCCTGACAAGACAGTCCTCCATGTTGTTCAGGATTGTCCCCTCCCCTTCAGATGTTTCTCTGCACAATACATGCCAGGACAGCCCAGCATGTCACTGTGGGGACCCTGGCAAGACAGTACTCCATGTTGTTCAGGATTGTCCCCCTCCCCCTCAGATGTTTCCCTGCACAATACATGCTAGGACAGCCCAACATGTCACTGGGGGGACCCTGACAAGACAGTACTCCATGTTGTTCAGGATTGTCCCCCTCCCCCTCAGATGTTTCCCTGCACAATACATGCTAGGACAGCCCAGCATGTCACTGTGGGGACCCTGACAAGACAGTACTCCATGTTGTTCAGGATTGTCCCCCTCCCCCTCAGATGTTTCCCTGCACAATACATGCTAGGACAGCCCAAAATGTCACTGTGGGGACCCTGACAAGACAGTACCCCATGTTGTTCAGGATTGTCCCCCTCCCCCTCAGATGTTTCCCTGCACAATACATGCTAGGACAGCCCAAAATGTCACTGTGGGGACCCTGACAAGACAGTACCCCATGTTGTTCAGGATTGTCCCCCTCCCCCTCAGATGTTTCCCTGCACAATACATGCTAGGACAGCCCAGCATGTCACTGTGGGGACCCTGACAAGACAGTACTCCATGTTGTTCAGGATTGTCCCCTCCCCTTCAGATGTTTCCCTGCACAATACATGCTAGGACAGCCCAGCATGTCACTGTGGGGACCCTGACAAGACAGTACTCCATGTTGTTCAGGATTGTCCCCCTCCCCTTCAGATATTTCCCTGCACAATACATGCCAGGACAACCCAGCATGTCACTGTGGGGACCCTGACAAGACAGTACCCCATGTTGTTCAGGATTGTCCCCTCCCCTTCAGATGTTTCCCTGCACAATACATGCTAGGACAGCCCAGCATGTCACTGTGGGGACCCTGACAAGACAGTACTCCATGTTGTTCAGGATTGTCCCCTCCCCTTCAGATGTTTCCCTGCACAATACATGCTAGGACAGCCCAGCATGTCACTGTGGGGACCCTGACAAGACAGTACTCCATGTTGTTCAGTATTGTCCCCTCCCCTTCAGATGTTTCCCTGCACAATACATGCTAGGACAGCCCAGCATGTCACTGTGGGGACCCTGACAAGACAGTACTCCATGTTGTTCAGGATTGTCCCCCTCCCCTTCAGATATTTCCCTGCACAATACATGCCAGGACAGCCCAGCATGTCACTGTGGGGACCCTGACAAGACAGTACCCCATGTTGTTCAGGATTGTCCCCTCCCCCTCAGATGTTTCCCTGCACAATACATGCCAGGACAGCCCAGCATGTCACTGTGGGGACCCTGACAAGACAGTACTCCATGTTGTTCAGGATTGTCCCCTCCCCCTCAGAAGCTTCCCTGGCAGCCATGAAGCAATCCATACTACTACAAATGACACCTTAGCCAGGCTCACCAGTCTCCATCTGTCTCTCTAACTATTGTACAGCTATCATACAACAACAAGATATATCCAATAATCAACAGAAACTATAGGGTTTCTCTCATGCAAAACATATACATTTATTAATAACAAATTTCCCAGTGTGTATAATGGTCCATATATCCAATAAACCCCTATATATAACATCCCCCTCCCACCCGTGTCAGTAATCAACAGAAACTATAGGGTTTCTCTTATGCAAGCCATTGTGCATATGTTATGCGACGAGAAGAAGAAAGGCTGGTGATGATGATGGCGGTGAAGACAAGCGAGAAGACTGGTTGTGTCTGTTTTATTTCCTAATTTTTAGTTTCTGAAGTAAGACCTTCTCCAGTCCCAGCATTGGGGCCTCAAATGCCATTGACATTATAAAGGCAGACAAGAAGGTGGCAACGAAACAGCCTAAAAAGATAAACACCTGAAATAGAGAAACAAAGAGCAACTGAGGGTGTGAGTTAGTATTTCAGCATTATCATTATCACTAGCTGGTCCCGCAACGTCAAAAATGGTGGCTAATTGTAATATCTATACATAATATAAAAAAGAGATGTCTGTTTGTTGGTTCCTTCGTGGTCACTCACACAAGTGTTACAAACATAGAAGCACACAGCTGTGACAAATATTAGAATGTTGGGCCTCTATAGTTTCTCACCCTTCCTTCCTCAGTCGACATAATCACCCCTTCCTTCCTCAGACAAAGTAATCACCCCTTCCTTCCTCAGTAGACATAATCACCCCTTCCTTCCTCAGTCGATGTAACCCCCTTCCTTCCTCAGTAGACATACTCACCCCTTCCTTCCTCAGTCGACATAATCACCCCTTCCTTCCTCAGACAAAGTAATCACCCCTTCCTTCCTCAGTAGACATAATCACCCCTTCCTTCCTCAGTCGATGTAACCCCCTTCCTTCCTCAGTAGACATAATCACCCCTTCCTTCCTCAGTAGACATAATCACCCTTCCTTCCTCAGTCATCGCTAGTACATGACAGACAAATACACAAACCTTTTATATTAGTAGATTGTTATTGTTTTGTTTGTATTTGTCAAACAAAATATCTTGAGTTTTACTTACAAAAGTCACTTGAGTTGGAGCGAGAGGGTAGCGTTGAGTGAAGTAGAAGTAGATTAAAACTGGAGGATGAATGAGATAAGCACAGTATGTGAGACGGCTGAGAGGGATCAGTGCCTTCCATGACAACAGGGTGTTTACAAAACCTGCAAGGGAAATATAACAGGAGAAAAATGAATAAATCATGGAAAAAATGAAATATCGTGGAAAAAAAATTGATATATTATGGGGAAAAATTATGAAAGGTCATGAAAAAATTGATATACTAGGGGAAAATTATGAAATATTATTGAAAAAATTGATAAAAACAACAGAGAAAAACAAAAAGAAACAAAAATGATCCTTACCTCCATTTCCTGTGCAACAGGCAAATACAACCCAGCCTAGACAGAGACCCCAGACACTTCGATTGACAGCAGTATAGAAAGATATAACCTCTTGTGTAATCTGGGCCCCATTGTTAACATTGTAAAGACCGTACAGGACCGCTATGGCGCTCACTGCTGCCATTAACCACAACATTGCATTGAGGAACTGAAAAAATAAAATAAAAAAAAAAAGGTGGCGTTTGAGAACTAAGGAAGGACTAAGTCAGGTCTTTAGTTTAGTTGGTGGTTAAGTGTGTGCCAGACAGGGCAGGGCAGATTAGCCTTGCATGGAGCTAACTCCCACTACTACTCCCATTGGAAGGACCCTTGTCTATTATTTATTTGGGACCTAGGGCGGTGGATTGGCATTATCAGAAGAGAATCGGACACCATGCTTTGCAGCATAGAGTTACGGCCCTTTATGGTCTGTGTTCAAATCCTACCGAGGTTAACTTTGCCTTTCATCCTTACGAGGGGTCGATAAAATAAAGTATCAGTAATGTACTGGGGTCAATTTAATCTACTTTCCCTTCCTCCAAATTACTGGTCTTGTGCTTATATCAGAAATCATTATTTATTTATAAGGGCGGTGAGTTGGCAGTATCGGTAGTGTGTCGGACATGCTTTCCAGCATAGTTACGTCCCTTTACGATCTGAGTTCAAATCCCGCCGAGGTTAACTTTGCCTTTCATCCTTACGGGGTCGATAAAATAAAGTACCAGTAATATACTGGAATAATTGCTGGCCTTGTGCCAAAAGTAGAAACAATTATTTATTTGGAGCTCTACAAATTTTCTGGAAACCCTGACAGAAAATTTCTATGGAGGGACCAAAGGGTCTTTGGAGAGACAAAAGATCTTCGGAGGAATCCAAAGGGTCTTTGTAATGTTACTTGATAGAATTTGTAATGTTACAGATAGAACTGCTACTTCTCTGAATTGAGAGATCACAGCTCCGATATTAAGGACATGTGGTTAGACTACAAGCGCAGAAATGGGGTTCCTCCAAAGGATCATTGGAGTAACATTACTCAGAGTGCTGCATAGCTCAGAGAGTCACTCCAGGTGATAGAATTTGTAGCTCAGAGATCAGAGAGTCACTCCAGGTGATAGAATTTGTAGTTCAGAGATCAGAGAGTCACTCCAGGTAGAGCCACAGCTTCTCTGAATTGTGAGATTACAGCTCTGATAAAATGGACACAATACAAGTGGCAGGAATGGGGTTCCTCTAAAAGGTCTTTTGAGTCACGTTACTTGATAGAATTTGTAGCTCAGAGATCAGAGATCGGAGAGTCACTCCAGGTAGAGCCACAGCTTCTCTGAATTGTGAGATTACAGCTCTGATAAAATGGACACAATACAAGTGGCAGGAATGGGGTTCCTCTAAAAGGTCTTTTGAGTCACGTTACTTGATAGAATTTGTAGCTCAGAGATCAGAGATCAGAGAGTCACTCCAGGTAGAGCCACTACTTCCCCAGATTGAAGGATCACAGCTCTAATATTACTGATATGTGGTTAGAATGTCTCAAGAAAAAAAATCCCAGGATAGATTTTTACGGGTAAAAACCAACCGGTAGGAGACCCAGAAGTAGACATCAAGCAAGATGGTTGCTTCTGACAGGACCCACTGGAAGGAGTATTTGAGGACTCTAAACTACACAAACCTCCCAGGAATAAGGGGACAAAGAATATATACTTGTATGTGTATATATATCATCATCATCATTTGTCGACTACTGTCAAGATGATGGATCTCACTCTCATGCCCCAGAATCCCCTGTCCTCCATCGCTGCCCCCAGGTCCTGTCTACTGATTCCCGTATCCCTAGAGATAACGTCAGGGAATGACAGCTTCCTACTCCTAGTCAGGCTGGAGTCAGGGTTCCAGAGCAAGAGAGCGGATATGATTTCATATATATGTGTGTGTGTGTGTGTGTGTGTGTGTGTGTGTCCGAGTCCTGGATTCAATCGTGGGTTACCACAGTTAGTAAGGTACTCAATACATTAATAGAGTGTAAACATCATGTTTAATATAGAAATGGCTTCTACAGGTCTAGAACTGTTTCAAGTCCTGTAGAATCCATTTCTATATTAAACATGATATATATATATCAGAGCTGTATATATATATCATGATATATATATATCATGATATATATATATCATGATATATATATATCAGAGCTGTATGGGAGCATCCCAAAAGTCAGCTCAAAAGTGACACAGAGGAGACTGAGGTTAGCTGGACATGCTCACCGACATCCAGAGTTGACATTGCACTCAGTGCTCCTGTAGGAGCCCCTACATGGACACACTAGAAGAGGAAGACCAAGGTTAACATATGTTGATGCCCTAAGGACAGACACTGGTCTGTTGGAGATGCAGGATATGGCAGCGATAATGAGGGACAGAGACCGCTGGAGAGAACTCGTCCATGGATCTCGGGAATTTTACCCGCCTTAGATATATAGATAGATATATATATATATATATAGTAATAATAATAAAATTGAAGACTAAAATCCAAAGAGGGCTCGATAAGGAAAATATATATCAAATATATAAGAACCGTAGAGCAAATATTTATTTTAATAAATATATATATATATAAGTTGAAATAAAATGAAAACGAAATTTCATTTCTCACTCTTAGTACGGCACTTACTTAAATGTAAGTATGTATGTATACGTACATACATATATGTATACAGACGTACAGTGGCATGCATATATATATATATATATATATATATATATACACATATATATACATACATACATATATATATACACATATATATACATACAGGTACACATACATATATGCTCGTATCAGTATACTTACATATATATATATATATATATATATATATATACACATAATAATAATAATATTATTTATAGTTATATATACACTATAAACTCTAAACAGGAAAGGTCAGTAATTCATTACTACCTTTTTACCAGTAAGGGAAATAGCTCAATGTAAATACATCAGAATAATAATAATACTCTCAACACATGCACATCTGAACATTACAGAAACAATTATCACACTACATCCACCATAAACTCATAATTTTAATACACAAACACCTTTTCCTGCTTGATATGCTTGTAAACCTATGTTATTTTATGTGATACCTTTGCCATGCAGTAATTATATATGCCTAGTACCATTGCTTGTTTCCTACCTAACTGTCCTGTATATGCCTAACGCATTTGTACTCTCTATACTGCTTTAATTATTATACTATTCTCTTGTAATCTCTGTCACATCCATTCCACTCTGTAAATACGAAACTGTTGATGACAACATTAATATCCATGTATCTATATGACTGTTCAGTTGAATAGGAAGTTAATTATATGTCCAAACTTTGCTTGTGCTCTGTCCGCTTTTCCCTGCTTGCAAGGGTGGGATGGGAACTGATTCTGGCTTGATTTCTATAGCTGGATCCCCTTCCTAACACCAGCCTCATTTACAGTGTGGGCTGGGTGCTTTTTTGCCGTGGCACCTCCACGACCACTTTACAGTGAGTGCTGGGTGCTTTTTTGCCGTGGTACCTCCACGACCACTTTGCAGTGGAATGATAGGGACCCCAGTCCCTATCATCTCATTTCTACAGCTGAGTAAACTGGAGCAATGTGAAATAAAGTGTCTTGCTCAAGGAAACAACACATCATCCAGTCTGAGAATTGAACTCACAACCTTTCGTATGCAAGCCCAATGCTCTAACCGCTAAGCCATGTGCCTCCTCCATATATAAATGGCTTCTACAGGACTAGAATCATGGCCTGTCTCACTTGGGGGATCCATCTGGTTCAATTAGGAAATGGTTGTTTCGGACAGGACCCACTCGAAGGAGTATTTCAAGACTCCTTCCAAACCTCTGCCATCCCCAAACAAAGAGCTTACCACTTTAAACCCTACCTATTTCTGCCAAACCCTCAAAACACTCCCCACAAAAGAGCTTTCCAATTTAAACCCTCCCTTCCAACCATCCCCTAAAAATAGAGCTTAACCCTACCTCCTTCTAATACCCCCTCCCCCAAAAGAGATTACCAATGTAAACCCCCCCCCCCCAAGAACTTACCATTTTAAACCCCTACTTCCTTCTACCCAACCAACCTCAAAGGGTTTGCCAATGTAACCTCACCCTCCCACCCCCACCCCCCAACAAAACCCTAAAATAAAAGGCTTACCTTGTTAATTTTAAGTTTACACTCGGTTAGATAGAGGTAATACCCAAAAATGATCCCTATTAAATAGGGTCCTATTCTGGTGTAGGGTTTCACATAGATGTCTTTAAAGCTTTTGTCTCTGTAACAGATGGACAAAACCCCCTCCATGATTGAAAAATGGTCACAGTTTGAGATGTGGGTATACTAGGATGGGTACATATAAGTTTGAGGTGTGGATATATTAGGGTGGGTACATTTATGTGGGTATACTAGGATGGGTACATATAAGTTTGAGGTGTGGATATATTAGGGTAGGTACATTTATGTGGGTATACTAGGATGGGTACATATAAGTTTGAGGTGTGGTTATATTAGGGTGGGTACATTTATGTGGGTATACTAGGATGGGTACATATAAGTTTGAGGTGTGGATATATTAGGGTAGGTACATTTATGTGGGTATACTAGGATGGGTACATATAAGTTTGAGGTGTGGATATATTAGGGTAGGTACATTTATGTGGGTATACTAGGATGGGTACATATAAGTTTGAGGTGTGGGTATATTAGGGTAGGTACATTTATGCAGGTATATCAGGATGGGTGCATTTAAGTTTGAGGTGTGGGTATATTAGGGTAGGTACATTTATGCAGGTATATCAGGATGGGTGCATTTAAGTTTGAGGTGTGGGTATATTAGGGTAGGTACATTTATGCAGGTATATCAGGATGGGTGCATTTAAGTTTGAGGTGTGGGTATATTAGGGTGGGTACATTTATGTGGGTATACTAGGATGGGTACATATAAGTTTGAGGTGTGGGTATATTAGGGTGGGTACATTTATGTGGGTATACTAGGGTAGGCACACTAGGGTGAACTTTTCAGCCTATGAAATTTTCAGCTGACACTTAACTGTGATAATTAATGGATGTGCACACTTAACTGTGATAATTAATGGGTGTGCACACTTAACTGTTATAATTAATGGATGTGCGCACTTAACTGTTATAATTAATGGGTGTGTGCACTTAACTGTTATAATTAATGGGTGTGTGCACTTAACTGTTATAATTAATGGGTGTGTGCACTTAACTGTTATAATTAATGGGTGCACACACTTAACTGGTATAGTTAATGGGTGTGCACACTTAACTGTTATAATTAATGGATGCACACACTTAGCTGTTATAATTAATAGATGTGCACACTCAACTGTTATAATTAATGGATGTGCACACTTAACTGTTATAATTAATGGGTACACATGCTTAATGTGTTATAATTAAGGGATGTGCACACTTAGCTGTTATAATTAATGGGTACGCACACTTAGCTGTTATAATTAATTGGTGCATGTGCTTAGCTGTTATAATTAATGGGTGTGTACACTTAAGTTATTATTAATGGTGTGTACATTATCAATATTAAGGATGTGTACACACTCATACATACATACATACATACATACATACATACATACATACACACACACATACATACATACACACATACACACATACACACATACATATATGTATACAAATATACACATATATTTATATATATACATACACACACAACAATAACAACAGTTAAAACAACAACAAAAGTAACAACAACCATTATTAATCTTACTTACTGATTCCCCCCTAACAAAGTAACTGATGCCTTGTCAGCTGTTGCTATGACGCCCGTTGCTATGAAGCTGGCTAACAACAGAATTGCACAGATCGCATGACCAATTTTAGGGTACCTGAAAGACAGAGAGAAATGAAGGGAGATGGGGAGAGAGAGAAAGAATGATAGAGAGACAGAGTTCATGATGGTTATCCAACCATCTTGCTCGGAGTTTACCCCTGGGTCTCCTACCCGTTGGTTTTCCTACCTGTAAAATCTCTCCTGAGACATTCTACCCACATCTTCCTAATATTGGAGCTATGATCCCTCAATTCAGAGAAGTAGCAGCTCTACCTGGAGTGACCCGCTCATCTCCAAGTTATCAACTTTATCGAGTAGCATTACTCCAAAGACCCTTCGGAGATATCCCATTTCGGCCACTTGTATTTGCAATCGTATTTATTCGGCCATTACCCAAGATTCATGACAATAAGTAAGGGTTGGCTTGAAAACTGCACCAGCTCCTGCAATTCTTGTACTTAATTCAGCCTCCTGCCTTCTATCGCTCATGAACATTACCCCAAGACCCTTGAATTTCTCTATCTGCTTCAATGGAACTCCATTGCCTCAGTCTTTGCAGCACTGATTTTCATTCCAGCCATGCACCACTTGGAGATCCCCTTCTGACAAGTTAACACCACGCCATCTGCAAATTCCTGCTGATTGATCTTACATTTGCCAGTTTTGATATCACTTCCAGCCTGACTGCGCAAATATCAGGGCATTTGTATGAAGACATCAGGGCAACAAGAAGCTGTCCATTGATCCCTTACTCCTGCAGAACCTTCCACGATGGTTGAGAAAATCAGGTAAAGAACCCCTAATGACATTAAAAATGAAGAGGGCCTCCTGTGGGGCATATTTACCTGAACACAAGTTAGTTACAAGTTAGCCCTCCAACTGCTTAATATTCAAAATTATATCAAAACCATAGGGGACAGTGTGTTTACTTAAAAATATGGCTATAAAAAGGGTTTAAACCCTGGTAGTTACCTGTATAGAGGATAGAGTAATAAAAAGGGGTTAAACCTTCTAGAGGGGACAGTATGTTTACTTAAAAATATGGTAAAAATAGGACTAAACCCTGTATAGGGGACAGTGTGTTTACTGAAGAATATGGTTATAAAAAGGGGTTAAACCCTGGTAGTTACCAGTAAAGTAGGATCAGGAATAAAGGGCTGATCAAGTAAAACTGCATATCATTGGCGAGGTACCACAGCCAGCCCATACACTGCAAACGAAGAAGGGGACAGGATTGTCAGATTTGGGCGGGTGGTCAGTTGGACAGAGGGATATAGACAAACACACAGAGCCATACATACACACAGACAGACAGTGATGATGGTGATGTTGATGGAGGTGATGGTGATGGTGATGGTGATGATGGTGGTGATGGTGATGGTGATGGTGGTGGTGGTGATGATGGTGATGGTGGTGATGATGGTGATGGTGATGGTGATGATGATGATGGTGATGGTGATGGTGATGATGGTGACTATGATGGTGATGATGATGGTGATGACAATGATTCTGCTGCTGCTGATGATGACGACTATGATAATAAAGACAATGATGGTGATGATGACGATGGTGATGACTATGACTATGATGACTATGATGGTGATGACTAAGATGGTGATGATGACTATGATGGCTATGACTGATGACTATGATGACTATGATGACTATGATGGCTATGATGACTATGATGGCTATGATGACTATGATGGTGATGACTATGATAGCTATGATGGTGATGACTATGACTATGATGGCTATGATGGTGATGACTATGACTATGATGGCTATGATGACTATGATGGCTATGATGACTAAGATGGTGATGACTATGATGACTATGATGACTATGATGGTGATGACTATGATAGCTATGATGGTGATGACTATGACTATGATGGTGATGACTATGATGACTATGATGGCTATGATGACTGATGGTGATGGCTATGATGGTGATGGCTATGATGACTATGATGGCTATGATGACTGATGGTGATGGCTATGATGGTGATGGCTATGATGGTGATGACTAAGATGGTGATGACTATGACTATGATGGCTATGATGACTGATGGTGATGGCTATGATGGTGATGACTATGACTATGATGGCTATGATGGCTATGATGACTATGATGACTATGATGGCTATGATGGTGATGACTATGACTATGATGGCTATGATGGCTATGATGACTATGATGGCTATGATGGAGATGACTATGACTATGATGGCTATGATGGTGATGACTAGGACGAAGCCAGGGGACTCACCATTTTATGTTGGTCTGTCGGCAGGAAGTTGTTGATATAGAGGATGTTGTAAAACCAGGAGTCTTTACAGAAGTTGATCTCGATCCCTTGGGTTTGCCAGAAGGGGCCAGACCCTATATAGCGGAACAATGGGATATAAACCATCATCATGAGCAGGATGGGAGGGGTCAGCCTGCCAATAATAATAAAAATAATAATAATAATAATAATAATAATAATAATGCTTTCTTTATTAACCACAGGGGTTTACATAAAGTAGACATTAAGGACAGTACAGGACAATACAGGACGGTACAAATGGGCATTTCTGCGTGTAAAAAAGCAAAAACAGAGGATGTAACAAAAAAATAACAATGAAAAATTCCCCAATACGGGGGAGACCTCCGAGGGACATTCGTGGAGAAAGCCCATTAAAAAGCCACAGTGACCCTGACCACCAGGGCAAGTGCCCTCTCCCAGTTTTCCACCTTTAATTTACAGACACATACTCAGAGTCGGCCCATTCACTCGGGCCATTCTTGCCTCTCTCACCCATCTTCCAACAAAATGCTGGGAAGAGAAAACTCCCCGGCCGCAGAGACCCTGACCACCAGGGCAAGTGCCCTCTCCCAGTTTTCCACCTTTAATTTACAGATACATACTCAGAGTAGGCCCATTCACTCGGGCCATTCTTGCCTCTCTCACCCATCTTTCAACAAAATGCTGGGAAGAGAGCACTTCCCTCTCTACCCTGATTTTCCTTTTCAAATAAAATTTGAAAAAGTTAATCAGGGCATCACCGAATAATAATAATAATAATAATAATAATAATGATTTCTTTATTGGCCACCAGGGCGGACATCAAGAAAAACATTACAGATGGCACAGGGTGGTACAGGGCGGTACGATGTGGGTTTTGTGTGTGTAAAGATTTTTATTATTTATATAAGAAAAGAAAAAAAGGAGATAGAAACATATATATATATATATAAACAATAAAAATGAAAATTGAAACAATGAAAAATTCCCCAAGAGGGGGGGAAACCTCCGAGGGTATAATAATAATAATAATGATTTAATAAGGTCTTCTTTATTAACCACAAGGGTTGATATAAAGTATAACATTGAGGATGGTAGAGGATGGTACAGGAGAGCACAGGACGATATAGGACGGTATAGGATGGTACAGGACAGTTCAAGATAGTACAGGGTGGTACAGGACAGTACAAGATAGTACAAGACAGTACAGGGTGGTACAGGACAGTACAGGGTGGTACAGGATGGTACAGGGTGGTACAGGACAGTACAGGAGAGCACAGGACGATATAGGACGGTATAGGATGGTACAGGACAGTTCAAGATAGTACAGGGTGGTACAGGACAGTACAAGATAGTACAAGACAGTACAGGGTGGTACAGGACAGTACAGGGTGGTACAGGATGGTACAGGGTGGTACAGGACAGTACAGGAGAGCACAGGACGATATAGGACGGTATAGGATGGTACAGGACAGTTCAAGATAGTACAGGGTGGTACAGGACAGTACAAGATAGTACAAGACAGTACAGGGTGGTACAGGACAGTACAGGGTGGTACAGGATGGTACAGGGCGGTACAGGACGGTACAGGAGAGCACAGGACGATATAGGACGGTATAGGATGGTACGGGACAGTACAAGATAGTACAGGGTGGTACAGGACAGTACAGGGTGGTACAGGACGGTACAGGAGAGCACAGGACGATATAGGACAGTATAGGATGGTACGGGACAGTACAAGATAGTACAGGGTGGTACAGGACAGTACAGGGTGGTACAGGACGGTACAGGAGAGCACAGGACGATATAGGACGGTACAGGACAGTACAAGATAGTACAAGATAGTACAGGGTGGTACAGGACAGTACAGGGTGGTACAGGACGGTACAGGAGAGCACAGGATGGTACAGGATGATACGATGTGGGTTTTGTGCGTGTAAAGATTTTTATTATTTATATAAGAAAAGAAAAAAAGGACATAGAAACATATATATATATATATATATATATATATATATATATATATATATATATATATATATATATAAAAACAATAAAAATAGTATATATAGAGTAATGTAAACGCTAAAAGGTTAAATAAGAACACTGAATTTCAATTAATTAATGAATTTTGAGGGAATTTCTTAAATCATAATTATTTGATTAGTAAGATAGTAACTTAACATGCTTTAGCTAGGTTCAATGACCTTAAAATACTTATTGTTGCTGGTTTGTTGGAGTCATATCGGTGAAAGATAACATACTAACCTCCAATAACGGTGGACATAGAAATAGACCCAGTTCATCTGACCATCTCTGGCATTGAAAGCCTTCATTGTGCTATAAGCAACCAGCAGTCCACTGTAAGATATAGAACACAGGGAAGGAATGAGTGAACGAGAGATGGGGTCATTTAATGAAGTTTTTAGGGATTCACTACTAAAATTATTCAATTATTTAAAAATTGGCAGTATCGGTAGAGGGTTGGATGCCATGTTTTGATGCATAGAGTTACGGCCCTTGCCATTCTGAGTTCAAATCCCACCGAGGTTAACTTTGCCTTTCATCCTTACGGGGTCGATAAAATAAAGTACCAGTAATGCACTGGGTAATTGCTGGCCTTGTGCCAAAAGTAGAAACAATTATTTAAAACAGGAGCCATTACATATTTATGATAAAAACATGATTACAGTGTATATATATAATAATTGTTTCTACTTTTGGCACAAGGCCAGCAATTATCCCAGTACATTACTGGTACTTTATTTTATCTACTCCGTAAGGATGAAAGGCAAAGTTAACCTCGGCAGGATTTGAACTCTGATCATAAAGGGAGGTAACTCTATGCTTCAAAGCATGGCGTCTGACCCTCTACCGACTCTGCCAATCCACTGCCCTGTAACAATAATAATAATAATTGTTTCTACTTTTGGCACAAGGCCAGCAATTACCCCAGTGTATTACTGGTACTCTATTCTATCGACCCGATAGGGATGAAAGGCAAAATTAACCTCAGCGGGATTTGAACTCAGGGCGTAAAGGGCCGTAACTCTATGCTGCAAAGCATGGCGTCCGACCTTCTACCGACACTGCCAATCCACCATTTCATTACTAAAAGAGTAACTTAATATGTTTCTTGTAAAATTATGTTGGTAGAGAGGTCATGGGAGGTCATTGCATGTCACGTGAGGTTATAGGTCATGTGAGGTCATGTCACAGGAGGTCACGTCACGGGAGGTCATGACATGTGAGGCTGTGTCACGAGAGGTCACATCGTGTGAGGTCACATGTGAGGTGACGACGTGCGAGGCCACGTCGGGTGCGGTCACGTCGTGTGAGGTCACGTCGTGTGAGGTCACGTCGTGTGAGGTCACGTCGTGTGCGGTCACGTCGTGTGAGGTCACGTCGGGTGCGGTCACGTCGTGTGAGGTCACGTCGTGTGAGGTCACGTCGTGTGAGGTCACGTCGTGTGAGGTCACGTCGTGTGAGGTCACGACGTGTGAGGCCACGTCGTGTGAGGTCACGACGTGTGAGGTCACGTCGTGTGAGGTCACGTCGTGTGAGGTCACGTCGTGTGAGGTCACGTCGTGTGAGGTCACGTCGTGTGAGGTCACGACGTGTGAGGTCACGACGTGTGAGGTCACGTCGTGTGCGGTCACGTCGTGTGAGGTCACGACGTGTGAGGTCACGTCGTGTGAGGTCACGTCGTGTGAGGTCACGTCGTGTGAGGTCACGTCGTGTGAGGTCACGTCGTGTGAGGTCACGTCGTGTGAGGTCACGTCGTGTGAGGTCACGTCGTGTGAGGTCACGTCGTGTGAGGTCACGTCGTGTGAGGTCACGTCGTGTGAGGTCACGTCGTGTGAGGTCACGACGTGTGAGGCCATGCCATGTGAGGTAATAGGTCATGTCATGGGAGGTCATTGCATGTCGTGAGTTCATAGGTCATGTGAGATCATGACATTACACAGTGTACCCTAATTATAAAAAAGTCCCCTAATATATTCTGCTAGGGTGATAGCAGAGGGGGGAGCAGAGGGGGAGGAGAAGGAAAGAAAGGAAGATGAGAGAGGGGGAGGAGAGAACGGAGGAGATAAAGAGGAGAGAGAGGGGGAGGAGAGACAGGAGGAGGAGAAGGAGATAAAGGAAGAGATGGGGGAGAAGGAGAGAACGGAAGAGAGAGAGGAGGAGGGGGAGAGGAGAGGGGGGAGAAGGAGAGAAAGGAAGAGGAGATAGAGGAGGGGGCGGTTGAGATGAAGGAAGAGGAGAGAGGGGAAGGAGTGACAGGAAGAGGAGCGGGAGAAGGAGAGAAAAGAAGACGAGGAGCAGAGAAAGAAAAAGAGAGGAGGAAGGAGGAAAGAGGATAGTGGGGGTAGCAGTGGGTGTGGGAAGAAAAGTTAACAAAACAAAACAAAAGAAGAAGAACAAAAATAAAAACATGTCGCTACCTGAGCAGGAAGAAGGAATCAACAGATACTGTGGCATTGCCGATGGCTTGGAAGGTAAATAGCTTCATCAATTCCACCAGATCGAGAGGGTTTCCTGCGGAGGGGGGCATGGTGGGAGAGACAACAGAACTATTAAACTATCTATCCACCACCATCATCACCATCACCATCATCATCACCATCATCACCATCACCATCATCAACGCCACCACCACCACCATCACCATCATCATCATCATCACCATCACCATCATCAACGCCACCACCACCATCATCACCACCATCATCACCATCACCACCACCACCACCACCATCATCATCACCATCATCACCACCACCACCACCACCACCATCACCATCACCACCATCACTATCACCATCATCACCATCATCACCATCACCACCACCACCACCACCATCACCATCACCACCACCACCATCATCACCATCATCACCACCATCATCACCACCATCATCACCATCATCACCACCACCACCACCACCATCACCATCATCACCATCACCATCATCACCATCATCACCACCATCATCACCACCATCATCACCATCATCACCATCACCACCATCACTATCACCATCATCACCACCATCACCACCATCATCATCACCATTATCAACACTACATCACCACCACCACCACCACCATTTCCACCACCACCACCACCATCATCATTATCATCACCACCATCAACGCCACCACCATCATCATCATCACCACCACCATCAACGCCACCATCAACGCCACTACCATCACCCTCATCATCACCATCATCACTATATTCAGCATCACCATAATCACCACCACCGCCGTCATCACCATCACCACCACCACCATCACCATCATCACCACCATCATCACCATCATCACCACCATCACCATCATCACCATCACCACCACCATCAACGCCACTATCACCATCAACATCAACACCATCACCATCATCATCACCACCACCATCAACGCCACTATCATCATCAACATCATCACCACCATCACCATCAACGCCACTATCACCATCAACATCAACACCATCACCATCATCATCACCACCACCATCATGGAACAGCAGACTTAAAATGATGATGATGATGATGATGATGACGATGGTAATGATGATGATTAAAATAATAAAATTAATAAAAATCACTTACTGAAAATCGATATACCGAAGACATATACATGCCCTAACAAGACCCAGGTCATGCTGAGGAATCGAACCCCATGGACACAGTGTAGGGTTCCTTCAGCTTGGTTAGTGTTCAAGAATTTACTGCCATTATGGTAAACTGAGAAACTCAAGAGGATTTTCCCTGCCAGACCTGGAAATGGTAAAAGTAATGAGAAATTAATTGCAAAATGTATAGTAAAATTAATGGGAAATTAATGGCGAAATCAATGGTAAAATTAATGGTAAAATTAATGGTAAAATTAATTGTAAACAATTGTAAATTAATGGGACAATTAATGGCAAAATCAATGGTAAAATTAATTGTAAACAATTGTAAATAATGGTAAATTAATGGCGAAATCAATGGTAAAATTAATTGTAAACAATTGTAAATAATGGTAAATTAATGGCGAAATCAATGGTAAAATTAATTGTAAACAATTGTAAATAATGGTAAATTAATGGCGAAATCAATGGTAAAATTAATTGTAAACAATTGTAAATAATGGTAAATTAATGGCGAAATCAATGGTAAAATTAATTGTAAACAATTGTAAATAATGGTAAATTAATGGCGAAATCAATGGTAAAATTAATTGTAAACAATTGTAAATAATGGTAAATTAATGGCGAAATCAATGGTAAAATTAATTGTAAACAATTGTAAATAATGATAAATTAATGCGAAATCAATGGTAAAATTAATTGTAAACAATTGTAAATAATGGTAAATTAATGCGAAATCAATGGTAAAATTAATTGTAAACAATTGTAAATAATGGTAAATTAATGCGAAATCAATGGTAAAATTAATTGTAAACAATTGTAAATAATGGTAAATTAATGCGAAATCAATGGTAAAATTAATTGTAAACAATTGTAAATAATGGTAAATTAATGCGAAATCAATGGTAAAATTAATTGTAAACAATTGTAAATAATGGTAAATTAATGGCGAAATCAATGGTAAAATTAATTGTAAACAATTGTAAATAATGGTAAATTAATGCGAAATCAATGGTAAAATTAATTGTAAACAATTGTAAGTAATGGTAAATTAATGGCGAAATCAATGGTAAAATTAATTGTAAACAATTGTAAATAATGGTAAATTAATGGCGAAATCAATGGTAAAATTAATTGTAAACAATTGTAAATAATGGTAAATTAATGGCGAAATCAATGGTAAAATTAATTGTAAACAATTGTAAATAATGGTAAATTAATGGCGAAATCAATGGTAAAATTAATTGTAAACAATTGTAAATAATGGTAAATTAATGGCGAAATCAATGGTAAAATTAATTGTAAACAATTGTAAATAATGGTAAATTAATGGCGAAATCAATGGTAAAATTAATTGTAAACAATTGTAAATAATGGTAAATTAATGGCGAAATCAATGGTAAAATTAATTGTAAACAATTGTAAATAATGGTAAATTAATGGGAAAATTAATGGCGAAATCAATGGCAAAATTAATTGCAAACAATTGTAAATAATGGTAAATTAATTGTTTCTACTATTGGCACAAGGCCAGCAATTACCCAGTAAATTACTGGTACTTTATTTTATCGACCCCGTAAGGATGAAATGCAAAGTTAACCTCGGCGGGATTTGAACCCAGTATGGCAAGAGCCGTAACTCTATGCGTCAAATTAATGGTAAATTAATGGTAATCAATAATGTGTCCTGTCTTATATACAGACACAGTGTATCTAGGACTACATTATCTAATGTGTCCTGTCTTATATACAGACACAGTGTACCTAGGACTACATTATCTAATGTGTACTGTCTTATATACAGACACAGTGTATCTAGGACTACACTATCTAATGTGTCCTGTCTTATATACAGACACAGTGTATCTAGGACTACACTATCTAATGTCTTCTGTCTTATATACAGACACAGTGTATCTAGGACTACACTATCTAATGTCTTCTGTCTTATATACAGACACAGTATATCTAGGACTACATTATCTAATGTGTCCTGTCTTATATACAGACACAGTATATCTAGGACTACATTATCTAATGTGTACTGTCTTATATACAGACACAGTGTATCTAGGACTACACTATCTAATGTGTACTGTCTTATATACAGACACAGTGTATCAAGGACTACACTATCTAATGTCTTCTGTCTTATATACAGACACAGTATATCTAGGACTACATTATCTAATGTGTCCTGTCTTATATACAGACACAGTATATCTAGGACTACATTATCTAATGTGTCCTGTCATATACAGACACAGTATATCTAGGACTACATTATCTAATGTGTCCTGTCTTATATACAGACACAGTGTATCTAGGACTACATTATCTAATGTGTCCTGTCTTATATACAGACACAGTCTATCTAGGACTACATTATCTAATGTGTCCTGTCTTATATACAGACACAGTGTATCTAGGACTACATTATCTAATGTCTCCTGTCTTACATACAGACACAGTATATCTAGGACTACATTATCTAATGTGTCCTGTCTTATATACAGACACAGTGTATCTAGGACTACATTATCTAATGTGCCCTGTCTTATATACAGACACAGTATATCTAGAACTACATTATCTAATGTGTCCTGTCTTACATACAGACACAGTGTACCTAGGACTACATTATCTAATGTGTCCTGTCTTATATACAGACACAGTCTACCTAGGACTACATTATCTAATGTGTCCTGTCTTATATACAGACACAGTGTATCTAGGACTACATTATCTAATGTGTCCTGTCTTATATACAGACACAATCTACCTAGGACTACATTATCTAATGTTCCCTGTCTTATATACAGACACAGTGTACCTAGGACTACATTATCTAATGTGTCCTGTCTTATATACAGACACAATCTACCTAGGACTACATTATCTAATGTTCCCTGTCTTATATACAGACACAGTGTATCTAGAACTACATTATCTAATGTGTCCTGTCTTATATACAGACACAATCTACCTAGGACTACATTATCTAATGTTCCCTGTCTTATATACAGACACAGTGTATCTAGGACTACATTATCTAATGTGTCCTGTCTTATATACAGACACAGTCTATCTATGACTACATTATCTAATGTGTCCTGTCTTACATACAGACACAGTGTACCTAGGACTACATTATCTAATGTGTCCTGTCTTATATACAGACACAGTCTATCTATGACTACATTATCTAATGTGTCCTGTCTTATATACAGACACAGTGTATCTAGGACTACATTATCTAATGTGTCCTGTCTTATATACAGACACAGTCTATCTATGACTACATTATCTAATGTGTCCTGTCTTACATACAGACACAGTGTACCTAGGACTACATTATCTAATGTGTCCTGTCTTATATACAGACACAGTGTATCTAGGACTACATTATCTAATGTGTCCTGTCTTATATACAGACACAATCTACCTAGGACTACATTATCTAATGTTCCCTGTCTTATATACAGACACAGTGTACCTAGGACTACATTATCTAATGTGTCCTGTCTTATATACAGACACAATCTACCTAGGACTACATTATCTAATGTTCCCTGTCTTATATACAGACACAGTGTATCTAGAACTACATTATCTAATGTGTCCTGTCTTATATACAGACACAATCTACCTAGGACTACATTATCTAATGTTCCCTGTCTTATATACAGACACAGTGTATCTAGGACTACATTATCTAATGTGTCCTGTCTTATATACAGACACAGTCTATCTATGACTACATTATCTAATGTGTCCTGTCTTACATACAGACACAGTGTACCTAGGACTACATTATCTAATGTGTCCTGTCTTATATACAGACACAGTCTATCTATGACTACATTATCTAATGTGTCCTGTCTTATATACAGACACAGTCTACCTAGGACTACATTATCTAATGTAGTCACAGCCCCTTCCCCTACCCGCTTACCCCCCCCCCCCCCCACGAAACAAACAAACAAAAAAGAATAATTACTTGGTTCATCTCCTTCATTTGACTTCACCAAATTCAGCTTACTCCCTATTCCATTTTCAGTGGGTAATCCACCATTTTTCATCGGGATATCGTCGTCTTCTTTGTTTTGGGAATGTAAACATCTTCTGCCGATATCATACAAGGTTGCCGACACAATTATCAGTAGGAACAGAGAACTGGCAACACTGAAAATAACAACAACAACAACAATAACAACAACAATTATTTCTAATATAGGCAACAAAGCCAGTAAGTAATTTTTTATTTTTTTTTTTGGAGCGGGGGGGGTCGGGGGGGGGGGGGGGGGGGGGGTCGGGGGGGGGGGGGGGTCGGGGGGGGGGGGGGGTCGATTATATCGATCCCAGTACATTACTGGTACTTTATTTTATCGACCCCTGTAAAGATGAAAGGCAAAGTTAACTTCGGCGGGATTTGAACTCAGACCGTAAAGGGCCGTAACTCTGTGCTGCAAAGCATGGCATCCGACCCCCTCTACCGATACTGCCAATCCACTGCCCGTAATAATTGTTTCTACTTTTTGGCACAAGGCCACCAGTTACCCCAGTACATTACTGGTACTTTATTTTATCGACCCCTGTAAAGATGAAAGGCAAAGTTAACTTCGGCGGGATTTGAACTCAGACCGTAAAGGGCCGTAACTCTGTGCTGCAAAGCATGGCATCCGACCCCCTCTACCGATACTGCCAATCCACTGCCCGTAATAATTGTTTCTACTTTTTGGCACAAGGCCAGCAATTACCCCAGTACATTACTGGTACTTTATTTTATCGACTTTGTAGGATCTGTGGAGAGAAAGAGTAGAAACTGTGGTTCACATCGTATCCAAGTGTAAACACCTAGTGCAGACACACTCTAAAGGATGGAGTCACAACATAATAGGAAAAGTGATTCGCTGCTATTCATGTAAACTACAGTGAGTGCTGGGTGCTTTTTTGCCGTGGCACCTCCACGACCACTTTACAGTGTGGGCTGGGTGGTTTTTTTGCCGTGGCACCTCCACGACCACTTTACAGTGAGTGCTGGGTGGTCTTTTTGCCGTGGCACCTCCACGACCACTTTACAGTGAGTGCTGGGTGCTTTTTTGCCGTGGCACCTCCACGACCACTTTACAGTGAGTGCTGGGTGGTCTTTTTGCCGTGGCACCTCCACGACCACTTTACAGTGAGTGCTGGGTGGTCTTTTTGCCGTGGCACCTCCACGACCACTTTACAGTGAGTGCTGGGTGGTCTTTTTGCCGTGGCACCTCCACGACCACTTTACAGTGAGTGCTGGGTGGTCTTTTTGCCGTGGCACCTCCACGACCACTTTACAGTGAGTGCTGGGTGCTTTTTTGCCGTGGCACCTCCACGACCACTTTACAGTGAGTGCTGGGTGGTCTTTTTGCCGTGGCACCTCCACGACCACTTTACAGTGAGTGCTGGGTGCTTTTTTGCCGTGGCACCTCCACGACCACTTTACAGTGAGTGCTGGGTGCTTTTTTGCCGTGGCACCTCCACGACCACTTTACAGTGAGTGCTGGGTGCTTTTTTGCCGTGGCACCTCCACGACCACTTTGCAGTGGAATGATAGGGACCCCAGTCCCTATCATCTCATTTCTACAGCTGAGTAAACTGGAGCAATGTGAAATAAAGTGTCTTGCTCAAGGAAACAACACATCACCCGGTCTGAGAATTGAACTCACAACCTTTCGATTGCAAGGCCAATGCTCTAACCACTGAGCCACGTGCCTCCATTCAGTGATAGAAAACGATTGAGTGAAGGTGCTATGGGATTTTAGGATACAGACAGACAAGAAATTAGAACACAACTGGCCTGACCTGGTGGTTTTTAACAAGGTAAAACGATCTTGCTTAATTATAGATGTAGCTTGCCCCTTTGACACAAGGGTGCAAAAAAAGGAAAAGGAGAAAATTAACTGATACCAGGATTTAAAGTGGGAATTAAAAAGGATTTGAGACTGTCATGAGATCAAGGTCTTCCCGATTGTCATAGGAGCACTAGGTACTATCTCAAAGAGTTTTCAAGGATGGTTAAAGAACATTAGTCCAGCTGCCCTTTTTTTGGAACATTTCAAAAGACATGCTTGCTGGGAACAGCAACAACCCTCCGATACGTCCTGAATATCTGAGGCTACAGGTAGTGGCTTGATGTTCATTTGAACAAACTTTCCCAGTTAAATCACATCAATGACTGAGATTCCAAGGAAATAATAATAAAAATGGTTTCTGATTTAGGCACAAGGCCAACAATTTTTTCGGGAGGGTAAAGTCCATTATCCACTGGACTCAACAATAACAACAACACAAACATTTGACAAAAAGAATGCTAACACCAGAGGTCAGTTAATGAAATGATTACTATGGACAGTGGTCAGGGAAAGAATGGAAGTAATACTTACATCGAAAAGATGGCCTTACCATCGTAGTCAGGCTGATGTTCACATGTTACGTAAGCTGTGAGGTTTTGGGTGGCCTTGAAGGGCAAAAGGTGAATACCTGAAAAACACCCATTCAAATGGTAATATACACAACATATCTATTCCTTCAGAAACCCCCACTAACTCATCTTTCTCTTTGTTCAGCATATATGTAACTATGTTCCGTCATCATCATTTTACGTCCACTTTTCCCTGCTTGCAAGGGTGGGACGGGTCCTAATCTGCACAGCTTCTCTCCACTTGTCACGGTCCTTCGTCATCTCCTCCGTGAGCTTCAGCAATCTGAGGTCTGCTCTCACCACCTCCACCCATGTTTTTCGTGGTCTACCTCTACTGCGCCTTTCTTCAACTGGCATTTCTTGGCACTTCTTTACCCAGCGGTCATCCTCCATGCGCATCACATGTCCATACCATCGCAGTCTTCTCTCCCACACACTACAGTTTATCCCTCTTATACACAGTTTCTCTCTCAACACATCACATGTCCATACCATCGCAGTCTTCTCCCCCGCACACTACAGTTTATCCCTCTTATACACAGTTTCTCTCTCAACACATCACATGTCCATACTATCGCAGTCTTCTCCCCCGCACACTACAGTTTATCCCTCTTATACACAATTTCTCTCTCAACACATCACATGTCCATACCATCGCAGTCTTCTCCCCCGCACACTACAGTTTATCCCTCTTATACACAGTTACTCTCTCAACACATCACATGTCCATACCATCGCAGTCTTCTCTCCCGCACACTACAGTTTATCCTCTTATACACAGTTTCACTCTCAACACATCACATGTCCATACCATCTCAGTCTTCTCTCCCACACACTACAGTTTATCCCTCTTATACAGTTTCTCTCTCAACACATCACATGTCCATACCATCGCAGTCTTCTCTCCCGCACACTACAGTTTATCCCTCTTATACACAGTTTCACTCTCAACTCATCTATGCTTTGTTGTTCACGCTCATTGACATTGCACATCCAATGGAGCATGCTTGCTTCATTATATATATTTTATATATATATATATATATATATATATATATATTATGGAATACTGTTGGCTTCTTGCTACAATACTTTCTATACCTTTCATTTATATATATATATATATATATATATATATATATATATATATATATATATATATATATAGTAATAATAAATGTGAAGACTAAAATCCGAAGAGGGCTCGATAAGGTTTATATATATACATATATATATAAATCCGTAGATCAAATATTTATTATATGAACAGATTAAAGTTTAAGCAAAGAATCGTTGATTTCACCCTTAAGGGTTAAACTTTAAACTATTCTTATAATATATATATATATATATTATATATATATTGCCAGTAGGCATCTCTAACAAAATACACCCCGTCCCGCCACCACCCCCACCCCATCCACACCACCCCGTTCTATGTAAAGTTATGTTGGTGCCGCGCCATCCAGGCCGAAACAAATGAGATCGTGTAGGTGTCACAACAAAAAAACACACAGTCCACGCTGTAATGTGGACGTGTAGGCAACACGGTAAAAACCTCCCAGACCCACACTGTAAATGTGGTTGGTGTTAGGAAGGGCATCCAACTGTAGAAAACCTGCCAGACAGTCCTATGCGAGCAAGACAATCACTCTTGCCTCAAGTGGGACTACCCCCGTCCAAACCCATGCAAGCGTGGAACACGGACGTTAAACGTTGATGATGATGATGATGATGATATATATATATATATATATATATATATATATATATATATATATATATATATATATATATATATATATATATATATATAAAGAATGAATAATAACAGGTAGACATCATAAAAAGGTAATTTATTCCATGTGCTTACAGATGTTTCCACGGTGGTTATACAGCCTAGTTATGCTATGTGCAAATTTATAACTATTTGCAAAACTCAATTATCAAATGCTGTGACCACTGTATCCTCAGAGCTGTATATATATATATATATATATATATATATATATACGTAGGTCCCGGGTTGAGTCGGGGATAACCACAGTAAGTAAGGTACTCAATACATGGCAGAGTAAAATTTTTTTATTTTATTTTATTTTATTTTATTTTATAAGGAGCTTCCTGAAGATTTCATCTGAATGAAACAGTACTAGTCCTGTAGAAGCTCCTTCTATATATATATATATATATATATATATATATATATATGTTCATATACAAATGTTAACCAGCGTGTACATATATATATATAACTATGTTTATATACTACTATTAACCAGTGTGTATGTGTATATATATATATATATATATATATATATGTTTATATACAACTGTTAACCAGTGTGTATATATATATATATATATATATATATATATATCATCATCATCGTTTAACGTCCATCTTCCACGCTAGCATGGGTTAGACGGGAATTGTCCCACTTGAGGCAAGATTGGTCGGCTTACCGTGTCTCGCTTGTATCACCCAACCAATCTTGCCTCAAGTGGGACGATTCCCGTCTAACCCATGCTCGCATGGAAGATGGTGTATCATCATCATCATCATCACCGTTTTACGTCCGTTCTTCCACGCTAGCATGGGTTAGACGGGTTGTCCTGTTGTGGGCAGTGTCTGGTCGGCTGACCATGCCTTGCTCATACAGGAACTGATCTGGCTTGATTTCTACAGCTGGATGCCCTTCCTAACACCAACCTCATTTACAGTGAGTGCTGGGTGCTTTTTCGTGGCGCCTACACGTCCACTTTACAGTGTGGGCTGGGTGCTTTTTTGCCGTGGCACCTCCACGACCACCTTGCGGTGGGGGGGGGGGGCATATTGTTTATATGCTTCAGCATGTACCCATGGGAGGTCGGGTACCCTGTATTACTGCGTGACGCCAGAAGTCACGGTCGTGTGTCATTGACTTTGAGAGGTGTAGTTGGGTAAGGTCGGCTTTTATCACCTCATCCCAAGTCATCTTGGGTCTCCCCACTCCGCGGTTTCCATCAACTTCTAGTGCTCTGCACCTTTTTATGCAGCTGTCATCCTTCATACGCATCACATGTCCATACCAGCGTAACCGCCTCTCCTGCACGCAGCATTTGATTCCTCTTATGCTCAGTCTCTCTCTCAATTCATTTATGCTTTGTCGTTCACGTATATTACTGTTACACATCCATCGGAGCATGCAGGCTTCGTTTCTCTCTAATCTACGTAAGTCTTCCACCTTCAGCGCCCAGGTCTCACTACCATGCAACATCGCTGTTCGGATACACGCATCATACAGTCTGCCTTTCATTCTGAGGGAGAAGCCTTTTGCAGCTAGCAGTGGTAGTAGTTCCCTAAACTTCTTCCATCCCGTTCTTACCCTAGTTATTGTACTTTCTGAGCACCCACCTCCGTTGCTAATTCGTATATATATATATATATATCTTTCTATCTAAGGCGGGTAAAATTCCCGAGATCCATGGACGAGTTCTCTCCAGCGGTCTCTGTCCCTCATTATCGCTGCCATGTCCTGCGTCTCCAACAGACCAGTGACTGCCCTTAGGACATCAACATATGTTAACCTCGGTCTCCCTCTTCCAGTGTGTCAATGCAGGGGTTCCCATAGGACCACTGAGTGCAGTGTCAACTCTGGATGTTAGTGAGCATGTCCAGCTAACCTCAGTCTCCTGTGTTACTCTCGAGCTGTATATATATATATATATATATATATATAATATATTTAGAAACACACAAATACATGCGGACACACACATATACATGAATGCATCCACACCCAACCGTGAGTTAAGGGTGCCAACCTCACCGATGTTGCTCAATGAATGACTGGGACAGACCAATCCGGTTGAACCAGACTGAACCAGTATCAGAGTTAAAAATACATTATGAAGAGGGAAGAAACATTTAGATATAATTAGTAATAAAATGTATCATACCTAAACTGCTCCTAGATTCCTCGACTACGTAGTTTCGTGGCATAAACAAAAACAATACATCATAAAGATATAGAGTCCTTGTGAGGTCTGCCGACTTATCAAGAGGATACCTCATTTTACTAGCCTCAAGAACGTGTCTACACGACGTGAGAAAGAATCCCAAAAGGCGGAGGGGGAGATAGTCACGCGATATAACGGTCGAGAAACAGAGCTAAGCCTCTTATAACCCCGAAGAAAATACCATATATATATATATACACACACACCTACATATCCTCGATCTCCCTCTTCCAATGTCTCTGTGTAGGGTCTCCCACATAATCACTGAGTGCAGTGTCAACTCTGGATGTCGGTGAGCATGTCCAGCTAACCTCAGTCTCCTCTGTGTAACTATCGAGCTGACATTTGGGAGGCTACCGTACGAGCCCCTTATCCTCAGTGTATACTGATTAATGTTCAGAGCTATCCTCAGCATTCTTGTGTAGCACCCAACCATCAGTTTATATACAAATGTTTACCTGTGTATATATATTAGTAGGTTTATAGATAACTACTTACCTGTGTATATAAGAATGTTCATATCTTTTTCAGTGCAGCTGTCAGGTAAACACATCCCTAAATGAAACCCTGGTATCCCACCAAATGACATCTGAGAAAAAAGAAAGAATTTAGAGATTTGAATACCTTTTTGTATTTTTTGGGGGGCCTGTAACCTCTCTCTCATATATATATATTCACTATATATATATATATATATATATATATATATATATATAATAGGAACGAGTAGGACCCCGACGGTTGAGCTCAAGCCGTTTTGACGGCTAATTCTGGACAGAATTGGTCCAGAATTAGCCGTCGAAACGGCTTGAGCTCAGTCGTCGGGGTCCTACTCGTTCCTATTACCCACTCTACTACCCTAAGTATTGAGTCCTTTGGTGCGTTATGGTCCACCTGGTTCCTTACCACATTTCCTTCGTGTTATATATATATATGTGTATCTATGTGTGTATATATATATATATATATATATATATAGATAGATACACACACACACACACATATATATATATATATATATATATATATATATATATATTAAGATAAGCAGAACAAGTAAAATTCAATCAATTTTTCAAAATACATTAAAAAATATAATATAAATATTTACCTCTTCTAGTGGCCCTTACTGATCAGTTTCGCTTTGTAAAACCTCATAAATCCGATGGATTTATGATGGAAAACCAAAGCTCATCAGAGAAGCATTTTCCCGCTTTTACTTCGGTCCAGTTTACATACGGGTCACTTTTACGACCTTTCAGACCTTTATTAGCTGGCAGGAGGTTGTATATTTTGTCGTTCCTGGGACGTTTAGCCCTAGGAAGGGAAAATGCTTCTCTGATGAGCTTTGGTTTTCCATCATAAATCCATCGGATTTATGAGGTTTTACAAAGCGAAACTGATCAGTAAGGGCCACTAGAAGAGGTAAATATTTATATTATATTTTTTAATGTATTTTGAAAAATTGATTGAATTTTACTTGTTCTGCTTATCTTAATATTAAAGTTCTGGTGTATCAAATTAACACCATTGAACAACCCTGAATCATAGACAACCTATGTATTTCTAGGGGTACCTAGTATCCCTGGACATATTAACTTCTACCTATATATATATATATGTAGAAGTTCTATTTAAATTGTTGGGATACAACAAGCAAATATTTTTATAACTGATATAAAGCACTCAACAAATTATTGGAGTAAAAATACGATATATTAACAAATGGAAACTATATTTATAAAACCAGAATTGGTCCAGAATTAGCCGTCGAAATGGCTTGAGCTCAGCCGTCGGGTCCTACTCGTTCCTATATATATATATATATATATATATATATATATATATATATATATATTTATATATATATATATATACGATATTAACAAATGGAAACTATATTTATAAAACCATATTTATTTCATTATACATATTTCAAGGACACCAAGTTAAATTATGGTGTGCTTTCATCAGATAAAATATAATATAGAGCAGTTTTATAAATAAATATTGACATACCCTTAAAGAATGCGACCATTACAGTTGGAAGCTCCCTGTATGGATATATATATATATATATATATATACTTGAAAGAAAACCCCTTATTGTACAGCCAACCATGTTACTCGTCACTCTTTCACTATATATATATATATATATATATATATATATATATATAAATAGATAGATAGATATGGATATATATATATATATATCATCATCATCATCATTTCATTTTACGTCCGCTTTTTCCCTGCTTGCAAGGGTGGGACGGGAACTGATTTAGGCTTGATTTCTACAGCTGGATGCCCTTCCTAACACCAACCTCATATATATATATATGAACCCCTGTCACCCCTCACCCTAAAAATATATATGAAAAATGTCACCCCTCACCCTAAAAATATATATGAAAAATGTCACCCCTCACCCTAAAAATATATATGAAAAATGTCACCCCTCACCCTAAAAATATATATGAAAAATGTCACCCCTCACCCTAAAAATATATATGAAAAATGTCACCCCTCACCCTAAAAATATATATGAAAAATGTCACCCCTCACCCTAAAAATATATATGAAAAATGTCACCCCTCACCCTAAAAATATATATGAAAAATGTCACCCCTCACCCTAAAAATATATATGAAAAATGTCACCCCTCACCCTAAAAATATATATGAAAAATGTCACCGCTCACCCTAAAAATATATATGAAAAATGTCACCCCTCACCCTAAAAATATATATGAAAAATGTCACCCCTCACCCTAAAAATATATATGAAAAATGTCACCCCTCACCCTAAAAATATATATGAAAAATGTCACCCCTCACCCTAAAAATATATATGAAAAATGTCACCCCTCACCCTAAAAATATATATGAAAAATGTCACCCCTCACCCTAAAAATATATATGAAAAATGTCACCCCTCACCCTAAAAATATATATGAAAAATGTCACCCCTCACCCTAAAAATATATATGAAAAATGTCACCCCTCACCCTAAAAATATATATGAAAAATGTCACCCCTCACCCTAAAAATATATATGAAAAATGTCACCCCTCACCCTAAAAATATATATGAAAAATGTCACCCCTCACCCTAAAAATATATATGAAAAATGTCACCCCTCATCCTTAAAATATATATGAAAAATGTCACCCCTCACCCTAAAAATATATATGAAAAATGTCACCCCTCACCCTAAAAATATATATGAAAAATGTCACCCCTCACCCTAAAAATATATATGAAAAATGTCACCCCTCACCCTAAAAATATATATGAAAAATGTCACCCCTCATCCTTAAAAATATAAAACAAAACAGGAAAAAATCTTACCATTTGCGCTAATTTCGGGTTAGGGATAATGAGTGAACAATACTGGGTTGTGAAAGGAGTCGTGTTCCCTGTAAGGTTGTTAGGGACCTCAACCTTAATGGCCTTACACTCATCGTAAGATCCTGGTGAGTTGTAATCTCCCAGCATAAGTCCACTTGGTATCTTGCCATAGGAGTCTACCACTGGAAAAGAAGAAGAGAGGTGAGGTGAGGTGAGGTGAGGTGAGGTGAGGTGAGGTGAGGTGAGGTGAAGTGAGGTGAGATGAAGTGAGGTGAGGTGAGGTGAAGTGAGGTGAGGTGAGGTGAGGTGAGGTGAGGTGAGGTGAGGTGAGGTGAGGTGAGGTGAGGTGAGGTGAGGTGAGGTGAAGTGAGGTGAGGTGAGGTGAGGTAAGGTGAGGTGAGGTGGGGTGAGGTGAGGTGAGGTGAGGTGAGGTGAGGTGAGGTGAGGTGAGGTGAGGTAAGGTGAGGTGAGGTGAGGTGGGGTGAGGTGAAGTGAGGTGAGATGAGGTGAAGTGAGGTGAGGTGAGGTGAGGTGAGGTGAGGTAAGGTGAGGTGAGGTGAGGTAAGGTGAGGTGAGGTGAGGTGAGGTAAGGTGAGGTGAGGTAAGGTGAGGTGAGGTGAAGTGAGGTGAGGTGAGGTGAGGTGAGGTGAGGTGAAGTGAGGTGAGGTGAAGTGAGGTGAGGTGAGGTGAGGTGAGGTGAAGTGAGGTGAGGTGAGGTAAGGTGAGGTGAGGTGAGGTGAGGTGAGGTGAAGTGAGGTGAAGTGAGGTGAGGTAAGGTGAGGTGAGGTGAAGTGAGGTGAAGTGAGGTGAGGTGAGGTGAAGTGAGGTGAGGTGAGGTGAAGTGAGGTGAGGTGAGGTGAGGTGAGGTGAGGTGAAGTGAGGTGAGGTGAGGTGAGGTGAAGTGAGGTGAAGTGAGGTGAGGTGAAGTGAGGTGAAGTGAGGTGAGGTGAGGTGAAGTGAGGTGAGGTGAAGTGAGGTGAGGTGAGGTGAAGTGAGGTGAGGTGAAGTGAGGTGAAGTGAGGTGAAGTGAGGTGAGGTGAGGTGAGGTGAGGTGAAGTGAGGTGAAGACAGGACACATTAGATAATGTAGTCCTAGATACACTGTGTCTGTATACAAGACAGGACACATTAGATAATGTAGTCCTAGATATACTGTGTATGTATATAAGACAGGACACATTAGATAATGTAGTCCTAGATATACTGTGTATGTATATAAGACAGGACACATTAGATAGTGTAGTCCTAGATATACTGTGTCTGTATATAAGACAGGACACATTAGATAATGTAGTCCTAGATACACTGTGTCTGTATACAAGACAGGACACATTAGATAATGTAGTCCTAGATACACTGTGTCTGTATACAAGACAGGACACATTAGATAATGTAGTCCTAGATATACTGTGTCTGTATATAAGACAGGACACATTAGATAGTGTAGTCCTAGGTAGACTGTGTCTGTATATAAGACAGGACACATTAGATAATGTAGTCCTAGATACACTGTGTCTGTATATAAGACAGGACACATTAGATAATGTAGTCCTTGGTACACTGGGGCCAAACAATAGCTATAATGTGTGGTAGTGGAGGTGGTGTTGGTGTAGTGGTATTGATGCTATTGTGGTGGTAGTGGTGGTGTAGACAGTGGTGTAGACAGTGGTGTAGTGGTGGTGGTGGTGTAGACAGTGGTGTAGTGGTGGTGGTGTGGTGGTAGTGTAGAAAGTGGTGTAGATAGTGGTGTGGTGGTGGTGTAGATAGTGGTGTGGTGGTGGTGTAGATAGTGGTGTGGTGTTGGTGTAGTAGTGGTGATGTAGCCAGTGGTGTGGTGTTGGTGGTGTAGACAGTGGTGTGGTGGTGTTGGTGGTGTAGGTAGTGGTGTGGTGTTGGTGGTGTAGGTAGTGGTGGTGGTGTAGGTAGTGGAGTGGTTATCGTGGTGTAGACAGTGGTGGTGATGTAGCCAGTGATGTGGTGTTGGTGGTGTAGACAGTGGTGGTGGTGTAGACAGTGGTGTGATGTTGGTGGTGTGGTGTGGTGTTGATGTAGTGGTGGTGTGGTGTTGATGGTGATGTGGTGGTGTTGATGTAGACAGTAGTGTGGTGATGTTGGTGGTGTAGGTGATAGTGGTGGTGTGGTGTTGGTGATGTAAGACAGTGGTGGTGTAGTGTTGGTGGTGTAAGACAGTGGTGGTGTAGTGTTGGTGGTGTAAGACAGTGGTGGTGTAGTGTTGTTGGTGTAAGACAGTGGTGGTGTAGTGTTGGTGGTGTAAGACAGTGGTGGTGTAGTGTTGCTGGTGTAAGACAGTGGTGGTGTAGTGTTGGTGGTGTAAGACAGTGGTGGTGTGGTGTTGGTGGTGTAAGACAGTGTTGGTGGTGTAAGACAGTGGTGGTGTAGTGGTGGTGGTGTAAGACAGTGGTGGTGTAGTGTTGGTGGTGTAAGACAGTGGTGGTGTGGTGTTGGTGGTGGTGTAGTGTTGGTGGTGTAAGACAGTGGTGGTGTAGTGTTGGTGGTGTAAGACAGTGGTGGTGTGGTGTTGGTGGTGGTGTAGTGTTGGTGGTGTAAGACAGTGGTGGTGTAGTGTTGGTGGTATAAGACAGTGGTGGTGTGGTGTTGGTGGTGGTGTGGTGTTGGTGGTGTAAGACAGTGGTGGTGTGGTGTTGGTGGTGTAAGACAGTGGTGGTGTGGTGTTGGTGGGGTAAGACAGTGGTGGTGTGGTGGTGTAAGACAGTGGTGGTGTGGTGTTGGTGGTGTAAGACAGTGGTGGTGTGGTGGTGTAAGACAGTGGTGGTGTGGTGTTGGTGGTGTAAGACAGTGGTGGTGTGGTGGTGTAAGACAGTGGTGGTGTGGTGTTGGTGGTGTAAGACAGTGGTGGTGTAGTGTTGGTGGTGTAAGACAGTGGTGGTGTGGTGTTGGTGGTGTAAGACAGTGGTGGTGTAGTGTTGGTGGTGTAGTGTTGGTGGTGTAAGACAGTGGTGGTGTAGTGTTGGTGGTGTCAGACAGTGGTGGTGTGGTGTTGGTGGTGGTGTGGTGTTGGTGGTGTAAGACAGTGGTGGTGTAGTGTTGGTGGTGTAGTGTTGGTGGTGTAAGACAGTGGTGGTGTGGTGTTGGTGGTGTAAGACAGTGGTGGTGTAGTGTTGGTGGTGTAAGACAGTGGTGGTGTAGTGTTGGTGGTGTAAGACAGTGGTGGTGTGGTGTTGGTGGTGTAAGACAGTGGTGGTGTAGTGTTGGTGGTGTAAGACAGTGGTGGTGTGGTGTTGGTGGTGTAAGACAGTTGTGGTGTAGTGTTGGTGGTGTAAGACAGTGGTGGTGTAGTGTTGGTGGTGTAAGACAGTGGTGGTGTGGTGTAAGACAGTGGTGGTGTGGTGTTGGTGGTGGTGTAGTGTTGGTGGTGTAAGACAGTGGTGGTGTAGTGTTGGTGGTGGTGTAGTGTTGGTGGTGTAAGACAGTGGTGGTGTGGTGTTGGTGGTGGTGTAGTGTTGGTGGTGTAAGACAGTGGTGGTGTAGTGTTGGTGGTGGTGTAGTGTTGGTGGTGTAAGACAGTGGTGGTGTGGTGTTGGTGGTGTAAGACAGTGGTGGTGTAGTGTTGGTGGTGTAGTGTTGGTGGTGTAAGACAGTGGTGGTGTAGTGTTGGTGGTGTCAGACAGTGGTGGTGTGGTGTTGGTGGTGGTGTGGTGTTGGTGGTGTAAGACAGTGGTGGTGTAGTGTTGGTGGTGTAGTGTTGGTGGTGTAAGACAGTGGTGGTGTGGTGTTGGTGGTGTAAGACAGTGGTGGTGTAGTGTTGGTGGTGTAAGACAGTGGTGGTGTAGTGTTGGTGGTGTAAGACAGTGGTGGTGTGGTGTTGGTGGTGTAAGACAGTTGTGGTGTAGTGTTGGTGGTGTAAGACAGTGGTGGTGTAGTGTTGGTGGTGTAAGACAGTGGTGGTGTGGTGTAAGACAGTGGTGGTGTGGTGTTGGTGGTGGTGTAGTGTTGGTGGTGTAAGACAGTGGTGGTGTAGTGTTGGTGGTGTAAGACAGTGGTGGTGTAGTGTTGGTGGTGGTGTAGTGTTGGTGGTGTAAGACAGTGGTGGTGTGGTGTTGGTGGTGTAAGACAGTGGTGGTGTAGTGTTGGTGGTGTAGTGTTGGTGGTGTAAGACAGTGGTGGTGTAGTGTTGGTGGTGTCAGACAGTGGTGGTGTGGTGTTGGTGGTGGTGTGGTGTTGGTGGTGTAAGACAGTGGTGGTGTAGTGTTGGTGGTGTAGTGTTGGTGGTGTAAGACAGTGGTGGTGTGGTATTGGTGGTGTAAGACAGTGGTGGTGTAGTGTTGGTGGTGTAAGACAGTGGTGGTGTAGTGTTGGTGGTGTAAGACAGTGGTGGTGTGGTGTAAGACAGTGGTGGTGTAGTGTTGGTGGTGTAAGACAGTGGTGGTGTGGTGTTGGTGGTGTAAGACAGTTGTGGTGTAGTGTTGGTGGTGTAAGACAGTGGTGGTGTAGTGTTGGTGGTGTAAGACAGTGGTGGTGTGGTGTAAGACAGTGGTGGTGTGGTGTTGGTGGTGGTGTAGTGTTGGTGGTGTAAGACAGTGGTGGTGTAGTGTTGGTGGTGGTGTAGTGTTGGTGGTGTAAGACAGTGGTGGTGTGGTGTTGGTGGTGTAAGACAGTGGTGGTGTGGTGTTGGTGGTGTAAGACAGTGGTGGTGTAGTGTTGGTGGTGTAAGACAGTGGTGGTGTAGTGTTGGTGGTGGTGTAGTGTTGGTGGTGTAAGACAGTGGTGGTGTGGTGTTGGTGGTGTAAGACAGTGGTGGTGTAGTGTTGGTGGTGTGGTGTTGGTGGTGTAAGACAGTGGTGGTGTGGTGTTGGTGGTGTAAGACAGTGGTGGTGTAGTGTTGGTGGTGTGGTGTTGGTGGTGTAAGACAGTGGTGGTGTGGTGTTGGTGGTGTAAGACAGTGGTGGTGTAGTGTTGGTGGTGTGGTGTTGGTGGTGTAAGACAGTGGTGGTGTAGTGGTGGTGGTGTAAGACAGTGGTGGTGTAGTGTTGGTGGTGTGGTGTTGGTGGTGTAAGACAGTGGTGGTGTGGTGTTGGTGGTGTAAGACAGTGGTGGTGTGGTGTTGGTGGTGTAAGACAGTGGTGGTGTGGTGTTGGTGGTGGTGTAGTGTTGGTGGTGTAAGACAGTGGTGGTGTAGTGTTGGTGGTGTGGTGTTGGTGGTGTGGTGTTGGTGGTGTAAGACAGTGGTGGTATAGTGTTGGTGGTGTAAGACAGTGGTGGTGTAGTGTTGGTGGTGTGGTGTTGGTGGTGGTGTAGTGTTGGTGGTGTGGTGTTGGTGGTGTAAGACAGTGGTGGTATAGTGTTGGTGGTGTAAGACAGTGGTGGTGTGGTGTTGGTGGTGTAAGACAGTGGTGGTGTAGTGTTGGTGGTGTGGTGTTGGTGGTGTAAGACAGTGGTGGTGTGGTGTTGGTGGTGTAAGACAGTGGTGGTGTAGTGTTGGTGGTGTGGTGTTGGTGGTGTAAGACAGTGGTGGTGTGGTGTTGGTGGTGTAAGACAGTGGTGGTGTGGTGTTGGTGGTGTAAGACAGTGGTGGTGTAGTGTTGGTGGTGTGGTGTTGGTGGTGTAAGACAGTGGTGGTGTGGTGTTGGTGGTGTAAGACAGTGGTGGTGTAGTGTTGGTGGTGTAAGACAGTGGTGGTGTGGTGTAAGACAGTGGTGGTGTGGTGTTGGTGGTGTAAGACAGTGGTGGTGTAGTGTTGGTGGGGTAAGACAGTGGTGGTGTGGTGTTGGTGGTGTAAGACAGTGGTGGTGTAGTGTTGGTGGTGTGGTGTTGGTGGTGTAAGACAGTGGTGGTGTGGTGTTGGTGGTGTGGTGTTGGTGGTGTAAGACAGTGGTGGTGTGGTGTTGGTGGTGTAAGACAGTGGTGGTGTGGTGTTGGTGGTGTGGTGTTGGTGGTGTAAGACAGTGGTGGTGTGGTGTTGGTGGTGTAAGACAGTGGTGGTGTGGTGTTGGTGGTGTAAGACAGTGGTGGTGTGGTGTTGGTGGTGTGGTGTTGGTGGTGTAAGACAGTGGTGGTGTGGTGTTGGTGGTGTAAGACAGTGGTGGTGTAGTGTTGGTGGTGTGGTGTTGGTGGTGTAAGACAGTGGTGGTGTGGTGTTGGTGGTGTAAGACAGTGGTGGTGTGGTGTTGGTGGTGTAAGACAGTGGTGGTGTAGTGTTGGTGGTGTGGTGTTGGTGGTGTAAGACAGTGGTGGTGTGGTGTTGGTGGTGTAAGACAGTGGTGGTGTGGTGTTGGTGGTGTGGTGTTGGTGGTGTAAGACAGTGGTGGTGTGGTGTTGGTGGTGTAAGACAGTTGTGGTGCGGTGTTGGTGGTGTAAGACAGTGGTGGTGTAGTGTTGGTGGTGTGGTGTTGGTGGTGTAAGACAGTGGTGGTGTAGTGTTGGTGGTGTAAGACAGTGGTGGTGCGGTGTTGGTGGTGTGGTGTTGGTGGTGTAAGACAGTGGTGGTGTAGTGTTGGTGGTGTAAGACAGTGGTGGTGTAGTGTTGGTGGTGTGGTGTTGGTGGTGTAAGACAGTGGTGGTGCGGTGTTGCTGGTGTAAGACAGTGGTGGTGTGGTGTTGGTGGTGTAAGACAGTGGTGGTGTGGTGTTGGTGGTGTAAGACAGTGGTGGTGTAGTGTTGGTGGTGTAAGACAGTGGTGGTGTAGTGTTGGTGGTGTGGTGTTGGTGGTGTAAGACAGTGGTGGTGTGGTGTTGGTGGTGTAAGACAGTGGTGGTGTGGTGTTGGTGGTGTAAGACAGTGGTGGTGTGGTGTAAGACAGTGGTGGTGTGGTGTTGGTGGTGTAAGACAGTGGTGGTGTGGTGTTGGTGGTGTAAGACAGTGGTGGTGTGGTGTTGGTGGTGTAAGACAGTGGTGGTGTAGTGTTGGTGGTGTAAGACAGTGGTGGTGCGGTGTTGGTGGTAACACAAAACAGAAATCTCGCCATACTTACTCTGTAATGCCCACGTCTCTTGTAGAAGCAGGGACGACAGAATTACTTCCATATCAAAACAGCATTTTTCGGAGACGTTCATGGCCGCCACCTTGGCACAAACCCCCTCAGACAGCAAACGTTCAGCTCTTCTAATGATGTCGCTTGGCTTGTACTCGTTGTTAGTGCTGTTACTGTTGTTGTTAGTGCTGTTATGGTTGATGTTAGTGCTGTTACTGTTGTTGTTAGTGCTGTTATGGTTGATGTTAGTGCTGTTACTGGTGATGTTAGTGCTGTTACTGTTGGTGATAATGTTGCTGTAGGTGTAGGTGTTAAGGTTATCGTTGTTGTCTTCTTCTTCTTCTTCTTCTTCTTCAGTGTAGGGTTCAATACCCGGGTAACTGTACTTCTGATATTTCCATTTATCCAGCGAACCGTTCCCCCGCAATTGGTTGTAACGTTGGGCTGCGATGGACAACATTGTCCAATAATTCATCGGTACTTCCGATGGTTCTCTCGATTCAGAGACAACCACTGGAGCAATACCACCAACAACAAAAAGCATGTGTAAAAACAAAATGGCGCCTTGAGAATTCATCGTTCGTTTTTTTTATTAAATCTGAAATTTTTTCTCTCTCGTATGACGAATTTTTATTTATTTTTTTTAATTTTTGATGGGGGGAGGGTTCTTTAAACGTATGAACGAATTAAGGGACAGGCGAGCAAAGTTTGGGATAAGAAGGGTACTATTTTTGTATATATCTTTGCCCTTTCATCGGCGACAGAAAAAATATAAATGAGGGCTTAATCTGTGTGTCTTGTGGTGTGGGTGTAAAACAAAACGTGTATTGTATGATACTGAACGTTAATCTTAAGTCCTGCCCTTCGTTTCCCTGGAATATATATATAGATATATAGATATAGATATAAACGGGTGAATTTTTCGAATAAGATCTATTTATGCCTTAATATTTTATCGTTTTCCTTCTTTCTCCTTTTGACTTCAGACAAACAATTTAACTTGCAGATCTGTTTGTTGTTAGTTCGTTCATTTGGTGTGATAATCATAAACACAAACTGTGAAGTGGATGGCAGGAAAATGTATATTTTAATTTGGTCCTTTAGAAATCTACGAATTCTAGAATAAAAAATAAATTTACCTGACTTTTTTTGGTTTTTAATTTTCGTTTTCTTTCCTTATTAATGACAATTTTTAACTGACAGTCCTGTCTTTTCCTGTTTGGGTGGGACAATGGAGACAAAAGGTACGATGTTGGATAGATCGAGCTTTAAATTATATATTTTTTTATTTTTTTGTTTTTTTTTCACGTTTCTACCAATGATAGAATAGGGAGTAAAAATGAGTGCCCCTTTTGTCTTTGTTTTTCGACCACAGAGAAATCCAACGGTCAACTGTCTTTGTCTGGTGTGGAACAATAATGTCTTTTAAATCGTGGTAAATGTGGATCCAATGTCGTTCGCGAATATATAAACAGTTACTGTGAGATAGACTGTATAGTCTCGTTATATATATCGTTCTTGTTTAGCGACAGAGAAATTTAACTGTCAGTCCTGTTTGTTAGTCTCCCTCTCTGTGGCGGTGCGGTGCAGTCTGGGAATAGGGGCGAACTGTATGTCAGGTATTCACCAATGTATGCAAGAGAGAGATACAGAGACTAATTGGAATAAAATATGATCTCTTATCGTTGTATTCTTAACGACAGAAAAATTCAACTGTGTGCGTGTATTATATATATATATATGTATGTGTGTGTGTGTGTTTTGTATTGTGTGTGAACAAAGATGAGCGCTGTATTGTCACCTGGTGATCACTGGAGACAGGGTATTAAGTTTGTTGGTTCTATCGTACAAAAACACGATGGGTGCAGTCCTCAATGTGTATCTGGTTCTGTCGTTTGAAACCAGGGTAGTGTAAATCCTAAGGTATAGCTGGTTTTCTCGTACGAAACCAAGGTAGATGAAGGTCCTCAGATGTTGATGGTTTTCTCCAACAAATCCACAATGATGAAGGTCGTAAGGATTTGATGGTTTCGTCACGGTAGATGAATGTCTTAAATTGTTTGTTCTCTTGTATGAAACTACGATGATGAAAGTCCTAAAATTTAACTGGTTTTCTCGTACGAAACCAGCAACGGAAGAAGATCTTAAGCTATTGATTCTGGTTCTCTCCTAGAAACTCGTCGTACACACCAACTCAGTCAACCAACTAACTAATTAACTTACTTACTTATTAACCAAACAATATAAGTACATATGGACGAATGACTGAGTAAATTTACGGACAAAAGTTCGGACGAGATAATATGAGGAAGGGTGAGAGAAAGGCGTGGGGGGGGGGTAGGAGGAGGTGAGAGCAGGGCGGAGGAATAGGAGGAGGGAAGGAGTGGGGGAGGATGGAAGGGGAGGGAGGGGAGGACTGTCAAGGATGATGATGATGATAATGATAACGGTGATAAAGATATGTCATGTTTTGAGATCAGAGTCCAGTGAATAAAGATGGTAGACTTTAGTGGAACGGATAATTCAGTGAATTCTATTTCAAAACAAAGTCACGTAACAATAACAACACCACCACCACCACCACCGCCACTACCACCATCACCACCACCACCACCAAAACCACCACCACCACCACTACAACCACCATCAACACCACCACCACCACCACCACAATCACCACTACCACCACCACTACTACCACCACCACCATCAACACCACCACCACCAAAACCACCACCACTACCAACACCACCACTACCAACACCATCAGCCCACCACACCATCAACACCACCACCACCAAAACCACCACCACTACCAACACCACCACTACCAACACCATCAGCACCACCACACTACACTACCAACACCACACACCACCACTACCCACCACACCACCACTACCACCACCAAAACCACCACCAACCATACACCACACCACCACTACCACCACCAAAACCACCACCACCACCACCACCACTACCAAAACCACCATCAGCACACCACCTACCACCACCAAAACCACCAATACCACCACCACCAAAACCACCAAAACAAACACCACCACCACCAACAACGTTATAATTTTTGTGAAAAAAAAAAAAAAAAATATATATATATATAACGAAGGAAATGTGGTAAGGAACCAGGTGGACCATAACACACCAAAGTACTCAATACTTGGGGTAGTAGAGTGGGTAATAGGAACCAGTATTTAGCCGTCGAAACGGCTTGAGCTCAGCCGTCGGGGTCTTACTGGTTCCTATATATATATATATATATATTGAGATGAGGTGAAGCGATGTGGCTGTTGGGTACAAACTTGGTGACCTCATTCAAGGAGGACCCTCGCCCGCATGTCAGCCCCCCTCCACCCCTGCACAATGAAGATGATTAAGTACCAATCTGTTAATCTATTGCAGCATAATCAATGTTCAATGCACTAAACATATTATAGATATAGATTCACAAGATAAATTACATAAGGGAACATATAATATATAATATATATATATATATATACTAGCAGTGGTACCCGGCGTTGCACGGGATAAGGTATTTTGGAACGCGGGCCACCAACAGACCTAATCGTGGAAAAACTGCATGCCTGGACAATATGTAAAGAAAATAAACCGACTACTCTGATGGCTGGATAATGTTTAAGATTTTCCTCGATGAAGCAAAAAAAATGCAGGTTTTCACCTAATGCGGGCCCTAGGGGATAATATGCCTTGAAATTTTGGGAAAATTGGCTAGACGTAATGCTTCAAAAAAGCCCCAAAAAGCTGAAAAAATGAAGTTTTTCACCTAATGCGGGCCCTAGGCCATGAAAAAGTTGGATTTTCTTTGCTTACGGTATGAAGAAGAGACTGACTAATATATAGTTACAATGTCAAGGAAATCGGTCTGACGTAACACCTCAAAAAAACCCTAAAAAGCTGAAAAAAACGCAGTTTTTCACCTAATGCGGGCCCTAGGGGATCAAAAAGTTGAATTTTTTATGTGCATAACACTCCCTTAAACATAAGTAATACACATGTAAAGTTTGAAAAAGTTCGGTTGGGTACTTCTCGAGTTTTAGGGATTCAAACTCACAGACACACACACACACAGACATCCTCAGTTTTATATATGGTGGTGGTGGTGATGGTAGTGGTGGTGGTGGTGGTGGTGGTGATGGTGGTGGTGGTGGTGGTGATGGTGGTGGTGATGGTAGTGGTGATGGTAGTGATGGTGGTGGTGATGGTAGTGGTGGTGGTAGTGATGGTGGTGGTGATGGTGATGGTAGTGGTGGTGGTGGTGGTGGTGATGGTGGTGGTGATGGTAGTGGTGATGGTAGTGATGGTGGTGGTGATGGTAGTGGTGGTGGTGGTGGTGGTGATGGTGGTGGTGATGGTAGTGGTGATGGTAGTGATGGTGGTGGTGATGGTAGTGGTGGTGGTGGTGATGGTGGTGGTGATGGTAGTGGTGGTGGTGGTGATGGTAGTGGTGGTGGTGGTGATGGTGGTGATGGTAGTGATGGTGGTGATGGTGGTGATGGTGGTGGTGATGGTAGTGGTGATGGTAGTGATGGTGGTGGTGATGGTAGTGGTGGTGGTGGTGGTGGTGGTGATGGTATGGTGGTGGTGGTGATGGTGGTGATGGTGGTGATGGTGGTGGTGATGGTAGTGGTGATGGTAGTGATGGTGGTGGTGATGGTAGTGGTGGTGGTGGTGATGGTGGTGGTGATGGTAGTGGTGGTGGTGGTGATGGTGGTGATGGTGGTGGTGGTGGTGATGGTAGTGGTGGTGGTGGTGGTGGTGATGGTGGTGGTGGTGGTGATGGTAGTGGTGGTGGTGGTGGTGGTGATGGTGGTGGTGATGGTGGTGGTGGTGGTGGTGATGGTGGTGGTGGTGGTGATGGTGGTGGTGGCGGTGGTGATGGTGGTGATGGTGGTGATGGTGGTGGTGGTGATGGTAGTGGTGATGGTAGTGATGGTGGTGGTGATGGTAGTGGTGGTGGTGGTGATGATGGTGGTGGTGATGGTAGTGGTGGTGGTGGTGATGGTGGTGATGGTAGTGATGATGGTGGTGGTGGTGATGGTAGTGGTGGTGGTGGTGATGGTGGTGATGGTGGTGGTGATGGTAGTGGTGGTGGTGGCGATGACCTTTGTAACAATTCTTAATCTAAAAAAATTCTGTATGTTGCACCCCGCATCAATTGTCTTTTTATTTCTCCGTTATCTTTCATACGCCCCCCCCCCCCGCACCTCATGGGTTAACAAACCCTCCACACTTATCTCTACCTTCCTTGCTTATTCTCCTCTTTCTTATCTTTCTTCCACCTGCCCCCTCCCCCTCCCCTCCCCACCTCACCAAACCCACTGTTCCACTTCTTCTTTCTCGTCCATCTCCCCCATCTCCCCCTTCTTCCTTAAACACTCCCAACCAATGTTGGACATACATATAAGCTAAATAAACTGTGGATTAGGGTCTCACACTCTTAGTAGGGAATGACTTCCTTTTTTTAAATATTTTTATTTTATCATTAGTTTTTATTCTTTTAGACAAAATCATTAAAAATTACACACACACACACACACACACACACACACACACACACATATATATATATATGGAGGCACATAGCTTAGTGGTTAGAGCATTGGCCTTGCAATCGAAAGGTTGTGAGTTCAATTCTCAGACCGGGTGATGTGTTGTTTCCTTCAGCAAGACACTTTATTTCACATTGCTCCAGTTTACTCAGCTGTAGAAATGAGATGATAGGGACTGGGGTCCCTATCATTCCACTGCAAAGTGGTCGTGGAGGTGTCATGGCAAAAAAGCACCCAGCACTCACTGTAAAGTGATCGTGGAGGTGCCATGGCAAATAAGCACCCAGCACTCACTGTAAATGAGGTTGGTGTTAGGAAGGGCATCCAGCTGTAGAAATCAAGCCAGAATCAGATCCCGTCCCACCCTTGCAAGCAGGGAAAAGTGGACGTAAAAATGATGATGATGATATATATATATATAAGAATAACATTAAGAAAGATGCTGATATTACATAAATCGTTTATTCATTATAATTATTTCAATGGTTCCCTTATGCAATCCAAGATGTAATATATGCATTTGTATTTGGTATATCTTCAGATGAAATATCCATTTATGTGATATGCTGCAGGCAACCCCCCCCCCCCCCAAAAAAAAAAAACACCTTCTTGCATGCCCAGCAAGCATATCGAAGTATATATCGAAGTTAAAAAGCTTAACAGATCTACCAAACCAAAACAAATTGTAAAATTATAATATAAAATTAAATTTAATTGTTTAGAACTACAAGTGAAGTTATTCTTTTCCTTTTTTAAAATATACCTAGTTAGGATTTCACACATTTTCCTATATATATGTATGTATATATATATTTTTTCATTTTCATTTCAATTTACATCCGCTTTTCCCTGCTTGCAAGGGTGGGACGGGAACTGATTCTGGCTTGATTTCTACAGCTGGATGCCCTTCCTAACACCAACCTCATTTACAGTGAGTGCTCGGTGCTTTTTTGATGTGGCACCTCCACGACCACTTTACAGTGGAATGATAGGGACTGGGGTCCCTATCATCTCATTTCTACAGCTGAGTAAACTGGAGCAATGTGAAATAAAGTGTCTTGCTCAAGGAAACAACACATCCTTGAGCAACATATATATATATATATATATATATATATATGAATGTATGTATAGAATATTTGGCAATATACCGTATGTTTAATTAAAACATTTAGAAGACCATTCGCTATAAGTTTTAAAGTAGTGACTCTGTCATTTACTTATTCTCGGCAAATAACAACTGACAGTGACAGACAATCTGTTTCTTGCTTGTGAGCGTTTATCAAGGCCACACACACTGCTGCCTTTGCCGGACCAGCAATCGCTCTGTTTCTTTACCCAACATGTCAGCGAGGCGCAGCCCTAACACCGCCCCGCTCTAGGCCTGGAGCGCATCACACTGACCACCCCACCCTTTCTTCTGCGGCCCACAAATCCTTGCTTTTACCCCTTTTTATGGCATTTATAGTCCTTTCCTCTACTTTCCCATACAGCTAGATCTGCTCTTCTTTAACCCTTTAGCATTTACACCAGCCAGAACTATTTCACCTCTTTCTGTTCAAACCAGCTGTAACTGGCCACTCATACTTACATTAAGGTATTGTTCTCAAAATAAATAACATCAAAATCTTGTCGATTTGATATTATGTGAGGTAAAGCCTTTACCACAAAAGTACAATAGTATATATAGAGTAATGTAAATGCTAAAGGGTTAAACCGTCCCCCCATTTTCTCATTACTTAATTTTGTTTTTATCTTTCTTTATCATATTTATAGCTCAAAGCTGTGGTGGATATTGATGGTGGCTTCTTTGAGTGAATTTTCTCTTATTTTAATCTTTATACTACTTTCTATTTTCGCCAATAGTTTTTAACCCTTTAGTATTTACATTATATATACTATTGTATTTTCACAGTAAAGGCTTTACCTCACATAACATTTACATTACTCTATATATACTATTGTATTTTCACAGTAAAGGCTTTACCTCACATAATATCTCACATAACATTTACATTACTCTATATATACTATTGTATTTTCACAGTAAAGGCTTTACCTCACATAACATTTACATTACTCTATATATACTATTGTATTTTCACAGTAAAGGCTTTACCTCACATAATATCTCGCATAACATTTACATTACTCTATATATACTATTGTATTTTCACAGTAAAGGCTTTACCTCACATAATATCTCGCATAACATTTACATTACTCTATATATACTATTGTATTGTCACACTAAAGGCTTTACCTCACATAATATCTCACATAACATTTACATTACTCTATATATACTATTGTATTTTCACAGTAAAGGCTTTACCTCACATAATATCTCACATAACATTTACATTACTCTATATATACTATTGTATTTTTGTGGTAAAGTTTTTTCCTCATATAATATCTCACATAACATTGAATCTGCGAGATTTTGATGTTATTTATTTTGAGAAAAATACGTCAGTATAAGTGGCCAGTTATAACTGGTTTCAACAGAAAGAGGTGAGAATTCTGACTGGATATGGACGGTTGGTAAACACCTACAAGATTATTAACCATCTTGCCAACAACAACCATTGAGCACCTTTTTGAATTCTGTGTGTCTAACACACGTGGACATGCCAACAAAGTCAGAAAACAGCACAGCCCCCATGACTTTTGGAAACATTTTTTCACGGTCAGAGTTGTTGAAGCATGGAACAAACTACCTGCATCGGTTGTTAGCTGTCGAGACACTGCATCCTTTAAAACCTCCATGGAACAAACTACCTGCATCGGTTGTTAGCTGTCGAGACACTGCATCCTTTAAAACCTCCATGGAACAAACTACCAGCATCAGTTGTTAGCTGTCGAGACACTGCATCCTTTAAAACCTCCATGGAACAAACTACCTTCATCAGTTGTTAGCTGTCGAGACACTGCATCCTTTAAAACATCCATGGAACAAACTATCTGCATCAGTTGTTAGCTGTCGAGACACTGCATCCTTTAAAACCTCCATGGAACAAACTACCAGCATCAGTTGTTAGCTGTCGAGACACTGCATCCTTTAAAACCTCCATGGAACAAACTACCTTCATCAGTTGTTAGCTGTCGAGACACTGCATCCTTTAAAACATCCATGGAACAAACTATCTGCATCAGTTGTTAGCTGTCGAGACACTGCATCCTTTAAAACCTCCATGGAACAAACTATCAGCATCAGTTGTTAGCTGTCGAGACACTGCATCCTTTAAAACATCCATGGAACAAACTACCTGCATCAGTTGTTAGCTGTCGAGACACTGCATCCTTTAAAACTTCCATGGAACAAACTACCTGCATCAGTTGTTCGCTGTCGAGACACTGCATCCTTTAAAACTTCCATGGATCAAACTACCTTCATCAGTTGTTAGCTGTCGAGATACTGCATCCTTTAAAACTTCCATGGAACAAACTACCTTCATCAGTTGTTAGCTGTCGAGACACTGCATCCTTTAAAACTTCCATGGAACAAACTACCTCCATCAGTTGTTAGCTGTCGAGACACTGCATCCTTTAAAACCTCCATGGAACCAACTACCTTCATCAGTTGTTAGCTGTGGAGACACTGCATCCTTTAAAACCTCCATGGAACAAAATACCTGTATCAGTTGTTAGCTGTTGAGACACTGCATCCTTTAAAACCTCCATGGAACCAACTACCTACATCAGTTGTTAGCTGTCGAGACACTGAATATTTCAAAACTTCCATGATTCCCGAAATTTGCTAACACTACGCCAGATATTCCCCCCTCATACACACACATGCATGTGTATCATGACTCATACACTGTTCACTAGTCTATGTACTAAACATGCACTTTTGATGAGTTGGAGTGCACCTAAGCACAGTACACAATATACTGTTGTTTTTAAATTTTTTTAATCAAAATTATCTCTCTAAAACACATACTCCCCTCTTTCTCACACATTCCTCTCTCTCTCACACACTCTATACCTTTATACCAATCAAGGCCAAAGGACAAACTAATAAGTGACTAGAAATAGTTAAATAAAATAATTAAATCAGAGATAAGAAAAATAAAAACACATTTTAAAGATCAGAGTTTGATGATAGATATATATATATATCATCATCATTCCTCATTTCATTTTACGTCCACTTTTCCCTGCTTGCAAGGGTGGGACGGGAACTGATTCTGGCTTGATTTCTACAGCTGGATGCCCTTCCTAACACCAACCTCATTTACAGTGAGTGCTGGGTGCTTTTTTGCCGTGGCACCTCCCCGACCACTTTACAGTGTGGGCTGAGTGCTTTTTTGCCGTGGCACCTCCACGACCACTTTACAGTGTGGGCTGAGTGCTTTTTTGCCGTGGCACCTCCACGACCACTTTACAGTGTGGGCTGAGTGCTTTTTTGCCGTGGCACCTCCACGACCACTTTACAGTGTGGGCTGAGTGCTTTTTTGCTGTGGGACCTCCACGACCACTTTACAGTGTGGGCTGGGTGCTTTTTTGCTGTGGCACCTCCACGACCACTTTGCAGTGGAATGACAGGGACCCCAGTCCCTATCATCTCATTTCTACAGCTGAGTAAACTGAAGCAATGTGAAATAAAGTGTCTTGCTCAAGGAAACAACACATCACCCGGTCTGAGAATTGAACTCATAACCTTTCGATTGCAAGGCCAATGCTCTAACCACTAAGCCATGTGCCTCCATATATCATATAACATCATCATCATCATCGTTTAACGTCCATCTTCCACGCTTGCATGGGTTTGGACATATATATATATATACACACACACACACATATATATATATATATATATATACATAGATACACATACACACACATATATATATATATATACACACATATATATATATATATATACACACATATATACATATACACACACTATATACAATATACATATACACACATATATATACATATATACACATGTATATATATACACAATATATATATATATATCATACATACACACACATAAATATATACATACACACACACATATATATATACACACACACATATATATATATACAGATACACATACACCCACATATATATATACATATATCTATATACAGATACACATACACCCACATATATATATATATACATATCTACATATATATACATAACAAAGGAATTGTGGTAAGGAACCAGATGAACCATAACGCACCAGAGTCCAGTAATAGCCGTCGAAAAGGCTTGAGCTCTGCCATCGGGGTCATACTTTTTCCTATATATATATATATATACATATACATTTATATATATATGAGTGGCTGCCAACTCGTTTTCGAGTACGGCCACTACTTTAAATCCATGTAGGAGAACGCCTACCGATGCGCTGAACGAGTGTGACTTCTTAGTCCAGCCAGCGACTTGAAAACTCTGGTACAAACACTACACTTGTGACAATTATTGACACATAGTGCTGGGCCCATGGTACCATGTGATGACAAGTGCAGAGAGATCTCCAGATATAAAGCAATGCCTGTGCCGTGAAGCTTTTATAGTGAGCAAAGGCACTGCACAAAGCCAGTCCCACTCTCTTAACCAAGATGATATTTACCAAAAAGAAGAACAAGTCAACATCATTGGATACCATCAGGGTTGCAGGTGTTATATCAGAGTTTTCCTTCTTCTAGAATTCTGCCTTGACAAAGGCTAAGGGGTCATCTCTCCCGGTGATTTTGGATGGCCACTGACTCTTAAGAGCTCCTTTGCCCTTTGACAGGTTTTGTTTTTAGTCCTGCAGGATGTCCAAAGTCACCCTCCTCACCAAGAAACCTTGGTGGGGTTGCCACTTTAGTTGCCAACGACCCGACCATGAGACAGGTTGTACTGGGATACATGTTACCAGTGATATATATATATATATATATATACAGACACACACATATATAAAAAGGAAAGAAAAAAAAGAAAAATGTAATAAAAACAAAATTATTTTTATTTTGAATATAACAACAAAAACAACAATAACAATTCATTCTAAGAGAGGCAGAAAGCCAGCGATTTGAAGGGAAGGAGAAAGTGGATTACATCGACACCAGTTCATGACTGGTATTTTATTTTATCGACCTCTGTAAGGATGAAAGGCAAAACTAACTTCAGTGGGATTTTGAAAAAAAAAAATAATAAAGGATTCTGATTATTTAGGCACAAGGGAAGGAGAAAGTTAATTAAATCGACCCGAGTGCATTACTGGTACTTTATTTTGTGGATCTCGTAAGGACTAAAGGCAAAGCTAGCTTCAGTGGGAATTGTAAATCACAATTGTTCCCGATTTAAGCACAAGGCCAGCAATTTTGGGGGCAGGGAAAGTCAATTAAATCGACCCCGTAAGGAGGAAAGGCAAAGCTAACCTCGACAAGATTTGAACTCACACTGTAAGGGGCCATAACTCTGTGCCACAAAACATGTCCGGCGCTCTCATCGGTTACTGCTAATAAGCTGCACTTGTAAACAAAGGTTTCTGATTAAGGCACAATTTTTGAGGGAGGGAGAGCAAAGTTGATTAAATCAAACCCCAGTGTATTACTGGTACTTTATTTTATCGACCCCCTTTAAGAATGCAAGGCAAAGCTAACCTTGGCGGGATTTGAACTCAGAACGTAAAGGGTCGTAACTCAATGCCACAAAGCAGGGTGTCTGATGATAATAATAATAATAATAATAATATTTCTACTTTTGGCACAAGGCCAGCAATTTCCCCAGTGTATTACTGGTACTTTATTTTATTGAGGATGAAAGGCTAAGCTAACTGCGGCAGGATTTGAACTCAGAACGTAAAGGGCCATAACTCTATGCTCTATTGCACAAGGCTAATAATTTTTTGGGAGAGGGGAAGTCAATTAAATTGACCCCAGTGCATTACTGGTAATAATAATTGTCTCTACTTGTGGCACAAGGCCAGCAATTACCCCAGTGTATTACTGGTACTTTATTTTATCGACTCCCGTAAGGATGAAAGGCAAAGTTAACCTCGGCGGGACTTGAACTTAGAAAGTAAAGGGCCGTAACTCTATGCTACAAAGCATGGCGTCCGACCCTCTGCCGATACTACCAAATAGCAAACTAATGTTGATAACATAGTTATTGTTACATAGCAGCATGGGGTGGAGGTGGGGAGTGAGTGGGCAAGACGGAGGGGGGGGCAAGACGGGGGGGGGGGGTATATATAATTTAAGGGGTCAGCATTTGTGGGATCTTCTCAGCTCTCCTTTCTGTTTTTTTTTTGGGGGGGGGGGGAAAGGAGCGAAATATGCAAGGGTTTTTTATTTTTATTTTTAGGGTTTTGGGGTGAACCTGAGATATTGTGTCACCTGTACAGGTCATGGTGTCACTGTATGTGTGTGTGCGTGTGTGTGTGCGTGTGTGTGTGTGGGGGGGGGGATAACATACCGGTTACGTATGTTGTATTTGGGAGGTTTGGCGTGGCTGTGTTTGAGAGGGTGGAGTGGCCCATGTTTGAGAGGGTGGAGTAGGCTGTGTTTGAGAGGGTGGAGTGGCCCATGTTTGAGAGGGTGGAGTAGGCTGTGTCTGGGAGGTATGGGGTGCCCATGTTCGAGAGGGCGTATGTACAGTTCTTGGTGTCACTAACAACATATATTGTTTCACCTGTTCAGGTGTTAATGTCAGGAAATTTGTGGTTAAATAGACAAGCCTTGGTTAGGTTAACATGTTATGTGACATACAGAGGCTCGGGTGTGGGCTAACATATGTTATATACACAGGGCGTTAGTGGGGAAACACTATGTCAACTGTATAGGCTCTGGTGTGGGGTAACATATGTTATATACACAGGGCATTAGTGGGGTAACAGATGTATCAACTGTACAGGCTGTGGTGTGGGCTAACATATTATATACATTGGATGTTAGTGGGGTAACACACTGTGTCAACTGTACAGGCTCTGGTGTGGGCTAACATGTTATATACATTGGATGTTAGTGGGGTAACACTGTCAACTGTACAGGCTAGGGTGGGCTAACATATGTTATATACACAGGAAATTTGTGGGGTAACATGTTATATACACTGGATGTTAGTGGGTAACACTGTGCCAACTGTACAGGCTTGGGTGTGGGCTAACAGGTTATATAGACAGGATATTTGTGGGGTAACACACTGTGCCAACTGTACAGGCTCGGGTGTGGGCTAACAGGTTATATAGACAGGACATTTGTGGGGTAACACACTGTGCCAACTGTACAGGCTCGGGTGTGGGCTAACAGGTTATATAGACAGGACATTTGTGGGGTAACACACTGTGCCAACTGTACAGGCTTGGGTGTGGGCTAACAGGTTATATAGACAGGATATTTGTGGGGTAACACACTGTGCCAACTGTACAGGCTCGGGTGTGGGGTAACACACAGTCTCCCATGTATAAGACATCCATGGTACATGTTTATGATTGGTACGCAAATGTGTGTTGGTTCCCTTGTATAAACCCTGGTGTGGGATAACACGCACATTTGCTCTTCTAAAGGCACCCGTGGTACATTTTTATATATGGTAGGCAAACGTGTTGTTTCCCACGTAAGGGCACTCAGGGTTTACGCTGAATCAAATATACAGAGAATTTTGGGTCAAATGTACAGGTATTGTGGGTTAACACAGTGTTAACTGTACAGCTATTGTGGGTTAACACAGTGTTAACTGTACAGCTATTGTGGGTTAAGACAGTGTTAACTGTACATCTATTGTGGGTTAACACAGTGTCAACTGTACAGCTATTGTGGGTTAAGACAGTGTTAACTGTACAGCTATTGTGGGTTAACACAGTGTCAACTGTACAGCTATTGTGGGTTAAGACAGTGTTAACTGTACAGCTATTGTGGGTTAACACAGTGTTAACTGTACAGCTATTGTGGGTTAAGACAGTGTTAACTGTACATCTATTGTGGGTTAACACAGTGTCAACTGTACAGCTATTGTGGGTTAACACAGTGTTAACTGTACAGCTATTGTGGGTTAACACAGTGTCAAATGTACAGCTATTGTGAGTTAACACACTGTTAACTGTACAGCTATTGTGGGTTAACACAGTGTCAACTGTACAGCTATTGTGGGTTAACACAGTGTCAACTGTACAGCTATTGTGGGTTAACACAGTGTTAACTGTACAGGTATTGTGGGTTAACACAGTGTCAAATGTACAGCTATTGTGGGTTAACACAGTGTCAAATGTACAGCTATTGTGGGTTAACACAGTGTTAAATATACAGCTATTGTGGGTTAACACAGTGTCAAGTGTACAGCATTGTGGGTTAACACAGTGTTAAATATACAGATGGTCTGGGTTAACAGTGTTAAATGTACAGGTGGTGTGGGTTAACACAGTGTTACCCCTCTAAAGACACTGGTGGGATATCAAATCTTTAGCAGTCAAATATACATACATGGGTAGGGCAACATATCCCTCTGTAACCTAGGATCATGGCATGTGTGGGTGGGACTAACCAGATTTGGCCTTTATGAGGGTGGGGCAACACAAGCGCAGGGTCTATGTGGGTGGAGTGTTATGAAGGCGGGGGTCTACGAATGAGTGGCCTTAAGGGTGGTGTCTTTTGAAGGCAAGGCCTTGAGGGTGGTGTCTTTTGAGGGCAGGGCCTTGAGGGTGGTGTCTTTTGAGGGTAGGGCCCAAGGAGGAGGGACTTACGAATGCAGGACCTTATGTGGGTCAGGTCTTATTGGGCTGATGTCTTATGAGAGTAGGGCCTGAGGGAGAGGCTTTGAGAGGGAAGAAACTTAAGAGGACAGGGCCTAAGAATGAGGAACCTTAAGATGGCAGGGTTGGCTGGGGGTGGGGTTGCATTGTCGAAAATCTGAGAGGATCCCACAGCAGATAATGGATTGAATGAGAGATGAGTTGGAGGGGAGGTGATGAGCAGTTTAGTTTTAGGGGAAAGGGTGAGGGGGAGGTCTTCGGTTTATAGAAAGGAGGGGGGTATTTTGTTTATAGAAAGGAGGGGGGGGGTCTTTGGTTTATAGAAAGGAGGGGTCTTTGGTTTGTAGAAAGGAGGGGGTGTATGAGTGGGGGCTGGAGGTGGTAGGATTAGAAGCAGGGAGGGGGGGGGGTCGGAGGTTTGGAGGTACAGGGAGAGAGAAAAAGAGAAAGAGAGATAGAGAGAGTGAGAGAGATAGATAGATAGATAGAGAGAGAGATTTTTATATATATAGAGAGAGAGAGATAGAGAGAGAGAGAGAGAT
>OZ024764.1:14613224-14615724 GCA_964016885.1 Eledone cirrhosa | reverse complement strand
TATATATATATATCATCATCATCCTCGTTTAACGTCCACTTTCCACACTAGCATGGGTTAGACTCATCATCCTTATATATATATATACCCAGCATGACTCCATTGAAGTGTGTTGGACGGAAAATGGCTGATGACCTGTGAGCAGTAAATAGTGACCAGAACTTAAGATGACGTGGATTAACAACAGCCAATGGCATGACAGGAGAGGTTGAGGTTTTTTGAAGGTGTTTTTTTTTATGACAACACCCCAGTGATAAAATTTGCTCCGAACGAACTACCCGTGTCTGAAGGAACCTGCAGCCGTAGAATCAGCCAGATCCATACAGGGACCACGTCTCGAGCTCCCCTGTCGGCGAAACAATTGTAACACGCAATAAACTGAGTCCAGATGCATCACTGATTTCTCGTTTTTTTTAATACTATCCACACTCTACTCTGCTGAATATTGAGTGCTAATTTTGGCATACCACCTATGGAAGCAACATAGCTACCATTATACACAAGTATATATATATATATATGTATATTTTGATTTTTAATGTGATGAAATACCAATGATGGTTGGCAAATCACTGATGAGGGACTAATTTTATAATATGTAATCCATGCGCAACCATGCAGTATTCTTCTCCCCTTGTTTTTCATATATATATATATATATATATATATATAGTTTTAATATAGATGAGATTCTACAGGACTAGAACTGTTTCATTCTTTAGAAATCATCAGGAATCTCTGCAATGTATTGAGTACCTTACTTACTGTGGTTACCTCCGATTCAACCAGGAATAACGTATATATATATATATATATATATATATATCTAGGGAGTGTAACTTGGAGTTACTGCAGATTCCCCTAGCATTTTAAAGGGTCCGTCGTGCTGCCGATTATAGAGTCGGGTAAGATCGATACAGATTGAACCTTGAGCTGATCAGTGGTGAAACACGTGTCACCAACCAATAAATGCAATGGAGGAGTAACCAATCGTCCTTGTTATCCTTTCAATATATATATATATATATATATATATATATATATATATATATATACACATAGGCACATGGCTTAGTGGTTATAGCATTGGCCTTGCAATCAAAAGGTTGTGAGTTCAATTCTCAGACCGGGTGATGTGTTGTTTCCTTGAGCAAGACACTTTATTTCACATTGCTCCAGTTTACTCAGCTGTAGAAATGAGATGATAGGGACTGGGGTCCCTATCATTCCACTGCAAAGTGGTCGTGGAGGTGCCACGGCAAAAAAGCACCCAGCACTCACTGTAAATAAGGTTGGTGTTAGGAAGGGCATCCAGCTGTAGAGATCAAGCCAGAACCAGTTCCCGTCCCACCCTTGCAAGCAGGGAAAAGCGGACGTAAAATGATGATGATGACATACATACATACATCTATATATATATAGCAATAGCACCCAGTTCACTCTGTAAGGTGGTTGTGCTGGTCACACAACAAAAAGCACCCAATCCATATTGAGATATATTTCCATAAATAAATTGCAATAGAAGACACAGCACTCCATTTCATCTAATAGTTTAATAGGCCCACTTTTAAAGCAGCAACTGGCCTACACTGTGGATTGAACGTAGGTGGTCCCTGGGGTTCACAAAACAGTGACTAACCAGCACTGTGGATTGAACCTAGGTGGTCCATAGGGTTCACAAAACAGTGACTAACCTACACTGGATTGAACCCAGTGGTCCCAACCTAGGGTTCACAAATGACCAACTAACCTACAAAGTGAATTGAATCCACAAGTGGCCCCTAGGATTCACAAAACCCTTTGACTTGCCTACACTGTGGATTGAACCCACAGAAGTCCCTAGGATTCACAAAACCCTTTGACTAACCTACACTGTGGATTGAACCCACAGAAGTCCCTGGGGTTCACAAAACCCTCTGACTTGCCTACACTGTGGATTGAACCCACAGAAGTCCCTAGGGTTCACAAAACCCTCTGACTAACCTACACTTTAGATTGAACCCACAGAAGTCCCTGGGGTTCACAAAACCCTCTGACTTGCCTACACTGTGGATTGAACCCACAGAAGTCCCTGGGGTTCACAAAACCCTCTGACTAACCTACACTTTAGATTGAACCCACAGAAGTCCCTGGGGTTCACAAAACCCTCTGACTAACCTACACTTTAGATTGAACCCACAGAAGTCCCTGGGGTTCACAAAACCCTCTGACTTGCCTACACTTTAGATTGAACCCACAGAAGTCCCTGGGGTTCACAAAACCCTCTGACTAACCTACACTTTAGATTGAACCCACAGAAGTCCCTGGGGTTCACAAAACCCTCTGACTAACCTACACTTTAGATTGAACCCACAGAAGTCCCTGGGGTTCACAAAACCCTCTGACTAACCTACACTTTAGATTGAACCCACAGAAGTCCCTGGGGTTCACAAAACCCTCTGACTAACCTACACTTTAGATTGAACCCACAGAAGTCCCTGGGGTTCACAAAACCCTCTGA
>OZ024764.1:14598224-14608224 GCA_964016885.1 Eledone cirrhosa | reverse complement strand
GAGGTAGAGTGAGAGAGGTAGAGAGAGAGAGAGAGGTAGAGAGAGAGAGGTAGAGTGAGAGGTAGAGCGAGAGAGGTAGAGAGAGAGAGGTAGAGAGAGAGAGGTAGAGAGAGAGAGGTAGAGAGAGAGAGGTAGAGTGAGAGAGGTAGAGTGAGAGAGGTAGAGAGAGAGGTAGAGAGAGAGAGGTAGAGAGAGAGAGAGAGAGAGGTAGAGAGAGAGAGGTAGAGCGAGAGAGGTAGAGTGAGAGAGGTAGAGAGAGAGAGAGGTAGAGTGAGAGAGGTAGAGAGAGAGAGAGGTAGAGTGAGAGAGGTAGAGAGAGAGAGGTAGAGTGAGAGGTAGAGTGAGAGAGGTAGAGAGAGAGGTAGAGTGAGAGAGGTAGAGAGAGAGGTAGAGCGAGAGAGGTAGAGCGAGAGAGGTAGAGAGAGAGGTAGAGTGAGAGGTAGAGTGAGAGGTAGAGTGAGAGGTAGAGTGAGAGAGGTAGAGAGAGAGAGGTAGAGAGAGAGAGAGAGAGAGAGAGGTAGAGAGAGAGAGGTAGAGCGAGAGAGGTAGAGTGAGAGAGGTAGAGAGAGAGAGAGGTAGAGTGAGAGAGGTAGAGAGAGAGGTAGAGAGAGAGAGGTAGAGTGAGAGGTAGAGTGAGAGAGGTAGAGCGAGAGAGGTAGAGCGAGAGAGGTAGAGAGAGAGGTAGAGTGAGAGGTAGAGTGAGAGGTAGAGTGAGAGAGGTAGAGAGAGAGGTAGAGAGAGAGGTAGAGAGAGAGGTAGAGAGAGAGGTAGAGTGAGAGAGGTAGAGAGAGAGAGGTAGAGAGAGAGGTAGAGTGAGAGAGGTAGAGAGAGAGAGGTAGAGTGAGAGAGGTAGAGAGAGAGAGGTAGAGAGAGAGGTAGAGTGAGAGAGGTAGAGAGAGAGGTAGAGTGAGAGAGGTAGAGAGAGAGGTAGAGTGAGAGGTAGAGTGAGAGAGGTAGAGAGAGAGGTAGAGAGAGAGAGAGTAAGGTAAAAGAGATCATTGGAAGAAGACGAAGAATGCAGAAGAGTAAGCCTGGAAGGAGGATCAGAGCCGGGGGTGGGGCACCATGTGAGGGGGTGGGGCACCATGTGAGGGGGTGGGGCTCCATGTGAGATGGTGGGGCTCCATGTGAGGGGGTGGCAGACCTCTGCATCAATTGTGAGTGTGTCAACTGTGAGCATAACAACTTAGTGGCATGACAGGTGTGGGCGTGACAGCCGTGGGCGTGACAGCCGTGGCGTGACAGCTGTGGGCGTGACAGCCGTGGGCGTGACAGCCGTGGGCGTGACAGCCTTGGGCGTGACAGCTGTGGGCGTGACAGCCGTGGGCGTGACAGCCTTGGGCGTGACAGCTGTGGGCGTGACAGCTGTGGGCGTGACAGCCGTGGGCGTGACAGCCGTGGCTGTGACAGCCGTGGGCGTGACAGCCGTGGGCGTGACAGCCGTGGGCGTGACAGTCGTGGGCGTGACAGCCGTGGCTGTGAAAGCCGTGGGCGTGACAGCCTTGGGCGTGACAGCCGTGGGCGTGACAGTCGTGGGCGTGACAGTCGTGGGTGTGACAGCCGTGGGCGTGACAGCTGTGGCTGTGAAAGCCTTGGGCGTGACAGCTTTGGCTGTGAAAGCCGTGGGCGTGACAGCTGTGGGTGTGAAAGCCGTGGGCGTGACAGCTGTGGCTGTGAAAGCCTTGGGCGTGACAGCTGTGGCTGTGAAAGCCTTGGGCGTGACAGCTGTGGCTGTGAAAGCCTTGGGCGTGACAGCTGTGGCTGTGAAAGCCTTGGGCGTGACAGCTGTGGCTGTGGCTGTGAAAGCCTTGGGCGTGACAGCTGTGGCTGTGAAAGCCTTGGGCGTGACAGCTGTGGCTGTGAAAGCCGTGGGCGTGACAGCTGTGGCTGTGAAAGCCTTGGGCGTGACAGCTGTGGCTGTGAAAGCCGTGGGCGTGACAGCTGTGGGTGTGAAAGCCGTGGGCGTGACAGCTGTGGGTGTGAAAGCTGTGGGTGTGAAAGCCTTGGGTGTGACAGCTGTGGGTGTGAAAGCCTTGGGTGTGACAGCTGTTGGTGTGAAAGCCTTGGGTGTGACAGCTGTGGGTGTGAAAGCCTTGGGTGTGACAGCTGTGGGCATGGCATTATCGAAACAGCAGCAGGTTTTTAGGGATTGGTCATAGTAGTAGCAGAAATGTTAAAGGTGGTGGTTGTGTTGGAGGAAGTGTATCCAACCTACAAGCCCATTTGCAGCAAATTCGGCAGATTAGCAGGTGTGAGTATGAGAGCTGCAGGCATGGCAATAGTAGTTGAAGTAATAATATTGGTGGTGGTGGTGTTTGGAAGAGGTTATATATTATTTATATATCTCTCTCTCTCTCTCTCTCTATATATATATATATATATAAATAAATAAAGAAAAAAAGATGAAATCGAAAATGCAACTGGAGTCTTATTTTAAAAAATATTTATTTGGTTCCTATACCGGTTTCGCAGTTCTTCTGCTTTTCAAAAGTAGAGTTGAGATGGAGGGTCTGTGGTTTTTCTCAGATGTGAGAAAAACCACAGGCCCTCCATCTGAACTCTACTTTTGAAAAGCAGAAGAACTGAGAAAAACCACAGGCCCTCCATCTGAACTCTACTTTTGAAAAGCAGAAGAACTGAGAAAAACTACAGACCCTCCATCTCAACTCTACTTTTGAAAAGCAGAAGAACTGAGAAAACCACAGGCCCTCCATCTGAACTCTACTTTTGAAAAGCAGAAGAACTGAGAAAAACCACAGGCCCTCCATCTGAACTCTACTTTTGAAAAGCAGAAGAACTGAGAAAAACTACAGACCCTCCATCTCAACTCTACTTTTGAAAAGCAGAAGAACTGAGAAAACCACAGGCCCTCCATCTGAACTCTACTTTTGAAAAGCAGAAGAACTGAGAAAAACCACAGGCCCTCCATCTGAACTCTACTTTTGAAAAGCAGAAGAACTGAGAAAACCACAGGCCCTCCATCTCAACTCTACTTTTGAAAAGCAGAAGAACTGCGAAACCAGTAAAGGAACCAAATAAATATATATATATTTTTAAAAATAAGACTCCAGTTGCATTTTCGATTTCATCTTTTTTTCTTTATACTTTCACTCGTGTAGGACACCTCGGTTATTTTTCATTTTGTAAAAAAAACCTCACTTTCTAATATATATATAAGTTATGAAGCTGTGATGCAGCAACAGGGGTTTGTGTATTACACATATATCTATATATATATTTATATATATATATATATAAATAATATAGGTCGAAACGGCCCGAGCTCTGCCGTTGGGCTTAAACTTTTTCCTATATATATACACACACACATATATATATATATATATATATATATATATATATATTAATCAGTATACACTGAGGATGAAAAACTCAGAGCTGTATGGGAGCCTCCCAAAAGTCAGCTTGAGAGTGACACAGAGGAGACTGAGGTTAGCTGGACATGCTCACCGACATCCAGAGTTGACATTGCACTCAGTGCTCCTGTGGGAGCCCCTACATGGACACACTGGAAGAGGGAAGACCGAGGATATATATATATATATATAAAGTTTGAAAGTGACACAGAGGAGACTGAGGTTGGCTGGACATGCTCACCGACATCCAGAGTTGACATTGCACTCAGTGCTCCTGTGGGAGCCCCTACATGGACACACTGGAAGAGGGAAGACCGAGGATATATATATATATATATAAAGTTTGAAAGTGACACAGAGGAGACTGAGGTTAGCTGGACATGCTCACCGACATTCAGAGTTGACATTGCACTCAGTGCTCCTGTGGGAGCCCCTACATGGACACACTGGAAGAGGGAAGACCGAGGATATATATATATATATATAAAGTTTGAAAGTGACACAGAGGAGACTGAGGTTAGCTGGACATGCTCACCGACATTCAGAGTTGACATTGCACTCAGTGCTCCTGTGGGAGCCCCTACATGGACACACTGGAAGAGGGAAGACCGAGGATATATATATATATATATAAAGTTTGAAAGTGACACAGAGGAGACTGAGGTTGGCTGGACATGCTCACCGACATTCAGAGTTGACATTGCACTCAGTGCTCCTGTGGGAGCCCCTACATGGACACACTGGAAGAGGGAAGACCGAGGATATATATATATATATATAAAGTTTGAAAGTGACACAGAGGAGACTGAGGTTGGCTGGACATGCTCACCGACATCCAGAGTTGACACTGCACTCAGTGCTCCTGTGGGAGCCCCTACATGGACACACTGGAAGGGGAAGACCAAGGTTGACGTATGTTGATGCCCTAAGGACAGACACTGGTCTGTTGGAGACGCAGGACATGGCAGCTATAATGAGGGACAGAGACCGCTGGAGAGAACTCGTCCATGGATCTCGGGAATTTTACCCACCCTAGATAGATATATATATATATATATATATATATATATATATATACATATATATAGATTTATATCTGTGAGTTGGAATGAAAAGTGAGGGTTATTTTGCTGTACAACCAAAACTGGAAATGGATGAGGCAGAGTTTGAGAGGCTGAGGATGATGAGGAAAGAGATGATGAGGAAAGAGATGATGGATGAGGAGACGAGGAAGGGGGTGGTTGAGGAGAAGAAGGAGATACTAGCAAGAGGAAGGAAGACACCCCCCCCCCCCCCCCAAAAAAAAAAAAACAGTGACGAACGCTTCCCTTCTTACCACACACACCTCCATGTAGCGAAAGTGGAGGAGGAGGATGTGGTGGTGGTAGTTGTGGTGGTGGTGAAGAAGGAGGAGGTGGTGGTAGTTGTGGTGGTGGTGAAGAAGGAGGAGGTGGTGGTAGTTGTGGTGGTGGTGAAGAAGGAGGAGGTGGTGGTAGTTGTGGTGGTGGTGAAGAAGGAGGAGGTGGTGAAGAAGGAGGAGGTGGTGGAGAGGAGAGGAGTAGTCGAAGTATTTATAATAATAATAATAATAGTGATAGTAGTAGTAGTAGTAGTAGTAATTGTAGGTAGATGGTGGTGGGGGTGGTGGGGGTGGCGGTGACAGAGGAACCAACACCCCCTCCCAGACCCCGCAAAAAAAAAAAAAAAAAAAAAAAAAAAGAACGAAACCAAAACAATGAAAAGGAATGAAAGAAATAATTTAACAGCGCCCTCCACCCCCCAGAAAAATGGGGAGAGGAAAAAATCTGGGGGGAGGGGCGAAATGAAAAAAAAAAATTTGGAAATTTATAAATTTATAAAATTTATAAAAAAATATAAAAAGAAAAAAAAAAAATTTGAATAGAGCTGATACAGCCAACAGTGTAATTATTATTATTATTATTATTATTATTATTACTACTACTTTTGGCACAAGGCCAGCAATTATCCCAGTGCATTACTGGTACTTTATTTTATCGACCCCGTAAGGATGAAAGGCAAAGCTAACCTGAGCCAGCGGGACTTGAACTCAGAACGCAAAGGGCCGCAACTCTATGCTGCAGAGCATGGCGTCAGCTGCTCCACCTTTTACGTTCTCAGTTCAAATCCCTTCCAACCGGGAATAGCTTTGCCTTTCATCCTTTCATCTTTACGGGTGGGTGTGAGGGAACCCGGATAAAAATAAAAGTACCAGTAATACACTGGGGCACTTGCTGGCCTTGTGCCAAAAGTAGAAACAATTTTCATTGTTATTATTGTTGTTATTGTCTGTGTATCGGAGTTACGAAGCTGTGATGCAGCAACAGGGTTTTGTGTCTCATTATTTTTATTATTGTAGGCAGTTATGGAAAATAAACAAACAACTTTTTGTATATTATTCATTTATTTAGGTGGTGGCGGTGGAGATGGGGTGTAGGGTGTGTGGGTGGGGGAGGGACACTTAGGTGATGAAGTGGGAGGGGGTGGGGGTGTATAGTGGGCCGGGGCGGGGGGGGGTTGGTTGGATGGAATCTGGAGGCAGGGGATGGCGTGGGGCGGAAGGTATGAGGTGACCAGGTTGAAATCTTTTTTTTTTACTCTCATGGAGGGGGGGGGGAGATAAAGAGAAGCAGAGGAGAGGTGTGGGTGGTGGTGGTGGTGATGATTATGGGCGGGGGGGGCTTAAGTGATGGAGAAGGGGTGTAGTGGGCAGCGGTGGAGGAGTATGAGGGGAGGAAGGGCCTGCAGGGATTGGCTGGGCGGAGTTTTTTTTCTTTTTTTTTCCTGGCCTGGAGGAAAAAAAAAAACAAAAGAAAAAAAAAAAAGAGAGATGGGGAGGGTTGGTGGTTAGAGGGGTCGAAAAAACGTGTGTGTGAAGGAAGGTGATGGGGGTGGGTGGGTGGTAGGAGATGACAGAAACTGGGTGGTGTGGTGGAGGAGGCTACAGGACCAGGAGAGAGAGAAAAAGAGAGAGAGAGGGGGGTGGGGGTGGGACAACAATAATAATAAAAAGAGGTGGCGGGGGTGGGGACTGAAGGCTCAAAACGTCTCGTCCACATCACAGTCGAAGGTCCGGTGTCCAAATGCTAGAAAGGCAGAAAAAAAAAACAAAAAAAAAAAAAAACAAGACAAAAAAAGCAAGTTAGATGTGTGGTGAAGTAGTAAACCCCCTTTTCCCTACCCCCCAACGTCTCCCCCCCACCGGTCAGGGTGGGGGACAGGCCGAGGAGGGGAAGAGGGAGGGGAGAGAGAGAAAAGCAAAGGCAAAGTGGTAAATATATTTAACTATAGAGTGAACTGGTTTAAATGAAGTAAGATAATATAAACAAGGGTCGGCTGAAAAAAGTTCATAGACTGACTTTAAAGGAGTGATGCTAGGGCTGTGAAATCTTGCATGTATTAATTTCAATTCTTCTTATTAATAACTACATTGTGTTTCTTTCCAGAACTATGTTGAAAAATAAACCTCATTTGGTCATTCCATGAGAGTATCTTGGTCAGCCTATCAAGGGGTGATGCTAGAGCTGTGAAATCTTGCATGTATTAATTTCAATTCTTCTTATTAATAACTACATTGTGTTTCTTTCCAGAACTATGTTGAAAAATAAACCTCATTTGGTCATTCCATGAGAGTATCTTGGTCAGCCTATGAACTTTTCAGTTGACCCTTGCAATAAAAGGCACAGCTGGAGCAATGATAACATCGTAAATAAATGAAACAACAATGATAATAATGGTTTCTGATTTTACCCATCCCCAGTGCATTACAGGTATTTTATTTTAGCGAACTCGTAAAGATGAAAGGCAAAGCTAACCTCGGCAAGATTTGAACCTAGAATGTAACTATATATTGCAACCTACATGCTTGGCCCTTAACTAAAGAAAGGCAAGGCACAGCTAGAGCAACGGTACATAGTAAACAAATGAAACAAAAAAAAAAAAAAAAAATGGTTTCTGATTTAGGCACAAGGCCAACAATTTTTTGTGGAGTAGGATTTGAATTCAGAACATAAAAGGACATAACTCTATGCTGCAAAGTATGTTATCTGATGCTCTACTGACTTCTGCTAATTGACCATCCTCATAATAATTGTTTCTACTTTAGGCACAAGGCCAGCAATTACCCAGTGCATTACTGGTACTTTATTTTATCTACCCCGCAATAATTGTTTCTACTTTTGGCACAAGGCCAGCAATTACCCAGTGCATTACTGGTACTTTATTTTATCTACCCCGCAATAATTGTTTCTACTATTGGCACAAGGCCAGCAATTACCCAGTGCATTACTGGTACTTTATTTTATCGACCCCGTAAGGATGAAAGGCAAAGTTAACCTCGGCGGGATTTGAACTCAGACTGTAAAGGGACGTAACTATGCTAGAAAGCATGGCGTCCACCCTCATAATAATATGAGGATGATACTATGAACATGTGGTTAGAATGTCTCAGGAGAGAATCGCTGGACAGATTTTACGAGCAAAACCAACTGGCAGGAAACCCAGGGGTAGACCTCGAGTAAGATGGTCGTATCACATCCATAAGCTTGACTGGTCTCGCATGGAGATCCAAATGTATCAGTTGGAGACAGTTGCTTCTGATAGTACCTGCTAGAAGGAGTGTTTAAGGAATCTGCCCCCCAAACCCTCTCAGGAATAATGTGCAAAGAATATACACATATATATATATATATATATAAAGAATGAATAATAACAGGTAGACATCATAAAAAGGTAATTTATTCCGTGTGCTTACAAGTGTTTCCACGGTGGTACTGCAGCCTAGTTCCGCTACGTGCAAATTCACAAGTATTTGCAGAACTCGAATATCCAATGCTGTGACCACTGTTTCCTCAGAGCAGAATGGTAAATGTACAATGTAAAAACCCTTAAGTGGGGTTGTTGGGGAAGATAGAGTGGAACAGGAAGAGAGAAAAGTAGGGAAGAAGGAGAGAGAAGGAAAGATATGCAGGGGTTGGAGAAGTAGGAGAGAGTGGCTTGTAGATATCTTAATCAAAATGTTATGGTAGGGGTTTTATTGTTTTACCTTTTTATGATGTCTACCTGTTATTATTCATTCTTTATATACACTCCGGAATACTGAAGGATCAGGAACTAAGTTTCTTGAACAATTCTTCCATAACTCGTAGAGTAACCTCTTACCGTACGTCAACCATATCCAGTGTAGTAATTAACCATCACTACATCTTGGATAATCCTATACCTAATATATATATATATATATATATATATATATATATATATATAAATAAAGAATGAATAATAACAGGTAGACATCATAAAAAGGTAATTTATCCTAACCTATCCATGGTATACCTGCTACCCACAATAAAAACTGTAACTGCCACCTACCTGAAAGATGTCCATTGAAGAATAAATGCCTAAAGTCCAACATTGTTTATCAATGCACTGTCAAAGCGAACGACCAGAAATGGTATTACATCGGGTCTACCACTACCTCCTGTAAATCTCGCTGGTATCGTCATCGATTCTCAATTAAACATCCTAATCACCGTTTTGTGATCACACTCGCCAATAAGACCTGGCAACTCCATGAACGCAACCAACAGTTCACCTTGAAATGGGATATACTTTCCAGCGCTAGTGCATATCGGAGTGGATTGAAGTACTGCAGGTTATGTAACCTTGAACTCTTTTACATCTTAAAATCCCAAAATAAATTACTAAATGACAGAATCGAACGATCATTATACTGCAACCACAAACTGAAGGCTAAATTCTCTCACTATAAAATAACTTAACATTGCTTTCTCGCTAATTTCTCTCAATAACAACTTCTTAACTATATCCCCCACCCCCACACTACAAGACAGTACCCTGCTTATCACTATAAATGGACACTTAAGTGCACTTTGTAGCCTACAACTATGAACTCGATGTACACCCATCCCATAGCTTTTGTCTGTCCCCTCTCTATCTCTCGCCCCACCTCCCTCCCTCTCCACATCTATGAACCTGCCCTCTGTGGCAATAAATAATTCCAACCTTAACTATCAAGCTTAAGGTTGTCGCTTTGAGAGTAACCAGTATAATAAAACCCCTACCACAACATTTTGATTAAGATATCTGTATTCTACAAACCACTCTCTCCCATTTCTCCAACCCAAGCATATCTCTCTCTCTCTCCCTCTTCCCTTCTTTTCTACTCTATCTTCCTCAATAACCTCACTTAAGGGTATTTACATTTTACATTTTAACCATTCTGCTCTGAGGAAACAGTGGTCACAGCATTTGATAATTGAGTTTTGCAAATAGTTATAAATTTGCACATAGCATAACTAGGCTGTATAACCACCGTGGAAACATTTGGAAGCACACAGAATAAATTACCTTTTTATGATGTCTACCTGTTATTATTCATTCTTTATCTACACTCCGGAATACAGAAGGATCAGGAACTGAGTTTCTTCAACTATTCTTCCATAACTCGTTGAGTAACCCCTCACCGTACGTCAACTCTATCCAGTGTAGTAATTAACCATTACTGCAGCCAGGATAATCCTAAGCATTTCTTGCATAACTTAATATATATATATATATATATATATATATATATATATGAAAAT
>OZ024764.1:14580724-14593224 GCA_964016885.1 Eledone cirrhosa | reverse complement strand
GAAACTGGCTGTAACTGGTCACTCAAACTGATGTTAAGGTATTGTTCTCAAAATAATTACTTTCAAAATCTCATATATTCGATATTATGTGAGGTAAAGCCTTTACCATGAAAATACAATAGTATATTTAGAGTAATGTAAATGTTATGTGAGATATTATGTGAGGTAAAGCCTTTACCATGAAAATACAATAGTATATATAGAGTAATGTAAATGTTATGTGAGATATTATTTGAGTTAAAGCCTTTACCATGAAAATACAATAGTATATATAGAGTATAGTATATATAGAGTAATGTAAATGTTATGTGAGATATTATTTGAGTTAAAGCCTTTACTGTGAAAATACAATAGTAAATATAGAGTAATGTAAATGCTAAAGGGTTAAGGTATTGTTCTCAAAACAAATAATATTAAAATCTCATAGATTTGATATTATGTGAGATAATTATATGAGATAAAGTGTTTACCATGAAAATACAATAGTAAATATAGAGTAATGCAAATGCTAAAGGGTTAAAAAATTTTTTTAGATGAGTTGTCACATTATGAAACAAGTCAGGTGACACAACTCATGTCTTCTCATACAGATCTGTATTTTGGCTTCGTTTCTAGAGCTGGGTACGCTGACCCAAACTCCAACCATGTATATATGAGGGTAGGCTGAAAATTCATAGGCCAACTATGAAGGAGCGATGCTAGAGCTGTGAAATCTTGCATGTATTGATTTCAAATCTTCTTATTTATAACAGCATTGTTTCTTTCTAAGGACTATGATGAAAAATAGACCACATTTGATCATTCCATGAGAGTATCTTGGTCAGCCTATGAAGGAGTGATGCTAGAGCTGTGAAATCTTGCATGTATTGATTTCAAATCTTCTTATTTAAAACAGCATTGTTTCTTTCTAAGGACTATGATGAAAAATAAACCACATTTGGTCATTCCATGAGAGTATCTTGGTCAGCCTATGAAGGAGTGATGCTAGAGCTGTGAAATCTTGCATGTATTGATTTCAAATCTTCTTATTTAAAACAGCATTGTTTCTTTCTAAGGACTATGATGACAAATAAACCACATTTGGTCATTCCATGAGAGTATCTTGGTCAGCCTATGAAGGAGTGATGCTAGAGCTGTGAAATCTTGCATGTATTGATTTCAAATCTTCTTATTTAAAACAGCATTGTTTCTTTCTAAGGACTATGATGAAAAATAAACCACATTTGGTCATTCCATGAGAGTATCTTGGTCAGCCTATGAAGGAGTGATGCTAGAGCTGTGAAATCTTGCATGTATTAATTTCAAATCTTCTTATTTAAAACAGCATTGTTTCTTTCTAAGGACTATGATGAAAAATAGACCACATTTGGTCATTCCATGAGAGTATCTTGGTCAGCCTATGAAGGAGTGATGCTAGAGCTGTGAAATCTTGCATGTATTAATTTCAAATCTTCTTATTTAAAACAGCATTGTTTCTTTCTAAGGACTATGATGAAAAATAGACCACATGTGGTCATTCCATGAGAGTATCTTGGTCAGCCTATGAAGGAGTGATGCTAGAGCTGTGAAATCTTGCATGTATTAATTTCAAATCTTCTTATTTAAAACAGCATTGTTTCTTTCTAAGGACTATGATGAAAAATAGACCACATGTGGTCATTCCATGAGAGTATCTTGGTCAGCCTATGAAGGAGTGATGCTAGAGCTGTGAAATCTTGCATGTATTGATTTCAAATCTTATTTATAACAGCATTGTTTCTTTCTAAGGACTATGATGAAAAATAGACCACAAGTTGTTCAGTTCACATCACCTCCTGTTAATTGGAGAAAGTCTATTATAGTGCTTCTGCCCCCAAAAAAGGTGACTTGTGCGACATGTCAAATTATAGGGGTATATCGTACTGCAAAGCTGTGCAACTGATTACTGCTGAATTGACTAAGAAGAAGCTTTGATAGTGACATTGGCAACACTCAGAGTGGTTTTAGGTCATTTTGCAGCTACACTGAACAAATAAATACTTTAAAACATTTACTTGAAATGCATGAAGAATGGTGCCTTCCGGTATTTGCTGTGTTCATCGATTTCAAGAAGGCTTTCGACAGTGTGGACAAAACTATAATCTTTAAAATTTTATGAGGCACCAGCCTCCCAGAGAAAATCATTGCTGTAATCAAATGCCTATACATTAATCAAACACCTGTAGTAAGTGTCATCATCATCATCATCATCATTTTACGTCCGCTTTTCCCTGCTTGTAAGGGTGGGACGGGAACTGATTCTGGCTTGATTTCTATGGCTGGATGCCCTTCCTAACACCAACCTCATTTACAGTGTGGGCTGGGTGCTTTTTTTCCCCTATCATTCCACTTTGCAGTGGAATAGGGATAAGGCCATCAATTTTGGGGGAAGGGAAAGTCGATTAAATAGATCCGAGTGTGTGACTGGTACTTTATTTTATTGATCCCGTAAGGATGAAAGGTAAAGTTACAGATAATAATAGATTTTTGGCTTTATTATGGATTGGCAGTATCAGTAGAGGGTCGGACGCCATGCTATGCAGCATAGAGTTACGTCTCTTTACGGTCTGAGTTCAAATCCTACCGAGGTTAACTTTGCTATGGCTGGATGCCCTTCCTAACACCAACCTCATTTACAGTGTGGGCTGGGTGCTTTTGTTCCCCTATCATTCCACTTTGCAGTGGAATGGTTCTGGGGGCAGAGCCCTCAGACACGCCTTCAAGAGTGATTGACCAATTGAAAGCAATCATCACCAAATGATCCAGCTGGATCTACGAGCAAGACCAACAAAAATTAGGGTTGCTATCCAACCATCTTGCTTGTGGTTCTACCTCATCAGGAAAAGGAAGGAAGTAGTCGGTGAAGCCCTGGTATTTGGTTATCTTCCACCTCTCTGTGGTCAACCAGAGACCAAGGATGACATCAGAGTTCACAACAGTGACCAGCACTAAAAGGAAATGGTTAGTCAAGCCTCAGTATTTGAGTATCTTAATGTCATAGATCCTAATTATGATCTTTGTCAATATAATTAATAAATTAATAAATTCATTAATCAGTAAATTGTTACAGATTACTACAATTGCATTTCAATAAACTGAAATGATCTCAGAAATAAACAAATGGCTTGAACTTCATCAATCCTTTGGTTCATAACTTGAATTAAATATCTTAATAAATCTCATGATTACAAGTAAAACTAATTGGTTAATCCACTGGCCTTTGCTTACACCCATTGCCCATTTCAATGATTTGATGAGAGAATGTAGGTTAACAAACATGATGGCGGAAGCATTTAGTAGGCTAAATATAGCTACAGCATTCCAACACATGCTAGAAAATTGTTAGCCCAACAATAACAACAGCAACAGAAATAAGTTTAGTAATTATACTATTGGCTAAGAGGGGCTTGGGCGTCAGTTTGAGGGAATGGGGTGCCCTCTGTGACTGTAGAAAGGGAGACGAGGGTTAAACACACTTTTGGGCTTAAAAATTTGTTTGGACATTGGGATAACGTCAATTTAATTTCAATGTCAGGTTAACAAATTTTGCCTCCCATCTGGGCTAACAAATTCTGTTTCATCTCAATGTCAACAGATTTTGCCTCACCCATAGGCTAACAAATTTTGTTTCACATTTGGGTCAACAGATTTTGTATCACCTCTGGATCAACAAATTTTGCCTCCCACTGGGTCAATAAAATTTGCTTCACCTCTAGGTCAACAAATTTTGTTTCACCTCTGGATCAACAAACTTTATCTTACAAATTTTGTTTCACCTGTGGGTCTACAAATTTTGCCTCACATTTAGGCTAATAAATTTTGCTTCACTCCTGGGTCAACAGATTTTGTTTCAGTCATGGGTTAACAAATTTTGTTTCAATGTTGGGGCAAACAAATTTTGTTTTATCCCTGGGTAATCAACAGAAATGTTTCAACAGTAGGTTAACAAGCATTTTTTGCTACATTTATAGGGCAACATATGGGTGGTGGGATAAGAGAAATTTTGTTTTCAACCGTGGGTTTGAAAAAAGTCTTTATATTACACATTACATTTAGATAACGCAATATTGTGTTTAACCCTTTAGCTTTTACATTACTCAATATTTACTATCATATTTTCACAGTAAAGGCTTTACCTTACATAATATCTCACATAACATTTACATTACTCTATATATACTATTGTATTTTCACAGTAAAGGCTTTACCTCACATAATATCTCACATAACATTTACATTACTCTATATATACTATTGTATTTTCACAGTAAAGGCTTTACCTCACATAATATCTCACATAACATTTACATTATTCTATATATACTATTGTATTGTCACAGTAAAGGCTTTACCTCACATAATATCTCACATAACATTTACATTACTCTATATATACTATTGTATTTTCACAGTAAAGGCTTTACCTCACATATCTCACATAACATTTACATTACTCTATATATACTATTGTATTTTCACAGTAAAGGCTTTACCTCACATAATATCTCACATAACATTTATATTACTCTATATATACTATTGTATTGTCACATTAAAGGCTTTACCTCACATAATATCTCACATAACATTTATATTACTCTATATATACTATTGTATTTTCACAGTAAAGACTTTACCTCACATAATATCTCACATAGCATTTACATTACTCTATATATACTATTGTATTGTCACAGTAAAGGCTTTACCTCACATAATACCTCACATAACATTTACATTACTCTATATATACTATTGTATTGTCACAGTAAAGGCTTTACCTCACATAATATCTCACATAACATTTATATTACTCTATATATACTATTGTATTTTTATGGTAAAGGCTTTACCTCAGTTAATTATCTCACATAATATCGAATCTATGAGATTTTGATATTATTTATTTTGAGAACAATACCTGAACGTAAGTATAAGTGGCTGGTTATGGCTGGTTTGAACAAAGAAAGGCAACAAAATTCTGCCAGTTTAAATGCTAAAGGGTTAAAACCCTGTAGAACCGAAACAATTTACTGTTTACTCTGGGGAGGAGGGTTTAACACATTATAGAGTCAACCAGAAGGTCTGCAGAAGGGGTGTGTAGGTGTGGAAATATAAAATCAGTTTGAAACCCAGCAGTAAAAGACATTAATTCATATAAACCTGGTGTAAATAACAGGTGGTTTATTATTATTATTATATATTTTAAAAAAATCTGTTATCCCAGGAATTTTTTTGTAGAAGAAACGTCACAAAAGGACTGATGGACAGACAGACAGACTTATATGTCTTTTAGTTTTTAAAGGGGTGAGTGGGGATTAGGACAGTGTGTCATATGAGAGAGAAATGAGAGGGGGTTAACAAGTGAAAATTTCACTTACCTTCCAAAGGAAACAGGGAAACCATTTCGTGGTTTGTAAAAGTGAAGGTGTGTACAGGCAGAGGGAGAGAGAGAGAGAGGGGGGTGGAGAGGGAGAGTGAGGGAGAGAGAGGAAGAGAGAGACAGCAAAGCGCAGATAAATGTGAGCAATACAATATATATAGTGTTGTAACATATATTCCCGCCGTTTTTCTATTAAGAATTTTTATTAGAACGGCGGGAATATATGTTACAACCCAATATATATATATAGGGTTGTAACATATATTCTCGCCGTTTTTCTATTAAATTTTTTTATTAGAACGGCGGGAATATATGTTACAACCCAATATATATATATAGTGTTGTAACATATATTCCTGCCGTTTTTCTATTAAAATTTTTTATTAGAACGGCGGGAACATATGTTACAACCCAATATACAGAGATTGGGTTGTAACATATATTCCCGCCGCTTTTCTATTAAGAATTTTTATTAGAACGGCGGGAATATATGTTACAACCCAATATATATATATAGGGTTGTAACATATATTCCCGCCGTTTTTCTATTAAGAATTTTTATTAGAACGGCGGGAATATATTACAACCCAATATATATATATAGGGTTGTAACATATATTCCCGCCGTTTTTCTATTAAATTTTTTATTAGAACGGCGGGAATATATGTTACAACCCAATATATATATATAGTGTTGTAACATATATTCCCGCCGTTTTTCTATTAAGAATTTTTATTAGAACGGCGGGAATATATGTTACAACCCAATATATATATTATTAGAACGGCGGGAACATATGTTACAACCCAATATACAGAGATTGGGTTGTAACATATATTCCCGCCGCTTTTCTATTAAGAATTTTTATTAGAACGGCGGGAATATATGTTACAACCCAATATATATATATAGGGTTGTAACATATATTCCCGCCGTTTTTCTATTAAGAATTTTTATTAGAACGGCGGGAATATATGTTACAACCCAAAAATATGTAGATTGGGTTGTAACATATATTCCCGCCGTTTTTCTATTAAGAATTTTTATTAGAACGGCGGGAATATATGTTACAACCCAATATATATATATAGGGTTGTAACATATATTCCCGCCGTTTTTCCATTAAGAAGTTTTATTACAACGGCGGGAATATATGTTACAAGCCAATCTATATATATATTGAGATACATTACTATTCGTTTTCATCAGATCTGTTCCCCTACCCCCCTTCCCCCATACTGGCATGGGTTGGACAAGTTTTTATTGAGGCAATCATTCTACAACCAGATGTACTTCCTGTTGCTAAATACTAACCCATACTTTTTATTTTCAAGTATATACATGTTTGTATATATATATATATATATATATATACACTCATACACAACACATGTATACACACACACACAACATGCATATACATATATATATATATACACACAAACATATATAGAGATACACACACATATGTATATACATACACACACAAACATATATAGAGATACACACACATATATATATATAGAAATACACATATATATACAGATACACACACACACATATTTATATATATACATACATACACACACATATATATATATATATACACACACATATATATATAGAGAGAGAGATACATATATATAGATATATATATATATATATACACATACATATATATATATACACACATATATATATATATACACACACATATATACAGGGATACACACATACACATATATATAGAGATACACACATACATATATACACACATATAGAGATACACACACACACACACATATATATATATACAAGATACACACATACATATACACACACATATATACAGGGATACACACACACACATATATATACATACACACATATATACAGGGATACACACACACACATATATATACATACACACAGACACACATCTACGACCTATTACCATTTAATAAAACTCCGATCTAGGTGAGCTTTCTGTTGTATTATGGTGTCGAGGTGTGTGATGAGGTGTTGTTCACAGTGAACTAAAGTGTGTGGTGGTAGTGTGGTGGTGGTGTGGTGGTAGTGGGGTGGTGGTGGTGTGGTGGTAGTGAGCTTTCTGTTGTATTATGGTGTCGAGGTGTGTGATGAGGTGTTGTTCACAGTGAACTAAAGTGTGTGGTGGTAGTGTGGTGGTAGTGGGGTGGTGGTGGTGTGGTGGTAGTGAGCTTTCTGTTGTATTATGGTGTCGAGGTGTGTGATGAGGTGTTGTTCACAGTGAACTAAAGAGTGTGGTGGAAGTGTGGTGGTGGTAGTGTGGTGGTAGTGTGGTGGTAGTGGGGTGGTGGTGGTGGTGTGGTGGTAGTGAGCTTTCTGTTGTATTATGGTGTCGAGGTGTGTGATGAGGTGTTGTTCACAGTGAACTAAAGTGTGTGGTGGTAGTAGTGGTGGTGGTGGTGTGGTGGTGGTGTGGTGGTGGTAGTGGGGTGGTGGTGGTAGTGTGGTGGTGGTGGTAGTGTGGTGGTGGTAGTGGGGTAGTAGTGTCGTGGTGGTAGTGGGGTGGTGGTGGTAGTGGGGTGGTGGTGTGGTGGTGGTAGTGTGGTGGTGGTAGTGTGGTGGTGGTGGTAGTGTGGTGGTGGTAGTGGGGTAGTAGTGTGGTGGTAGTGTTGTGGTGGTGTGGTGGTAGTGTTGTGGTGGTGGTAGTGGGGTAGTAGTGTGGTGGTAGTAGTGGGGTAGTAGTGTGGTGGTGGTAGTGGGGTGGTAGTAGTGGGGTAGTAGTATTGGGGTGGTAGTGGGGTGGTAGTAGTGGGGTAGTAGTGTGGTGGTGGTATTGGGGTGGTAGTGGGGTGGTAGTAGTGGGGTAGTAGTGTGGTGGTGGTAGTGTGGTGGTATTGGGGTGGTAGTGTGGTGGTATTGGGGTGGTGGTGTGGTGGTAGTGTGATGGTGTCTGTAAAGGTGTAGAGGAGGTAGTGTGGTGGTAGTGTATGACTAGAGGTAAGGGGGAGTGTGATAAAAGAGGTGGGGTGTTGGTAGTAGTTGAGGTAGTGTTGGTGGTAGTAGTGGATAGTAATAAGTAGTGTTGGTGGTAGTGGAATAAGTAATGGTGTTGGTAGTGGTTGTAGTAGATAGAGATGGTGTTGGTAGTGGTAGTGGTTGTAGTAGATAGAGATGATGGTGGTGGTAGTGGTAGTGGTTGTAGTAGATAGAGATGATGGTGGTGGTAGTGGTTGTAGTAGATAGAGATGGTGGTGGTGTTGGTAGTGGTTGTAGTAGATAGAGATGTTGGTAGTGGTAGTGGTTGTAGTAGATAGAGATGATGGTGGTGGTAGTGGTAGTGGTTGTAGTAGATAGAGATGATGGTGGTGGTAGTGGTTGTAGTAGATAGAGATGGTGGTGGTGGTAGTGGTTGTAGTAGATAGAGATGGTGATGGTGTTGGTTGTGGTTGTAGTAGATAGAGATGGTGGTGGTGTTGGTAGTGGTTGTAGTAGATAGAGATGGTGGTGGTGGTGTTGGTAGTGGTTGTAGTAGATAGAGATGGTGGTGGTGGTAGTGGTTGTAGTAGATAGAGATGGTGGTGGTGGTGTTGGTAGTGGTACTGGTGGTGGTGGTGGTGGTGGTGGTGGTGGTGGTGTGATGTAAAACTTACCTTCACATATTTCACAGTAGTCGCGCTCCTGCTTCGGAGACCCATGGTACTGTGTACAGGGAGGGCTATCACTCATGGTCTGATGGGGACAGTCCTCAGTGTCGTGTTTGTCAAACTCTTCACAGATATCACAGAATAGTCGCAGTGTCGTTATAGGTTCTCTCCTGCAACAACAACAACAACAACGATAACAACAGTAATATATATATATATTGCCTAAGTACAAAGTGAAACCTACAGTCAGTAAGTAGGCACCTCTAACAAAAATACACCCCCGTCCCACTACCCTCACCCCATCCACACCACCCCCTTCAATGTGAAGTTATGTTGGTACCACAACATCCAGTCCGAAACAAATGAGGTCGTGTAGGTGTCACGACAAAAAAACACACAGTCCACGCTGTAATGTGGCTGTGTAGGTAACACGGTAAAAACCTCCCAGTCCACACTGTAAACGTGGTTGGTGTTAGGAAGGGCATCCAGTCGTAGAAAACCCGCCAGACGTGTAGGTGTCATGACAAAAAAAACACACAGTCCATGCTGTAATGTGGCCGTGTAGGTAACACTGTAAAAACCTCCCAGTCCACACTGTAAACGTGGTTGGTGTTAGGAAGGGCATCCAGTCGTAGAAAACCCGCCAGACGTGTAGGTGTCATGACAAAAAAAACACACAGTCCATGCTGTAATGTGGCCGTGTAGGTAACACTGTAAAAACCTCCCAGTCCACACTGTAAACGTGGTTGGTGTTAGGAAGGGCATCCAGCCGTAGAAAACCCGCCAGACAGTCCTATATGAGCAGGACAACCAATCTTGCCTCAAGTGGGAAAACTCTCGTCCAAACCCATGCAAGCGTGGAAGATGAACGTTAAACAATGCTGATGATGATGATGATAAAACTGAGGATGTCTGTCTGTGTGTGTGTGAATTTGAATCCCTAAAACTCGGAACCACCCAACCGACTGTTTTCAAACTTTACACATTTGTTTCAGGGAGTGTTCTGAGCAAAAAAAAAAAATTTCAAATTTTCAATGCCCTAGGGACCGCATTAGGCGATTTAGCGATCTCTCTCTATAATTCTTAGTCTTTCTCCTTTTAGATAGATACATACATATAACGTCGCGCCCTTATAATATCTGTCTGTATGTCTGGCTGTCTGCATTACGTCACTTCCCACAATTCGCTCTGCGTCCAGAATGCGCCCTTATAATATATGTCTGTATGTCTTGCTGTCTGCTGCCTCCAGTTATTCTGCCACCCTTGCTCAAGACAAATCTCACACTCATTCCCCAAACAGTTGGTAAGTGCACACAACTTCTTCCTCACGTTTTAAGCCACAGTGTTGCTTACTTACGTACCTCCAGACCCTTACTTCTTTGCCAGCCGTGGTTGTGGCAATACTAAGCTTAGCTAAGCCGGTTATATATTTCACAATACCTTATCCCGTGCAACGCCGGGTACCACTGCTAGTAAGCTATATTGTAATAACTGTACAACAATATAAATATATATACACACACTGCTACATGTGTATATGTGTATTTTGTGTTTGCATGTGTGTATGCGTGTTTGCACGTATGTAAGGTGTGTATATATGTACTTTGTGTTTTGGTTGACGTACGTTTAGTGAACATATGTGTATTTACCTGTAGGTATGTGTGTGTGTGCGTTATATACACATTTATGTGTGTATATATATATGTGTACACACACACATATATATATTTGATATATATTTATCCTTATCGAGCACTCGCTGGATTTTAGTCTTCACATTTATTATTACTATATATATATATATATATATATATATATAAATATATATATAAATAAATAGTATTAAAGTGCTTAAAGTGCTTGTATTGCATATAACACCTTGCCGCACAATAATCTTATATAAATAAGACACACGTGCATGCCCCACGTGTAACTATTGCATACACTAACTACTTCTAACTATCCTCTTGCATTATCTTCGTAAACTGCCGATGTTGCATTTTAACTTTAATTATGTTTTAATTTTCTTTTAATATGATTTTAATTTTTGAATGTAAATTGCCATGCTAAAATATTATAATGGATGTCACCCCACTGTGCCTCGATATATACATATGTATCTGGATGTCTCTTGTGTTGGAAAGGAGGTCATGTATGTAAACAATCATTGAAAAATTGCTCTGAAGACTCCAAACCTCGGTTTGGACGAAACAATTGTAAGCTAATAAATGGTTTGAACAGAACTTTGATTCATGTAATTTCTAGATAAATAAATATATTAATTACATAATAAACAACACAATATAATTATTCCATTACCAAAGGTTTCAAGAAACTAGACGATCCTTACAGGAACCTCCAGCCCGTTCATATTGTTGTTTATTATGTATATATTTTTATGTGTAAGTATATATTTATATATATATGTTGTGTGTATATATGTGTATATGTATGAGTATATATGTGTGAGGATATATATGTGTATATATATATATATGCGTGTGTATATATATGTGCATGTATGTGTGTGTGTGTGTAGCTATATGAGATGATGCGAGAATGTGTTACCTTGCATCAGCGTTAATGTTGTCATCTTTACCATCCCCGTTCAGTAGAACATTCACCTGAGACTTTAGATTCTCGTTCTGCATGTGAAGATAGACAATCTCGGACTTCAGTAACTCAATCTGTGAAAAATAGACAATTAAAACAAGATGGTGTGATGTTCAGGCCTTTAACACATCAAATAAAAATGATTTTTTAATTTTGTTTAACAATTGACAAAATCCCAGACCACATATGCTTACCAAGTGGAGGTGGTCAAATCAGACCAAGGAAACAATGTTTCTATTGGTCTTTCCATTACTGATACTATCTGTCAGTCACAACACCTGGCAGAAGAAAGGAGCTGGCCATCAGATCAGATCAAGGAAACGATGTTTCTATTGGTCTTTCTATTACTGATACTATCTGTCAGTCACAACACCTGGCAGAAGAAAGGAGCTGATCATCAGATCAGACCAAGGAAACAATGTTTCTATTGGTCTTTCCATTACTGATACTATCTGTCAGTCACAACTCCTGGCAGAAGAAAGGAGCTGATCATCAGATCAGACCAAGGAAACAATGTTTCTATTGGTCTTTCCATTACTGATACTATCTGTCAGTCACAACACCTGGCAGAAGAAAGGAACTGATCATCAAATCAGACCAAGGAAACAATGTTTCCATTGGTCTTTCCATTACTGATACTATCTGTCAGTCACAACTCCTGGCAGAAGAAAGGAACTGATCATCAGATCAGATCAAGGAAACAATGTTTCTATTGGTCTTTCCATTACTGATACTATCTGTCAGTCACAACTCCTGGCAGAAAGAGCAATGTGAAATAAAGTGTCTTGCTCAAGGACATAATGCATCACCAGGTCTGGGAATTGAACTCGCAACCTTATGATTGCGAATCCAA
>OZ024764.1:14570724-14578224 GCA_964016885.1 Eledone cirrhosa | reverse complement strand
GGTCCAGTGACATTGTCTTGGAGAGGTGTAAGCTTGTGAGGTCGGAATTTATCAGCTCGTCCCATATATATATATATATATATATATAATAAAAAATTGAACAGGGACAGAACAGAGAGGCAGTACGACAAATGTTTATTAGATTCACGCTCAGGAGAGTGGGGGGTAGGTGGAGGACGACGTTTCGGGCATAAGCCCTTCTTCAGGTAAGAGTTCAAAAGGTGTGTAGGGGAGTGGTGGAGATATATATATATAGAGAGAGAGAGAGATAGAAAGGGAGAGAGAGATAGAGTTTACAGTAAGGTTTAAAGGGGCGGAGTCCTAGTTTGATACAGGGTTAACCATAGTTGGTGCAGCGTTGGGCACTTGCAGTGACCCAACCCAATGACCCTGAAAAGGGTTAGGGGTCACGATAATGATGATGATGATGATGAATGACAGGTAAAACTGCAGGTAGGAGGAGCTGAAGGTTGTGTAAAGAAAGACATAATTACCTTCGATAGAAACACTGGCATCTCCATTAGCTAAGGAATGATTGGCCGGTGTAGCAGTCTTCTCTGCAAATTGTGCCCCCAGGACTGGGGCTGCACTCTTCTGCACCAATTGTTCCTCTAAGCCCTTCACCTTCTCTGATAACTGCTGGTTTTCCAGGGCCGATGCAGCACTCTTTTGTGTTAATTCTTCCTCTAAGCCCTTCACCTTCTCTGATAACTGCTGGTTTTCCAGGGCCGATGTAGCACTCTTTTGTGTTAATTCTTCCTCTAACGTCTTCACCTTCTCTAATAACTGCTGGTTTTCAAGGGCTGGTGTAGCACTCTTCTCAGCCACTTGTTCCTCTAAAGTCTTCACCTTCTCCAACAGTTGCTGGTTTTCAAGGGCTGGTGTAGCACTCTTCTCGGCCAATTGTTCCTCTAAAGTCTTCACCTTCTCCAACAGTTGCTGGTTTTCAAGGGCTGGTGTAGCACTCTTCTCGGCCAATTGTTCCTCTAAAGTCTTCACCTTCTCCAACAGTTGCTGGTTTTCAAGGGCTGGTGTAGCACTCTTCTCGGCCAATTGTTCCTCTAAAGTCTTCACCTTCTCCAACAGTTGCTGGTTTTCAAGGGCTGGTGTAGCACTCTTCTCGGCCAATTGTTCCTCTAAAGTCTTCACCTTCTCCAACAGTTGCTGGTTTTCAAGGGCTGGTGTAGCACTCTTCTCAGCCATTTGTTCCTCTAAGGCCTTCACCTTCTCCAACAGTTGCTGGTTTTCAAGGGCTGGTGTAGCACTCTTCTCAGCCATTTGTTCCTCTAAGGCCTTCACCGTCTCCAACATTTGTTGGTTTTCTGTACTCAGAGATTCTGAACTTTCTTTTAATCGGCTGTTTTCTTTCTGTAGTTCCTTCACCTGTAATAACAAATAAACAATAGATTAGAACTCAGTACACACCTACACGCACACAAACTAAACATCTCGTACAAAAAAGAAAATTGATTTTGTGAAATACTATATTGGCAAACACCCGACCACCCCCACGGGTACAAGCCGAAGCTGAAGCATATAGACATTATGCCCTCACAACCTCCCACTGCAAAAAAGCACCCAGTACTCACTGTAAATGAGGTTGGTGTTAGGAAGGGCATCCAGCTGTAGAAATCAAGCTAGAATCAGTTCCCATATGAGCAAGGCATGGTCAGCCAACCGGCTACTGCCCACAACAGGACAACCCGTCTAACCCATGCTAGCGTGGAAGAACGGACGTAAAACGGTGATGATGATGATGATGATGATGATATCATTCTCGAGAAAAGTGAAATAACAATAAAAAAAAACCACTTGAAAACGACTTAGAAAAATTTAAATCAAAATCAAAATCAAAATTTAATCCCAAGAGAGGAAATTGGAATATTATCCACTGAAAGTTCCTTAAACCCTGAAGAAAGTACTTTTAGGTCCCGAAATATTGGACAGAAAGAAGAAGAACAACAAAAAACAAAAAGATTACCAGGTAACTTTTACTTTTCGTTACCTCATCTTACAGTCCATTTTGCATTGTTTAGCCTTCTATCTCTTTCAACATTAGATATCATATACAAATGAAGGGAGCTTATATAAACGAAGGGAGCTTATACAAACAAAGGGAGCTTATACAAATTTTGGGAACTTATACAAACAAAGTGAGCTTATATAAACGAAGGGAACTTATAAAAACGAAGGCAACTTATACAAATGACGGGAGCTTATACAAATGACGGTAGCTTATACAAATAAAGGGAGCTTATACAAATGAAGAGGTCTTACACATCGAAGAGAGCTTACACAAAATGGAACTTACATAAACGAAGGGAGCTTGCACAAATGGAAGGAGCTTAAAGAAGAGGTATTACACAACTGAAGGGCCTTTACACAAATTAAGGAGATTTTTCATAAATGGTGAGGTCTTACACAAACAAGGGAGCTGACATAAATGAAGGAAGTTTACTCAGAAGAAAGGTCTTACATAAACAAAAGGAGGTGTTACATTAATGAAGGGGACCATAGACAATTAAAGGGGTCTTACACATACGAAAGGGGATACATACCTGATCAGATTGACCGGAAAATGCAGACTCTTTCTCTTGTAGGGCCCCTGATTTTGACTCTACTTGGTTGATGAGGGCCTTCTTCTCCAATTCAATCTCCTTCAACTGAGCGCTGTATCTGATGAAACAACAGCAAGAACACATTGAGTATTTGGTCCCCATGTGGGGGTGGGGTGTTTTGTCAAATGGGACTTTGTGGTGTGGAGGATATTTTCATGGGGATGGAAGCATATATATCTTTTGATCGTTTTCAAAAAGGTTGAAGATTGAAGTGAAGGAACTAAATCTGCTACAATTAATAATATTACCATCATGGAAAAACTGAGTATCAACTGAAAACATACTTGGTTGGCATGCATTTCTCTTGTCCGACAACTACATATGGATATATATATATATATATATATATAAAATATTAAAAAAATAATGAATAAAACAATGAAACAGTTCCTTATATTAAACAAAAAAAGTTCATTATTTAACGATCGTTTCTAGGACATATATGTGTTAGAATTGGCATGCATATTCAAAAGATCTATGTACAAAATTATACAAATTATTTTTGAAGACAGCATATATATGTGAAGGTATGTATATTGTCTTTGATAGTTTGTATAATTTTGTACATAGATCTTTTGAATATGCATGCCAATTCTAACACATATATGTCCTAGAAACGATCGTTAAATAATGAACTTTTTTTGTTTAATATAAGGAACTGTTTCATTGTTTTATTCCATTATTTTTTAAATATTTTATCTTGACTCTGTATTCCGTTTATCTTTCACCGAAAGTGATTTTTGAATGCATCTCTTCTTTCCATGATATCCGGATTACATTGAGTTCTTCATACGGATTGGACACTACCGTAAACTTTTGGTAGATTTATCTACATATATATATATATATATATATATATATATATATATATATATATATATATATATATATACATATCTACTGCAAAAACAATAAATGTGCTTTACGAAGAATGAACTGTGATGTGAATTTATCTTTAAAACCCCTTCTGGGTCAGGTAAGGAACATTCTTTAGTGAAGTTATCTTTAAAACACCTTCTGGGTCACGTAAGGAACACTCTTTAGTTTTTTATGCCCTTGAGAAGCCCTATATATATATATATATATATATATATATATTTCAAAACACACATAAAACAAGTATTTCCACAGAGGAAACAGTAAATGACATAAAATACATTACACACAAAGAGAGGTATCAAATGCGATGACATTTACAGATAACGCAACATTATTACACACAGGAAGCATTTTCAAGTGGTAGAAGTACATGCAATAAAACACAATGACAACTGATCAGATCAGACCAAGGAATCAATGTTTCCATTGGTCTTTCCATTTCTGATACTATCTGTCAGTTACAACTCCTGGCAGAAGAAAGGAGCTGATCATCAGATCAGACCAAGGAAACAATGTCTCCATTGGTCTTTCCATTACTGATACTATCTGTCAGTCACAACACCTGGCAGAAGAAAGGAGCTGATCATCAGATCAGACCAAGGAAACAATGTCTCCATTGGTCTTTCCATTACTGATACTATCTGTCAGTCACAACACCTGGTAGAAGAAAGAAGCTGATCATCAGATCAGACCAAGGAAACAATGTTTCCATTGGTCTTTCCATTACTGATACTATCTGTCAGTCACAACACCTGGTAGAAAGAGAAACATAAAATAAAGTAGCATAAAGTACAAAGCTCCACCGGCCCAGGAATCCAACCCATGACCTTATGATCACAAGACCAATGCCCTAACCACTAGGTCATGCACCTTCAAAGGTTACACATAAAGATGAAAAACTGCAAAAAAACAACACCAATACAAAACAAACATTACAACAACAATAACAACAACATCGAAGATTAAAAAACAAACCCAAGCAATATGTTGTTGATGTCAAGACTACAGAACAACAACAACAGTTTCTGATTTAGGCTCAATGCCAAGACTTTTAAGGGAGAAAGAAAGTCAATTAACCCTTTAGCATGTACACTGGCCATATCTGGCCAGAATTCTCTCACTTCTTTCTGTTCAAACCGGCCATAACCAGCTGTTTATCCAACAGTAACCCTTTAGCATCTAAACTGGCCATAACCAGTCAAAATTCTCTCACCTCTTTCTATTCAAACTGGCAGTAACTAGCCACTCATGCTTAGGTTAAGGTATTGTTCTCATAATAAATAATATCAAAATCTCAGATTCGATGTTAATTGAGGTAAAGCCTTTACTGTGACAATACAATAGTATATATAGAGTAATGTAAATGTTATGCGAGATATTATGTGAGGTAAAGCCTTTACTGTGAAAATACAATAGTATATATAGAGTAATGTAAATGTTATGTGAGATATTATGTGAGGTAAAGCCTTTACTGTGAAAATACAATAGTATATATAGAGTAATGTAAATGTTATGTGAGATATTATGTGAGGTAAAGCCTTTACTGTGAAAATACAATAGTATATATAGAGTAATGTAAATGTTATGTGAGATATTATGTGAGGTAAAGCCTTTACTGTGAAAATACAATAGTATATATAGAGTAATGTAAATGGTAAAGGGTTAAGGTATTGTTCCCAAAATACACTATTTCAAAATCTCATAGATTTGATATTATGTGGGATATTATATTAGGTAAAGCCCTTACCATGAAAATACAATAGTAAATATAGAGTAATGTAAATGCTAAAGGGTTAAATCAACTCCAGGGTGTTACTGGTACTTTATTTATCGACCCGTAAGGATGAAAGGCAAAGCTAATCTCGGCAGGATTTTAACTCAGTACGTAAAGGGCTATGCTGCAAAGCATAGTGTCCAATGCTCTACTGTCAATGATATTGAAAACTAAAACAAAATCCTTGGCAAGAGTGTTAAAATTAGATAACAACAATAACAACAACAATAATAATAATAACTATGACATCAGCAATTGTTTCAAACATATTACAACAATAACAACAATATTAATAATATAGAAAACAAAGAAAAAATACACTGGTAAGATACTGTTTAACCCTTTAGCATCTCTATATATACTATTATATTTTCACAGTAGAGGCTTTACCTCACATAATATCTCACATAACATTTACATTACTCTATATATACTATTATATTTTCACAGTAAAGGCTTTACCTTACATAATATCTCACATAACATTTACATTACTCTATATATACTATTGTATTGTCACAGTAAAGGCTTTACCTCACATAATATCTCACATAACATTTACATTACTCTATATATACTATTGTATTTTCACAGTAAAGGCTTTACCTCACATAATATCTCACATAACATCTATATTACTCTATATATACTATTGTATTTTCACGGTAAAGGCTTTACCTCACATAATATCTCACATAACATTTACATTACTCTATATATACTATTGTATTTTCACAGTAAAGGCTTTACCTCACATAATATCTCACATAACATTTACATTACTCTATATATACTATTGTATTGTCACAGTAAAGGCTTTACCTCACATAATATCTCACATAACATTTACATTACTCTATATATACTATTGTATTTTCACAGTAAAGGCTTTACCTCACATAATATCTCACATAACATCTATATTACTCTATATATACTATTGTATTTTCACGGTAAAGGCTTTACCTCACATAATATCTCACATAACATTTACATTACTCTATATATACTATTGTATTTTCACAGTAAAGGCTTTACCTCACATAATATCTCACATAACATTTACATTACTCTATATATACTATTGTATTGTCACAGTAAAGGCTTTACCTCACATAATATCTCACATAACATTTACATTACTCTATATATACTATTGTATTTTCACAGTAAAGGCTTTACCTCACATAATATCTCACATAACATTTACATTACTCTATATATACTATTGTATTTTCACAGTAAAGGCTTTACCTCACATAATATCTCACATAACATCTATATTACTCTATATATACTATTGTATTTTCACGGTAAAGGCTTTACCTCACATAATATCTCGCATAACATTTACATTACTCTATATATACTATTGTATTTTCACAGTAAAGGCTTTACCTCACATAATATCTCACATAACATCTACATTACTCTATATATACTATTGTATTGTCACAGTAAAGGCTTTACCTCACATAATATCCCACATAACATTTACATTACTCTATATATACTATTGTATTGTCACAGTAAAGGCTTTACCTCACATAATACCTCACATAACATTTACATTACTCTATATATACTATTGTATTTTCACGGTAAAGGCTTTACCTTACATAATATCCCACATAACATTTACATTACTCTATATATACTATTGTATTGTCACAGTAAAGGCTTTACCTCACATAATATCCCACATAACATTTACATTACTCTATATATACTATTGTATTTTCACAGTAAAGGCTTTACCTCACATAATATCCCACATAACATTTACATTACTCTATATATACTATTGTATTTTCACGGTAAAGGCTTTACCTCACATAATATCCCACATAACATTTACATTACTCTATATATACTATTGTATTTTCACGGTAAAGGCTTTACCTCACATAATATCCCACATAACATTTACATTACTCTATATATACTATTGTATTTTCACGGTAAAGGCTTTACCTCACATAATACCGAACCTATGAGATTATGATATCTATTTTGAGAACAATACCTAAACCTCAGTATGAGTGGCCAGTTACAGCCAGCTTGAACAGAAAGAGGTGAGAGTTTCTGGCCGGATTTAGCCGGTTTAAACGCTAAAGGGTTAATGTTTAGAATAAATAACAACAACAACAACTATTATTACTACTACTACATCAACAACAACAACAACATTCTCCAGACCCATGCTGACCGAACCAAAACAACGTTGAC
>OZ024764.1:14553224-14568224 GCA_964016885.1 Eledone cirrhosa | reverse complement strand
GCCAAAAAGTACAAACAATTATAATATACAGCTCGGAAATATCTCTTTCTTAATATATACCTTTGAAACTCAATATATACCTTTGATACATGTGTGTGCGCGTGTGTGTGTGTGTGTGTGTGTGTGTGTGTGTGTGTGTGTGTGTGTGTGTGTGTGTGTGTGTGTATGTGATAGTGTAGTAAGGTGTCTTACCTTCTGGTGGCTTAAGAGTTGTTCCTTTGAAGCTGTGACACCTGCATGAAGTGTTTGTCTCATGTTTTCACTGTCTGATAGGGTCTGCTTTAGTTCCTCTATTTCACTGTTGGCTTGTTTTCTAAAGATATACACAAAGAGATACACATATATAGAAGTGTATATATATATATATATATATATATATATATATATATATATATATATCAAGAGAGAGAGAGAGATACACTCACATTATATATATGGTGGCTGCCAACTCGTTTTCGAGTACGGCCACTACTTTATATCCATGTAGGAGAACCTCTACCAATGCGCTGAACGAGTGTGACTTTTTAGTACATACATACATATATACATATATATATGGTGGCTGGCAACTCGCTTTCGAGTACGGCCACTACTTTATATCCATGTAGGAGAACCCCTACTGATGCGCTGAACGAGTGTGACTTTTTAGTCCAGCCAGTGACCTGAAAACTCTGGTACAAACACTACACTTGTGACAATTATTGACACAAAGTGCTGGGCCCATGGTACCATGTGACGACAAGTGCAGAGAGATCTCCAGATATAAAGCAATGCCTGTGCCGTGAAGCTTTTATAGTGAGCAAAGGCACTGCACAAAGCCAGTCCCACTCTCTTAACCAAGATGATATTTACCAAAAAGAAGAACAAGTCAACATCATTGGATACCATCAGGGTTGCAGGTGTTATATCAGAGTTTTCCTTCTCCTAGAATTCTGCCTTGACAAAGGCTAAGGGGTCATCTCTCCCAGTGATTTTGGATGGCCATTGACTCTTAAGAGCTCCTTTGCTCTTTGACAGGTTTTGTTTTTAGTCCTGCAGGATGTCCAAAGTCACCCTCCTCACCAAGAAACCTTGGTGGGGTTGCCAGTTTAGTTGCCAACGACCCGACCATGAGACAGGTTGTACTGGGATACATATATATACATATATATGTACATACATATATATATATATATATAACTACATACATACGTATATATACATATATACAGAAATGCATACATATATATATACATACACATATATATATATACATACATATATATATACATACACACATATATATATATATACATACATATATATATACATACACACATATATATATATATATACATACATATATATATATACATACATATATATATACATACACATATACATATATATATACATACTTACATATATATATACATACACATATACATATATACATATATACATACTTACATATATATACATACACAAATACATATATATATATACATACTTATATATATATATAAAACAAAACAAAAACAATAACAATGAGTGCAGTACAAAGTGTTAGTATTAGGTTCACGCTTATGAGTGGGGGATATATATACACATACACACATATATATATACACACATATATATATATAAACTCATAAACAGCAGAACTGAATCAGTCACAAACTGCAGGCACCGAATACAAGTGTCTTATTTCAGGTGGGAACCCACTGTGGCATGAAAACTATAAACTGGGTTCCCCTGCCCAAACCAAAACATGCCGGTGGGCAGGCAGTGCAAACATCTGTGAACCAAATATGCATCCCAGACCCTGCTCAAACCGGCATTAGTAAAGCTGCACCCACAAAATAATAACGCAAAACACCATCATGTGAACGGGTAAAAAAGCAGTGGGAGACGATTATTCAAGCACCGGCCAGAGTTACTCCCCTTGCTCTATGGCAGGAACAACACATGTGCTTGAACGAAATGAACTCTGATGTAAACTTAACCTTAAAACCCCTCCGGGGTCACGTACTGGTCATTTTTTTTGTCTTCTATGCCCTTGAGAATCCCCTTTTGGGCGAAATGTATGTAGGTGCATTTTTATATAAACATGTTTTAACGGTATATACTGCTTTGTATTCATTTCACTTGTATATATATATATATATATATATATATATATATATATATATTAGGTATAGGATTATCTCCAAGATGTAGTAATGCACAGCATTGGATATTTGAGTTCTGCAAATACTTGTAAATTTGCACATAGCATAACTAGGCTGTAGTACCACCATGGAAACATTTGTAAGCACACGGAATAAATTACCTTTTTATGATGTCTACCTGTTATTATTCATTCTTTATATATATATACATATATACAACACACATGTTAATAATTCTATTGACAGATTAATTGCATAAGTTTATTTTAAAAACTACCCGGTTGAGTGCTTATTCGATTTGTGCTATTTATGCAATTTTTTGCATGATATACACATACTGAATTCATTTGCCAAAATCTGGGGTTTTTCCCCTTGTGAATTACACATGTGCTTTTATGAAGCTCTACGTCATTCACAAACTTGGTACAGAGCAAAATACCTGTTGATAACGTGATATTCCTTGTTTGATCATTATACCTAAAGCTTATAGTTTTAAGCAGACAGTTTTATTGATTTAGGTGTCATAGAAACCCTGCATTTGGATTTTACAATCAATTCCAATGGGTCCAGGTCTGTTTTTTTTAATCATTTATTTTGTTTTGACCTGTTGAGCTTGATTTGCTTTTAGGCTTAGGTGGTTGATGCTTTCTTGACCACTTTTTCAGTTTGTATGGCGCTTTAACATATTGTTTAGCTCTGGTTTTTTAACTATGGAGTGCTTGCTAACATAACTCTGATTTTTGCATTTCGTTTCGCTTTTTCTACCCGCCGAAATACGATATACACATATATACAGGCTTCCATGGAGACACAGAAAGAGGCAAAGACACATTACATTATATACAGTATGATGACAATCAACAAGAACAACAACAGCAACCAATATAGGTGGCTAAGGGGTCATTGTTGCTAAGGAGGTGTGTGTGTGTGTACTTGTGTCTGTATGAAGGGAAGGAAGTGCAGAAGGAAAGGAGGAAGGAAGGAAGGGAGTAAAAAAAGGAATACGATAATTACAGGTGCTCAGTTAATGAGAGTGTGGTTTCCTCGTTATGTAAAGACTGGGACAAAGATTTCTCGGAATTGGCTAATTTTCCTTGTAGTTTCTCAATCTGTAAATAACGGAGAAGAAGCAGCAGGTTATTATATCATCATCATCGTTGTCATCATTATTGTCTTCATCATCATCATCCACATCATCAATAAAAATGTTTAACCCTTTAGCATTTACATTACTCTATATATACTATTGTATTTTCACAGTAAAGGCTTTACCTCACATAATATCTCACATTATATCGAATCTATGAGATTTTCATATTTATTTTGAGAACAGTATGTTAATGTCAGTATGAGTGGCTGGTTTCAGCCAGTTTGAACAGAAAGAGCTGATAGAGTTCTGTCCGGATACGACCGGTTTAAATGCTAAAGGGTTAAAATACCTCTCCTACATGCTTTAAGTACATATAAACTCATTAAAACACTTTTGTATTTAAACACCAAAAAAACAACCAGTAACGATCGTATAGAAACTACCACCAACTATCATACCACTAGTTACCAATGAGGGCTATTGCCAGCCACGGTAGCCACTTGGTAATACACTGCACATCTCCCGTCAATCTATAAAGGGTTTGTAGTTCACATTGAAACTTATTTAAAAAGTTGAAATTTTAAACACTTCTTATTCAGATGTACGACTACGATAAGAAAATAGATATGTTCTAACAACAAATCCACGCTGTAGCGCGGATTACCCCGATAGAAAATTAGATATGTTCCAAAGAAAAATCCACGCTGTAGCAAGGATTACTCCGATAGGAAATTAGATATGTTCCAAAGACAAATCCACGCTGTAGCAAGGATTACTCCGATAGGAAATTAGATATGTTCCAAAGAAAAATCCACGCTGTAGCAAGGATTACTCCGATAGGAAATTAGATATGTTCCAAAGAAAAATCCACGCTGTAGCAAGGATTACTCCGATAGGAAATTAGATACGTTCCAAAGAAAAATCCACGCTGTAGCAAGGATTACTCCGATAGGAAATTAGATATGTTCCAAAGAAAAATCCACGCTGTAGCAAGGATTACCATGATAGGAAATTAGATATGTTCCAAAGAAAAATCCACGCTGTAGCAAGGATTACCATGATAGGAAATTAGATATGTTCCAAAGAAAAATCCACGCTGTAGCAAGGATTACCATGATAGGAAATTAGATACGTTCCAAAGAAAAATCCACGCTGTAGCAAGGATTACCATGATAGGAAATTAGATACGTTCCAAAGAAAAATCCACGCTGTAGCAAGGATTACCATGATAGGAAATTAGATACGTTCCAAAGAAAAATCCACGCTGTAGCAAGGATTACTCCGATAGGAAATTAGATACGTTCCAAAGAAAAATCCACGCTGTAGCAAGGATTACTCCGATAGGAAATTAGATACGTTCCAAAGAAAAATCTGCGATGTAAGGGACTGTAAAAAGTGAACTGCGATATAGCGGGAGGATTACTGTATATATATATATACATATATCATTGTCATTGTTTAACGTCAATTTTCCATGCTAGCATGGGTTAGACAGGTGTATCCTATTCAGTCGGGTGACTGTGACTCGCTCAAATAGGACTGCTTCTGGTTAGATTCCCTTCCTAATGACAACAGCTTGGCACCAATGATGATGATGATCATCATTTGTTTACGTCCGCTTTTCCCTGCTTGCAAGGGTGGGACGGGAACTGATTCTGGCTTCATTTCTACAGCTGGATGCCCTTCCTAACACCAACCTCATTTACAGTGAGTGCTGGGTGCTTTTTTGCCGTGGCACCTCCACGACAACCTTGCAGTGGAATGATAGGGACCCCAGTCCCTATCATCTCATTTCTACAGCTGACTAAACTGAAGCAACATAAAAATAAAGTGTTCTCTTCAAGGTCACAACGCATCCCCCAATCTGAGACTCGAACTCACGTCACAATTGTAAACCCGGCACTATAACCACTAAGCCGTGCGCCTTTATAACATATATATACACACACTCACCTCATTATCCTTCTGTTCCACTGTAATGTCCAATTGCTGCTGCTTGGCCTTCATCTCAGTTAGGCCTACCTTTGCCTGTCCTTGCTCATGCTGTAGCCTGGTCTTTTCAGTCTTCAGTTCACTGTTTTGTTTTAGTATCTACAGTAGACAATAACATGGGTATATATATATATATATACACACACATAAATATGTGTGTATATACATATATATATATACACACACACATAAATATGTGTGTCATCATCATTTCATCATCATTTCATTTTACGTCCGCTTTTCCCTGCTTGCAAGGGTGGGACGGGAACTGATTCTGGCATGATTTCTACAGCTGGATGCCCTTCCTAACACCAACCTCATTTACAGTGAGTGCTGGGTGCTTTTTGCCGTGGCACCTCCACGACCACTTTGCAGTGGAATGATAGGGACCCCAGTCCCTATCATCTCATTTCTACAGCTGAGTAAACTGGAGCAATGTGAAATAAAGTCTCTTGCTCAAGGAAACAACACATCACCCGGTCTGAGAATTGAACTCACAACCTTTCGATTGCAAGGCCAATGCTCTAACTACTAAGCCATGTGCCTCCATGTGTGTATATATATATATATATCTGATGACGCAATGAATTCTCGACAGTTGGATTATGTAACTGTCTTTATCCCATTGCAGAAACTAATTAGTTGGAGTGAAAATTTAAGTAAGTAAGTAAAAAATTAAAAAAAAATTTTTTTTAAAGGATATTTTCTTATTTTACGTCTTTTATATTATTGTTCTGCACCCTCCTGCATTGAACCACCTAGGTACTATGACATAACCTGTGTATTTGCTGGCATGGACGTACATCTGTGCGCCTATGTTAGTTGATATATTAAATTATCTATATTTATCTCCAAATCACTGATTTGTCGAGCAAACCTGCCAAAACCACTTCAAAATTTTTTTTGGGGTGTTAGTAGGCGTCAGTCATCTTACCATCCCATTCCTTCTAACTGGCCTCTATGTCACGTGATTGATTCTTTAGAATCGGCCATTTGACTGGAAGCAGTGAGAATTTCAGTACATAGAATCCAGTCCTCGCCTAGCTGTTCTTTCTACCGAATTTATTATTTTTATATGAACCGCCAGTGTCCGCGCATTGCCTGGAGGCTCAGCTGAGAATAGACTCCCTGATGACGCAATGAATTCTCGACAGTTGGATTATGTAACTGTCTTTATCCCATTGCAGAAACTAATTAGTTGGAGTGAAAATTTAAGTAAGTAAGTAAAAAATTAAAAAAAAATTTTTTTTAAAGGATATTTTCTTATTTTACGTCTTTTATATATATATATATATATATATATATATATATATATATATAACAAAGGAATTGTGGTAAGGAACCAAATGGACCATAACGCACCAGAGTACTCAATACTTAGGGTAATAGAGTGGGAAATAGGAAAAAGCATGACCCCGACAGCAGAGCTCAAGCTGTTTCGACCCAGAAATAGCTGTCGAAACGGCTTGAGCTCTGCCGTCGGGGTCATACTTTTTCTTCTCTCTCTCTCTCTCTATATATATATATATATATATATATACATATATAAATATGTATATATATATATATATATATATACATAAATATGTGTGTGTGTGTGTATATATATATATATATATATATATCATCGTCGTCATCATTTTATGTCCGCTTTTCCTTGCTTGCAAGGGTGGGACGGGTCTTATTAAGCACAGCATCTCGCCATTTGTGTCACGGGCCTGCGTCATCTCCCCCGTGAGCTTCAGCAGTAGTCGTCTTGTTACATTGTATATATTTCATCCTCAGCCGACTAGACTGTTGCCCTCAGCTGTGGTTGCCCCCCAGTGTCAAATTAACTGCAAAACTTGAGGCAATCCAACGAAGCTACACCAACAGGACTGCCTCAATGAAAGAGATGAGCTACTGGGAGAGGCTGAGGAGATTAAAGCTTTACTCCCATTAACTGCAAAACTTGAGGCAATCCAACGAAGCTACACCAACAGGACTGCCTCAATGAAAGAGATGAGCTACTGGGAGAGGCTGAGGAGATTAAAGCTTTACTCCCATTAACTGCAAAACTTGAGGCAATCCAACGAAGCTACAACAGGACTGCCTCAATGAAAGAGATGAGCTACTGGGAGAGGCTGAGGAGATTAAAGCTTTACTCCCATTAACTGCAAAACTTGAGGCAATCCAACGAAGCTACACCAACAGGACTGCCTCAATGAAAGAGATGAGCTACTGGGAGAGGCTGAGGAGATTAAAGCTTTACTCCCATTAACTGCAAAACTTGAGGCAATCCAACGAAGCTACACCAACAGGACTGCCTCAATGAAAGAGATGAGCTACTGGGAGAGGCTGAGGAGATTAAAGCTTTACTCCCATTAACTGCAAAACTTGAGGCAACCCAACGAAGCTACACCAACAGGACTGCCTCAATGAAAGAGATGGGCTACTGGGAGAGGCTGAAGAGATTAAAGCTTTACTCCCATGGAGCGGAAGATCCTGGAAGGGTTAGCACCAACCTTCAGTGTTGAAGGCAGGACCAGCCTGTGAACAGGATGTCACTGGGTGGTGCCATTGGTCTCATCCGTTGCATCGAGAATACAGACCACATACTGCAATAGCCTGGGATCCAAAGGACCCCGGCTTTTTAATAAGCTGCCAAAAAATCTGAGTGATCTCCACGGTGTGCATGTAGATGCTTTTAAGAGTCATCTCGACAATCTACTGACCAAGATTCCGGATGAACCCACAGTAGGAGGCAAAGCATAAATAAGAGCAGCAGAAACAAACTCCCTTTTTTCACCAATGGCCAAACCAGGCAAGGCTGGCTATAGAAAGTTTAGCATTGGAGATAATAATAATAATAACAATAATGAAATTATTGTGTACAGTGCTCAGGTGCACTACAACTCATCAAAGGTGCATGTATAGTACATAGAATAATAAAGTGTCAGGAAAATGAACAGTGTATGAGTCATGATATAATAACAATAATGAAATATTGTGTACAGTGCTCAGGTGCACTACAACTCATCAAAGGTGCATGTATAGTACATAGAATAATAAAGTGTCAGGAAAATGAACAGTGTATGAGTCATGATATAATAACAATAATGAAATATTGTGTACAGTGCTCAGGTGCACTACAACTCATCAAAGGTGCATGTATAGTACATAGAATAATAAAGTGTCAGGAAAATGAACAGTGTATGAGTCATGATATAATAACAATAATGAAATATTGTGTACAGTGCCCAGGTGCACCACAACTCATCAAAGGTGCATGTATAGTACATAGAATAATAAAGTGTCAGGAAAATGAACAGCGTATGAGTCATGATATAATAACAATAACAATAATGAAATATTGTGTACAGTGCCCAGGTGCACCACAACTCATCAAAAAAGTGCATGTACAGTACATAGGGCAATGCACAAACATCAGTAAAATGAACAGTGTACGATGATGAATTTATTTGCTTTAACAGATGTTTGTGTGTCTGGTAAGCAGCTTTCTTGTTCAAACATCCATTCCTGATATACATAAACAATACCATATCTTCCTTTATCTATATATATAAAAGCAAGTCGGTCTGTCAGTCTGTCTGTCTGTCTGTGTACAAATACTAGGCTCCTTTTAACTTTTCAAGTACTAGGCCGATTTCAACCAAATTTGGTACACGTATTGCTTATATGCCAGAGCAGGTTTTGGCCAAAAACAAATTTGAAAAAAAAAAATCGATATTGGGGCTGAAAAATCGATTTTGTGTGTGTATCTGTCTGTGTACAAATACTAGGCCCCTGTTAACTTTTGAAGTACTAGGCCGATTTCAACCAAATTTGGTACACGTATTGCTTATATGCCAGAGCAGGTTTTGGCCAAAAACAAATTTGAAAAAAAAAAATCGATATTGGGGCTGAAAAATCGATTTTGTGTGTGTATCTGTCTGTGTACAAATACTAGGCCCCTGTTAACTTTTGAAGTACCAGGCCGATTTGGCACGTGCTATTGAGTCGACCTCTCATTGGCTCGCCTATTAGCTGACATAAGCTGACATGCACTCAGAAATTGCTAGCTAAGCCATAAACGACCTTGAGCAATTCAGGCTGTCATTCATTTCCCGAGCAACGCCGGGTACATCTGCTAGTATATATATATATATATATATAGTAGCAGTGTAGTAGTAGAGGAGGTTGTGTGTCTTACCTCCTCCCGTTCCACACGAGCCTTCTCCACCTCCTTCAGTGCAGCCTGTAACTTGTCACTCCTCTCCTGGCCTTCCATCTTCTCAGTTTCTCCTTCAGATCTCAACCGGGTCACTTCCGCCTGTAGACTAGCCCCCTCCTCCACTGCAGCCTCCTTCTCACTGTCCAGACGGCGGACATGCTTTTCAAGTCGGTCTTTCTCAAACTGAAACAAAAAGAAAAAAAAAAAAAACAACAGCATATGATAGAGGATGTATTAGGTAGAGATGGTCACTTTTGGAGTGGATAGATGATATACTAGGTAGTGGTGGTCACTTTTGGAGTGGATAGATGATATACTAGGTACTGGTGGTCACTTTTGGAGTGGATAGATGATATACCAGGTACTAGTGGTCACTTTTGGAGTGGATAGATGATATACTAGGTACAGGTGGTCACTTTTGGAGTGGATATATCGACCCCAGTGCATGACTAATACTTCATTTTATCGACCCCATAAGGGTGAAAGGCAAAGTTAACCTTGGCGGGATTTGAACTCAGATCATAAAGGGAGGTAACTCATCATCATCATCATCATTATTTTACATCAGCTTTTCCCTACTTGCAAGGGTGGGACGGGTCCTATTCAGCACAGCATCTCTCCACTTGTCATGGTCCTTTGTCATCTCCTCCATGAGCTTCAGTGATCTGAGGTCTGCTCTCACCACCTCCACCCATGTTTTTCGTGGTCTACCTCTTCTGCGTCTTCCTTCTACTGGGATTTCTTGGCACTTCTTTACCCAGCGGTCATCCTCCATGTACATCACATGTCCATACCATCGCAGTCTTCTCTCCCGCACACTACAACTTATCCCTCTTATACACAGTTTCTCTCTCACCACCTCCGCCCATGTTTTTCGTGTTCTACCTCTACTGCATCTTCCTTCTACTGGGATTTCTTGGCACTTCTTTACCCAACGGTCATCCTCCATGTACTTTACATGTCCATACCACCTCAGCCTTCTCTCCTGCACACTACAACTTATCCCTCTTATACACAGTTTCTCTCTCACCACCTCCGCCCATGTTTTTCGAGGTCTACCTCTACTGCATCTTCCTTCTACTGGGATTTCTTGGCACTTCTTTACCCAGTGGTCATCCTCCATGTCCATACCCTCTACCGTTACTGCCAATCCACCGCCTTTACAATAAATGGGGAAGAAGAGATATATAATGCGTCTACTCACCAGAAGTGTCTCCTTCTCACTGTGAATTTGTTCCAACTCAGTCTTCTGGCTCTGTTGTTCCTCCTTCAGCTCATCCAACACACCACTCTTCTCCTCCAGGGTCTTCCTCATCTCGCTCACCTCCCCCTCCTTCTTCGCAACCACCTCCTCCATCTCCTTACCAAAGTCTTCGCTCTGCTTGTTCACTTTACTTTGCAGCTTCTCAACTTCACTGTTCTGGAAGAAGAACAACAACATTTTCATCAATACCACCTTTGCAAGCAGGGAAAAGCGGACGTAAAATGATGATAGACATTAAATGATGATGATGATGACAACAACAACAACTAGAATCAAAACCGACCTAACCAAACCTAACCAAACCAAACCCCTAAAATTGTGGGCTTATATTTACCAAATTCAAATTCTATGTAATGTAGTCCTTTAACATTTAAACTGACCATATCTGGTCAGAATTTTCTCACCTCTTTCTGTTCGAACCAGCTGTAACTGGCTGCTCATACTTATGTTAAGGTATTGTTCTCAAAATAAATCATATCAAAATCTTGTAGATTTGATATTTTGTGAGATAAAGTGTTTACTGTGAAAATACAGTAATAAAAATAGAGTAATGTGAATGCTAAAGGGTTAAATAATTCATGACATATATAATATATGAGGTTATAATATCGTACTTCACTATTTTCTTTGGTAAAACGAGGTAAGCTCGATGCACTTTACCGATATAAAGCACCCACAACAAGGATAATTGGTAACTAATAATCCCCAGTTGCTCTGCAAATGGATGTGATATTCTAGCCGCATTGAAATGTTTGTAGAGATGTATGTACAAATAATAATTTATTAACCTTGGCTGTCTTAAAATTCCGAATATATATATATATATATATATATATATATATATATATATATATATATACACACACACACATAAATATATATACATACATATTGGAGCTACAGGTTATATACCAATCCGCTTGGAACAAAGTATAACTGAACTTGGATTTGTGGACAAAGTGTACAACTCCCTAATTTATAGACTACAAATGGCTGGCACCTTCAAAATTTGCAAAACAATCTTGTGATTCAAGGGATGACAAATTTCTTTTCTTTTACAACCTTGCCACCAGGAAGGTGGCCGGTCAAAAAATATAGTCGAAATTAAGAGAAAGAGAAACATATACATACATATATATATACATACATACATATATACATACATACATATATATATACATACATATATATATATATATATGACGTTAAACGATGATGATGATGATATATATACAAACACACACATATATATAAGAGTGAAAGTGAGTAAAACTGAAGTCGCGGCGCTTGGCCACCATCCACAGAGAAAACAATATTTGGAAGCTTTGCATGAAGCACTCAATATGAGGATATCGATAAATCGATGAGTTACATCTTAGAGTAATAAACATACGTTAAAGGTGTGACAAATAGAAAACTGTGGTTAAGGGGACAAAGCCGCAGAAACCACCACAACAATGAAAATACAATCAGGATATATATATATATATCATCATCATCATCATCATCGTTTAACGTCTATCTTCCACGCTAGCATGGGTTAGACGGGAATTGTCCCATTTGAGGCAAGATTGGTCGGGCGACAGTGTCTCACCCGTGTAGGACTATCTGGCAGGTTTTCTACTGCTGGATGCCCTTCCTAACCCCAACCACATTTACAGTGTGGACTGGGAGCTTTTTACCGTGCTACCTACACGACCACATTACAGCGTGGACTGTATTGTTGTTATTTTTTTTGGGGGGGGACTGGATGTTGTAATACCAATATAACTTTACAGAGAAAGGGTGGTGTTGGCAGGAGTAGAAGGGTGGTGTTGGCAGGAGTAGAAGGATGGAGTAGGGGTAGTGAGTTGGGGTGTATGTTTGGTTTGGAATACCTATATACATATATGGCAATTTCTGTATTTGTTTGTCTGTTTGTGAACCTAAAACTCAAAAACTACCAAACCCATTTTGATGAAAGTTGACACATGTGTGGAGCTCATGCCCATTTGATTTCTTACATATATTTCATTTTAATCAAAGGGTTCTCTGGGGGTTCAAACCCCGCTTAATTTTGTTTTTTCGATTTATATGAAATTTAAACCATAGGTAAATGACGAGATATGATGCCTATTCACAAAATTTCAGCAAGTTTCAATAATATTAAGACACCCTAATGGGGGTTCTAATTTTTTCCTTATAGCAACACTTAACTTCTCTGACAAACATTTTTTCGCCTGACCAATGCAACCAACAATATTTGTTTGTATTATTGTTTCGTAAAGGCAATGGATTGGCAGAGTCGGTAGAGGGTCGGATGCCATGCTTTGATGCATAGAGTTACGGCCCTTGCCATTCTGAGTTCAAATACCGCCGAGGTTAACTTTGCCTTTCATCCTTACGGGGTCGATAAAATAAAGTACCAGTAATGTACTGGGTAATTGCTGGCCTTGTGCTAAAAAGTAGAAACAATTATTGTTTCGTAAATGAAATTGTCTTCGCTTTTGATTATCTGTCCAATATTTTTATTTCATTTGTGGTCTGAGAGGCCTTGGGCATTTTAATGGGAATTCCCTCGCTCCCTGGTATTACCGGGTACCTCAGCTAGTATATATATATATATATATATATATATATAGATTTTGAGTTTATGTTGGTTGTATACCAACACCTCAGTATGCAGGCTGGAGCACTCGACGAAGTGCGCAGGTTGGTTTGGTTACTCCGGAGTAGTGTAAAATAAAGTTAAATAAAAGTCAAATGATTAAAATTTAGCTTCGTTTATTACTGCTATATATATTTCAGTGACAGCCATCTTTGGCTGTGACCTCTTCAGGCAGTTTGACTCCAGTTCCCCAGTGAATTAACAACCCAACAAGGAACTGGGCATATCAGAGTATTGACAATATCATACACCTAAACAACATATGTACTTGTCTATACCATACTAATTCAAACTGCCTGAAGAGGTCACAGCCAAAGATGGCTGTCACTGAAATATATATAGCAGTAATAAATGAAGCTAAATTTTAATCATTTGACTTTTATTTAACTTTATTTTATATATATATATATATAATATAAGATCAAAAGATGGTTAAAGGAGTTCCATGTATTTTATTATGCGCATTTCAAAAACAAACATCATCATGCAATAATATTTGTGTTTTCATCAGATAAAACAGGAGAACATGATATGAAGGCTAAAAAACACTTGTGGATAGTGCAGTTTTAAATCAACATATGAAAAGTGGTTTTAGATTGATGTGTGATATTGGGAAAAATATTTTATTTAGAGGGGGGGGGGGGGAAGATGAAAAAGGGGAGGAGATGAGAGGGAGAGATGGGTGATAGAGAGAAAGAGATAGTTTTTATAACTGAGAGGAGATATATTGTTTTACATAGAGAGGTTGAAAACCGTTGGAAGATAAAAAATTTGAAAATTAACGAAGGGAGGATATGTGCGAGGAAAAAATATTTTATTTAGGGAGGGGGGGTGGAAAGGATGAAAAAAGGGGGAGGAGATGAGAGTGAAGGTGGAGAGGGAGAGATAGTTTTTATAACTGAGAAAAAGATATATTGTTTTACATAGAGAGGTTGAGAACCGTTGGAAGATAATGTATAAATTAAAGGAATTTGAAAATTAACGAAGGGAATTTATGTATGAAGATAGAGAAAATATATATATATATATATATGTGTGTGTGTGTGTGTGTGTAAGTGAATATCTATAAAGTTTACCTTTTCCTTAAGTTGTGTGTGAAACTGAGCCTGCATGGCCTTCTGTTGGTCAGTGAAGGAGAGCCTCTCTTTGTCCGTCTGCTCGGTCACTTGGTCAATTGTTTCGCTGAGTTTTCCAATTCTTTGTGTAGAACTGGACAAGTCTGCTTGTAGTTCCTCGACCTTTCTGTAAACAGAACGGAACAGTGGGGGAGAGAGAGAGAGAGAGAGAGAAGAGTTAAAGCTTCTGATTACAGAGAGAGAGAGAAGGGGTGATATATAAAATGATAATTGTTTCTACTTTAGGCACAAGGCCAGCAATTACCCCAGTGCATTACTGGTACTTTATTTATCGACCCCGTAAGGATGAAAGGCAAAGTTAACCTCGGCGGGATTTGAACTCAGAATGGCAATATATAAAATGATATATAAAATGATATATAAAATATATAATGATATATAAAATGATAATGATGTACATATATATATATATATATATATATATATATATATACACACACACATATATATATATATGTACATCATTATCATTTTATATATCATTTTATATATCATTATATATTTTATA
>OZ024764.1:14523224-14548224 GCA_964016885.1 Eledone cirrhosa | reverse complement strand
GGTGGTGGTGGTGTGGGGATGGTGGTGTAGTGTTGTTAGTGGTGTAGTGTTGGTGGTGTGGTGTTGGTGGTGGTGTGGGGATGGTAGTGTAGTGTGTTGGTGGTGGTGTAGTTAGTGTGATAGTATAGTATAGTATGGTGTTGTAGTGTGGTGTGGTGTAGTTAGTGCGATAGTATAGTATAGTATAGTATAGTGTAGTATAGTAAGTATAGTATAGTGTAGTGTAGTATAGTGTAGTATAGTAAGTATAGTATAGTATAGTATAGTATAGTGTAGTATAGTATAGTGTAGTATAGTGTAGTATAGTATAGTGTAGTGTAGTATAGTATAGTATAGTATAGCGTAGTATAGTATAGTATAGTATAGTGTAGTATAGTATAGTATAGTATAGTATAGTAAGTATAGTATAGTGTAGTGTAGTATAGTGTAGTATAGTAAGTATAGTATAGTATAGTATAGTATAGTATAGTATAGTGTAGTATAGTATAGTATAGTGTAGTATAGTAAGTATAGTATAGTGTAGTGTAGTATAGTGTAGTATAGTAAGTATAGTATAGTATAGTATAGTATAGTGTAGTATAGTATAGTATAGTATAGTATAGCGTAGTATAGTATAGTGTAGTGTAGTATAGTGTGGTAAATACAATAGTGGTGGTGTCACACCCACACCCAGTGCACAGTTAACTGCAACAACAACACCAACAGTCGGTGCACCACGACCGCATCATATACTGCAACACCAACATCACACCCCACGCTGCAGCCGTAACTAAACCAACAGCTACTGCAGCAACAGCAGCAGCAGAAAAAAAACTGCACTTCTGTTGCAACAACAACAACAACAGCAGCAACATCAATATATTACGTCTACTGCAGCAGTAGTAGCAGCAGCATCTGCAGCAGAGATATTACATCTGCGCGTGTGTGCGTGTGCGTGTGCGTGTGTGCGTCTGCGTGTTTGTCTGTGTGTGTGTGTGTGTTTGTCTGTGTGTGTGTGTTTGTCTATGTGTGTGTGTGTGTGTGTTTGTCTCTGTGTGTGTGTGTGTGTGTGTTTGTGTGTGTTTGTCTGTGTGTGTGTGTGTGTGTTTGTCTATGTGTGTGTGTGTGTGTGTGTGTGTGTGTTTGTCTGTGTGTGTGTGTGTCTCCGTGTGTGTGTGTGTGTGTGTGTGTGTTTGTCTGTGTGTGTGTGTGTGTGTGTGTGTTTGTCTGTGTGTGTGTGTGTGTGTGTGTGTTTGTCTCTGTGTGTGTGTGTGTGTGTGTGTGTTTGTCTCTGTGTGTGTGTGTGTGTGTTTGTATGTGTGTTTGTCTCTGTGTGTGTGTGTGTGTGTGTGTGTTTGTCTGTGTGTGTGTTTGTCTCTGTGTGTGTGTGTGTGTGTTTGTCTCTGTGTGTGTATGTGTGTGTGTATGTATGTGTATGTATGTCTGTATGTGTGTGTGTGTGTATGTGTGTGTCTGTGTATGTGTGTGTGTGTGTTACAAAATAGTTGGCATGCCTGAAATTTTTGTGACAATAGAATCCCCTCCACCCAATCTGCCTGTCTCTTCCTCCCCTTCCTCCTACCCCCCCCCCCGTATGTCTCTTCCTCCCCTTCTTCCAGCCCCCCCCCCCCGTCTCTTCTTCCCTTCCTCCTACTCATTCCCTCTACTACTACTACTCCAGTCCCCTTCCTCCTACTCACTCCCACCGCTACTCCAGTCTCCTCCCCCACTCTAATCCCCCTCTCATTGCCTGTCTCCCTCCTTCCCTCCAAAACTACACTCCCACCACCACCACTTGTCCTCCCCTTCCTCTCATCAACTAGTCACTCTCTCTCTCTCTCTCTCTCTCTCTCTCTCACTCACTCACTGTGTCTGCCTGTGTGTGTAGGTGTGTACTTTCTCCCCACCCACCCCCAAACTATACTCACACCGCCACTCTAATCACCCCCACTGTCCGTCCATCCGTCTGTCTGACTCCCCCCCTCCAGTCCCTCAGTCAGTCAGTCAGTCTGTCTGTCTGTCTGTATCTCTCTCTCTCTCTCTTCCTCCTACATGCCCCCCCCCCCTCCTCTCGCCCACATCCCACCATGATTTTGCGACATAAACGTACACATCATCATCATCATCATCGTCATCATCATGATGATGTGGGCATGGGCTGGATGAGGCATTTCAAACATGAAAGAATAGCCCAACTCCCACTGTCATCGCCTCCATCTCTCCATATGGTGAGCAAATGGGGTTCCCACGTGCTGGTCATCCCACAGAGCCGGCGGTTTTTGATATGAAATCGTGTGTCGAAACAAATATTGTTATACTTGGGGAGGATCATATTGTTATAATAATATTGCCAGAATTAATATAATAACAATGTATACACACACATCATCATCAACGTTTAACGTCTGTATTCCACGCTTGCATGGGTTTGGACGGGGGTTTTCCCACTTGAGGCAAGAGTGATTGTCTTGCTCGCATAGGACTGTCTGGCGGGTTTTCTACAGCTGGATGCCCTTCCTAACATCAACCACGTTTACAGTGTGGATCTGGGAGGTTTTTACCGTGTTGCCTACACGGCCACATTACAGCGTGGACTGTCTGGCAGGTTTTCTACAGTTGGATGCCCTTCCAAACACCAACCACATTTACAGTGTGGGTCTGGGAGGTTTTTACCGTGTTGCCTACACGGCCACATTACAGCGTGGACTGTCTGGCGGGTTTTCTACAGCTGGATGCCCTTCCAAACACCAACCACATTTACAGTGTGGGTCTGGGAGGTTTTTACCGTGTTGCCTACACGGCCACATTACAGCGTGGACTGTGTGTTTTTTTGTCGTGACACCTACACAATCTCATTTGTTTCGGCCTGGATGGTGTGGCACCAACATAACTTTACATAGAAGGGGCTGGTGTGGATGGGGTGGGGGCGGTGGGACGGGGGTGTATTTTGATAGAGATGCCTACTGACTGTAGTAGGTTTTACTATGTATTTAGGTAAGGCGGGTCTTATATATATATACATACATATACATATATATGTATATATACAGTTGTAATAAAATGAAAACGAAATTTCATTTCTCACTCTTAGTACGGCACTTACTTACATACATACTTACATGTATATATACATATATAGATATATATACATATATATATATATGTGTGTGTGTGTGTGTGTGCTCAACCGGCATACCACCTTTGGACTCATCCAAGCAACCTTACTACAAATACATTATATTTTACGTTATATTTTGATATTTATAGGCATTTTTATGGACCACGTCCAATATTTGTGGTTTTTCACTCTTTGTGGGGGCCCTAGGAAAGTGACCCCCACAAATACGAGGGGACAACTGTATTGAGAGAGAGAGAGGCATATACATACACACATCTATCTATCTAGATACATATATGGGCATATACAGACACACACATACATACATAAAAATACATTAAATACATATATAAATAAATGAAATATAAAAGAATTTAACTACATAACAAAAACTGTAATAATCAATAACAACAACAACAACAACAGCAGCAAAAACAATAGCAACAACAACAACAAACATTTCTAATAAAATTTAAATATTTTTAACAATATAACAATTTAAACATTTAAAAAAATAATCTAAAACATAAGCACTTAAAACTCCATTAAAATACAATTAAAATTTTAACAAAATAATCAATTAAAACAGCATTTTATTTTTTCTTTCTCTCAAATTAAAACAATAATTAAATGGGATTTTAATTTAACGAGAATAGTAAATTTTCCTGTTTAATTACAATTTGCAATGTGTGCACCTCCTGCAAAAATGCATCTAGTGACGCTGCACAAATGTGGTATAATATGCGTTAATACATACATATTTATATAGATATATGCAGATGTACACACCTACACAAGTAGGTGAGCACAACACCTGCATAAGTGCAGCTATGTACAACATCTGCAATTGTGCACCAAGAAATATATAAATATATATATATATATATATGCATGTGTTCAGAATTGCATATATGCAAGCATGCACCACTTGCATATATGCAGCAATTATTCATGTATAAAATGCACATAGGCAAGTGTAGACCATCTGCATACATGCAGCAACAATTTGCATATATATATATATATATATATATATATATATATATATATATTGCATATACACAGACATACAACACTATATATATATATACAACACTCAGTGCATACGTGCATTAAAAGTTTGGTGGGACATATATATATATGCAATATATATATATATATATATATATATATATATATATATATATACACACACACACACCAGTGCACTGCACCTGTAAATATACAGCAAAAAAACTTAAGACATTAGTAACCATGCAATGCATATACGCAAGTGTGCATTGCTTGCGTGTATGCATCTAGGGTTTTTTAGCGTTAGTGGTAAGCAGTTTGTTTAGTGTTAAGTGCAAAAGCTTGCAAAGCGGAGCAGAGTGGCACAGTGTGGCACAGTGTGGCACAGTGTGGCACAGAAGTGGAAAGAAGAAGAAAAAGACGAGGGGATGCAGAGAGAAGCAAGTTAAGAGTTTTATATATATATATATATATATATATATATATATATGGCGATGAATTTGTTTTTCAAGGTTTTTGATATGAAATTGTGTGTTGAAACAAATATTGTTATACTTTGGGAGGGTCATATTGTTATAATATTGCCAGAAATATATAACAACAACACACCTCACCGTTTGGTTTGGGTTGGTTTTCGCTTCCATATAATTTATATCCCTATAGTTAATTTAACTGGCAATCAATGTTTATCATTGATTGACCAACGGTTAAAAATACAGATATAAATATATATATATATATAGATATAATGTCCAGAGCCATCCTCAGCATTCTCGTGTAGCACCCATCCACCATCTGAGTGAGTCTCTTGGCTCTGGACATTAATCAGTATACACTGAGGATGAAAAACTCAGAGCTGTATGGGAGCATCCCAAAAGTCAGCTCAAAAGTGACACAGAGAAGACTGAGGTTGGCTGGACATGCTCACCGACATCCAGAGTTGACATTGCACTCAGTGCTCCTTTGGGAGCCCCTACATGGACACACTAGAAGAGGAAGACCAAGGTTAACATATGTTGATGCCCTAAGGACAGACACTGGTCTGTTGGAGATGCAGGATATGGCAGCGATAATGAGGGACAGAGACCGCTGGAGAGAACTCGTCCATGGATCTCGGGAATTTTACCCGCCTTAGATAGATAGATATAGATATAAATATATATATATATATATATATATTTATATAGTATATCAAGTTCTTTCATCACACACCTGTGACATCATCAGTGGTACCATTAGGTTTCCTCCCATTGTATTGTAATGTCCACTTTATATGTATATTTTTAAAATAAAAAATAGTCTCTCAGAGTTCTTCACACCTGTAAACAATACAACCGGAGGAAACATAATAGTATCACTGATGATGTCACAGGTGTGTGACGAAAGAACTCTGAAAGACTACATATATATATATATATATATATATATATATATATATATATATATAGCTGTTGGTCAATCAATGATAAACGTTGATTGCCAGCTAAATTAACTATAGGGATATAAAATATACGGAAGCGAAAACCAACCCAAACCAAACAGTGAGTGTGTTTTATTATATATTTCTGGCAATATAACAACATGACCCTCCCCAATTATAACCATATATATATACATATATATAAACATATCTATATGCACATTTATATATACACACATAAATTATACATTTTATATATATATATATATATATATATATATATATATATATATATATATATATATATATATATATATATATATATATATGTATATATGTAGCACCTTTGTCACCAAACAGAAGCTGTAAGAAAGGTTTTGGCACCAAACTATAACACCCGAAAACCAGTCAAAACCACACTAAACTGGATGAAACCGCACCCAAACCAGATCAAACCAAACCTAAACCACACAAGAAATAAAAACCCCAAACCACATACATACATCAAACCAGTTTAGAAAAGGCAATATAAATATATTTATTTTATAGTATTATACTAGTTATATATCATTTTAACTAGTTAGTTATTATATATATTAACTAGTTAATATATATAACTAGTTAGTTGTTATACATATTAACTAGTTAATATATAATGTAATGGTTTCTGATTTAGGCAATTTGAAGGGGTAGGGAAAGTCAATTAAATTGACCCCAGTGCATTACTGGTACTTTATTTTATCGACCCCGTAAGGATGACAGGCAAAGTTAACCGCGGTGGGATTTGAACTCAGATCATAAAGGGCCAAAACATGGCGTCTGGCCCTTTACCGATACTGCCAATCCACAAATATAATATTAACTAGTTATATATATATATATATACATATATATATATATATGTATATATATATACACACACATACACACACAATAAAAGCACCCAGTACACTCTGTAAAGCAGTGGCGTTAAGAAGGGCATCCAGCCATAGAAAACTTGCCAAACAAGGGGTTAGGAGGATCCTTCAGGTTTTATCAAAAGACACGACAACTTCTTGGCACTTGATATTGAGCACATATAACTAGGGGGACCTTGGCTTGTCTGGGACATCAATGACCCTGCTTCAGTACTGACTGGGTCTATGTAGACCCGTCCCCCCCTTGCTAGCAGGGAAAGTGGAGAAATTGACACTGGTCCTAGGTGCAAAAAGGTTGGGGGACTGCTGGTTTAAATAATAGGGCTATATATATTGGAAAATATATATATATTGGAAAAATAGACACCACAAAGACTATTTTTCTGTAGTTAAAAAAAAAAATTTGATGTCACTTTTAACTTTCTCATAAATTTCAAATTTCACTCATCATTTCCTAACACACATTTGAACCAAGTGTCGTTTGTAAATAATAAATTACTTAAAAAAATATAATTAAACAAAAGTTAAGAAAAATAAATAAATAAAAATCATATTTCTTCTTTTTCGCCCACTTATTCCTGAGAGGAATAATTGGGAGTCAGAGTTCTAAAACACTCCTTGCAGTGGGTCTTGTCAGAAGCAAACATCTCCAACTGATCCAGCTGGATCCCCAAGTGAGATCAGCCAAGCTCATCGATGTTATCCAACCAACTTGTTCAGGGGTCTACTCCCGAGTCTCCTGCTGGTTGGTTTTGCCTGTAAAATCTGTCCAGCAATTCTTTCCTGAGACATTCTAACCACATGTCTGTAGTATCAGAGCTGTGGTCTCTCAATTCAGAGATTCTTTCCTGAGACATTCTAACCACATGTCTGTAGTATCAGAGCTGTGATCTCTCAATTCAGAGATTCTTTCCTGAGACATTCTAACCACATGTCTGTAGTATCAGTGCTGTGATCTCTCAATTCGGAGATTCTTTCCTGAGACATTCTAACCACATGCCTGTAGTATCAGAGCTGTGATCTCTCAATTCAGAGATTCTTTCCTGAGACATTCTAACTACATGTCTGTAGTATCAGTGCTGTGATCTCTCAATTCGGAGATTCTTTCCTGAGACATTCTAACTACATGTCTGTAGTATCAGTGCTGTGATCTCTCAATTCGGAGATTCTTTCCTGAGACATTCTAACCCCATGTCTGTAGTATCAGAGCTGTGAGCTCTCAATTCAGAGATTCTTTCCTGAGACATTCTAACCACATGTCTGTAGTATCAGATCTGTGATCTCTCAATCCAGAGATTCTTTCCTGAGACATTCTAACCACATGTCTGTAGTATCAGAGCTGTGATCTCTCAATCCAGAGATTCTTTCCTGAGACATTCTAACCACATGTCTGTAGTATCAGAGCTGTGATCTCTCAATTCAGAGATTCTTTCCTGAGACATTCTAACCACATGCCTGTAGTATCAGAGCTGTGATCTCTCAGTTCAGAGATTCTTTCCTGAGACATTCTAACTACATGTCTGTAGTATCAGTGCTGTGATCTCTCAATTCGGAGATTCTTTCCTGAGACATTCTAACTACATGTCTGTAGTATCAGAGCTGTGATCTCTCAATTCGGAGATTCTTTCCTGAGACATTCTAACCACATGCCTGTAGTATCAGAGCTGTGATCTCTCAATTCGGAGATTCTTTCCTGAGACATTCTAACTACATGTCTGTAGTATCAGTGCTGTGATCTCTCAATTCGGAGATTCTTTCCTGAGACATTCTAACTACATGTCTGTAGTATCAGAGCTGTGATCTCTCAATTCGGAGATTCTTTCCTGAGACATTCTAACCACATGTCTGTAGTATCAGAGCTGTGGTCTCTCAATTCGAGGATTCTTTCCCAAGACATTCAAACGACATGCCCTTAATATAATATCAGAGCTGTGATCTCTCAGTTCGAAGATGTAGCAGCTCTACCTGGAGAAACTTTCTAATCTTTCAGCTATGCACTCTATCAAGTAACATTACTCCAAAGACCCTTCGTAGGAACCCATTTAAAAAAAAAAAAATCATGATAGATAATTTTAAAAAAAAAAATCAAATTGAGAATTTAAAAAAGTAAAATTTAATACAAATAATTTTTAACCCGTTCTGGAAAGTTCTTTGCTACAAAGTGAGGGTGTGAAGGTAGTTTTTGGGGGATGGGAGATAAAGAAAAAAAAATCTCCCACCCTCGGTTGATTAATAAAACAATTAATTAAGTGAAAGCATGCAAGTTCGATAAAAGCAGCGAGTTAGAAAGAAACGAGAACAAGAAATTATTAGTAACGAACAAACAAACGAGAACAAAGAACAAGTAGAAAAAAAAAAGATATATTAAAAAAATAAATAGATAAAGAAACTAATTCTCGAGTGGAAGGGCGAGTGTGAGTTTAAGTTTGAGTTTAAGTGTGAGTGGAAGAAAGTGAAAGTAAAGAAAGCGCAACAAAAAAAAAATAAAAAAATAATAAAAAAATAATAAAAATAATAAAATAAAAATAAAAAATAAAAGATAGTAGTAATAATAATAATAATAATAAAAAGACCATCCAGTTTTTAAAAGATAGGGTATTTGAAAGATAGATAGATAGAGAGATAGAGAGAGAGTGAGATAGATAGATAGATAGATAAGAGAATGGATGGTAGCCAACATGTGATGGTGGCAACAGTGTGCTGTTGACCATGGTGGTGGTGTTTTCAACTAACCTATCTTTGTCTCGAAGCTGTTCGTTCAACAAGGACAACTGCTGAGAGCTGTCCCCGGAGTGCTTCATCAGATCGGCAATTTGTTGTTCCTTCAAAGGAAAAACGAATGACGACAACCAGTTTAGAAGAAGAAGAAATGAAGAATGAAGAAGATGAACGAAGATGAAAGAAGAAGATGAAAGAAGAGAGAAGTAGAAAGAAAGCAATAGTGAGACAGAGAAAGTGATGTGAAGTGTTGATGTTGTTGTTGTAAAGGGTGGGAGCACTGGTTTTTTTTTAGATCCAGAGTGCTGGCAAATTGTGGCTACTTCTAGGAAATTAAACAACAACTAATTTAGAAGAGAAAGAACGAAGAATTAAAATGGAGAAGGGACAACAAATGTTGATGTGTCTTGGTGCTGATGTAAAAGGTAGGTGTTCTCGATTTGGTATTAGCAAATTGTGGCTACTTCTAGGAAATTAAACAACAACTAATTTAGAAGAGAAAGAACGAAGAATTAAAATGGAGAAGGGACAACAAGTGTTGATGTGTCTTGGTGCTGATGTAAAAGGTAGGTGTTCTCGATTTGGTATTAGCAAATTGTGGCTACTTCTAGAAAATTGAACGACGACAACTAATTTAGAAGAAGAAGAAGAATGAAAGAGTATTAAAACGATGAATGTGTTAATGTGTCGATATAAATGGAGTAGGTGCCATGTTTGTTGTTTGTTTTGTGTGTGTGTGCTGGCAAAAATGATTGACAGCAAAGAGGAATGAGAAAGAAATTTGAGAATAAATATCAAGTTGGAGAAAGTGATGTGATATGTTGATGTGAGTGTTCTGGGGTTCTTTTGTTGGCTATTGGGGGCTACTTCTAGAAAAATTGAATGATGACAACCAATTTAAAAAAAAGGATAAAAGTAAAAGAAATAAGAATTGGAAAAGGTAAAAAAATAAGGGGTGGGGGGGAATTAGGACTATTATATTCAGGGCCAGATAATACTTGAAGGAAAACAAACCATGACGAAAAATTTCAACAGAGAAAGAAAGTGCCATTTGTTGAAATAGAGGGAACTTTGGTGTTGTTTTTGATAAGGTAGGGGAATAAACATTGGAAGTTTCTTAAGTGGAACATGAAAGTCCTGGAACATGAATGCCCTGGAACATGAAAGTCCTGGAACATGAATGCCCTGGAACATGAAAGTCCTGGAACATGAATGCCCTGGAACATGAAAGTCCTGGAACATGAATGCCCTGGAACATGAAAGTCCTGGAACATGAATGCCCTGGAACATGAATGCCCTGGAACATGAAAGTCCTGGGAAGATGAAAGTCCTGGGAAGATGACAAATTTAACAGAGGAAGAAAGTGTCGTGTGTTGAAATAGAGGGAAATTCTGGGGCCTTTTTGGAGTGGGAGTGATAAAGATTGTGGGTTTGGTCGATTGGGCATGAAAGTCCAGGGACGATGACAAATTTAATTGAGGAAAAAAGTGTTGTGTGGTTGGTCAACAACAAAATAGAAAAAAAAAAATGTAAGAGATGGAATTTAAAGATCTGAGAGTGACTACGTGTAATGGACTGATGAATGGGTGAGTGTGGACTGTGTAGTGGGCAATGCCTGGTCAGTGACAAAAAAAAAAAGAAGTAAAATGAAGAAAAAAATTAATGAAAAAATAAATAAAGTATAACCCTACCCCACCCACTAGCCCTGCCCCCTATGTCCCACTCCCCACAGAATGGATTAACAGAGTTTACAGAACTGATTAGCAAAGAATATGGTAAGAATGAGGAGGAGGAGAAGGCAGAGGATCATAGAGACAAGCTACAGCCATGATGGTGGTGATGGTGGATATGTCACATACAGCACAGAAGAAGGCAGCGTGTGGCGCAGGAGTGTTTATCTGTGTCACTGTGTGTGTATATATATATATGTGTGTGTAGGTGAGAGGGTATATATATATATATATATATATATATATATATATATATATACATTTTTCCGGGTTGAATCGGAGGTAACCACAGTAAGTAAGGTACTCAATACATAGCAGAGTATAAAAGTTTTAATATAGATGAGATTCTACAGGACTAGAACTGTTTCATTCTTTAGAAATCATCAGGAATCTGGGTATCAAAAAAAAAAAAAAAAAAAAAAAAAAATATGATACCCAGATTCCTGATGATTTCTAAAGAATGAAACAGTTCTAGTCCTGTAGAATCTCATCTATATTAAAACTTATATACATATATATATATATATATATATGTGGGTGTGTGTGTGAGAGTGTATATATATATATATATGTGTGTTTTTGTGTGTGAGTATATATATATATATATATATATATATATATATATATGTGTGTGTTTTTGTGTGTGAGTGTGTATATATATATATATGACTTTTTGTGTGTGTATATATATGTGTGTTTGTGTGAGTGTATATATATGTGTTTTTGTGTGTGAGTGTATATATATATATATATATGTCTGTGTGTGTGTGTGTGTGTGTGTGTGTGTGTGTATCGTCATCGTTTAATGTCCATCTTCCACGCTAGCATGGGTTAATGTGTGTGTGTGTGTGTATATGTTTTTATATATATGCATGTATGCATGTGTGTATAATGCACACACATGTACACGTATGAATAGAGTATATACATACATATATGTGTATATATCATCATCATCATCATCGTTAAACGTCAATCTTCCACGCTAGCATGGGCTAGGCGGGTTTGTCCCATTTAGAGGCAAGTTGGGTCAGGTGACCATGTCACTCTCAATCAGGACTGGTTCTGGCTGGTTTTCTATGGCTGGATGCCCTTCCTAACCTCAACCACGCATATATATATATTTATTAAAATAACAGATTAAAGTTTAAGCAAAGAATCGCTGCTTTCACCCATAACGGGATCTTCTGTACAAGAATATCCCATTAAGGGTGAAAGCAGCGATTCTTTGCTTAAACTTTAATCTGTTATTTTAATAAATATTTTCTCTACGGTTCTTATATATTTGATATATATTTATCCTTATCGAGCTCTCTTTGGATTTTAGTCTTCACATTTATTACTATATGTGTGTGTGTGTGTGTGTGTGTGTGAGAGAGAGTGTATATATACATGTGTGTGTGTATTTGTAGTGTGTGTGTATATATATATATAGAGAGAGAGAGAGAGAGAGAGAGAGAGAGAGAGAGAGAGAGAGAGAGAGAGAGAGAGAGAGAGAGAGAGAGAGAGAGAGAGAGAGAGAGAGAGAGAGAGAGAGAGAGAGAGAGAGAGAGAGAGAGAGAGAGAGAGAGAGAGAGAGAGAGAGAGAGAGAGAGGGGGGGGGGGGGTGAAACACCTTAACCCAGGATGGATGGTGGTTGGGGTGGGGGTGGAGTAGTAGGGCAGAAAAATAAACAAAAATAAACAAAAAATAGAGAGGGGGACGAAAAACATTGTCGTTTGGCTTAGTCAACTGGTAGATTGGTTGGTTAGTCTTGAGGATGCTGTGATGTGGAAACACTGAAACACTGGTGAGGAAAAATTGGGGTTAGGTTTTCAAGTTCACAGTAAACCTTAACACATACTAGGGAACAGGTGGTGTGGGAGGGTGAAGAAGGGTTAAGAACATGGGAGGACATCAGGTTTGGTAGGAAAAGAAAAAAAAAGGAAAGAAGTGGGTTGGTTTTATCCCAGTTACAACTGACATACATTAGCATACCTATCTTATATCAACATACATTAGCATACCATTCATATATTAACATATATTAAGCCAGACATACATTAGCATACCTATCTTATATCAACATACATTAGCATACCATTCATATATTAACATATATTAAGCCAGACATACATTAGCATACCTATCTTATATCAATATACATTAGCATACCATTCATATATTAACATATATTAAGCCAGACATACATTAACATACCTATCTTATATCAACATACATTAGCATACCATTCATATATTAACATATATTAAGCCAGACATACATTAACATACTCATCATATATCAACATACATTAGGTTACCATTCATATATTAACATACATTAGCATATCTAATATTAATATACATTAGCATACCATTCATACACAAACACATTAAGCCAGATATATATTATCATACCCATCATATATTAACATACATTAGCATACTCTTCATACATTAGCATACCATTCATATATTAAAATACATTAGCATACCCACCATATATTCATATATTAACATATATTAGTACAAACATTAACCTATGTTAAGCTTGTCGTATAGAAAAGGAAAGAAGTGGGCTGGTTTTATCCCAGTTACAAGTGGCATACATTAGCATACCATTCATACATTAACATACATTAGCATACCATTCATACATTAACATACATTAGCATACCATTCATACATTAGCATACCATTCATACATTAGCATACCATTCACACATCACTACACATTAGCATACCTATCTTATATTAACATACATTAGCATGCCTATCTTATATTAACATACATTAGCATACCATTCATACATTAGCATACCTATCTTATATTAACATACATTAGCAAACCATTCATACATTAGCAAACCATTCATACATTAGCAAACCATTCATACATTAGCATACCATTCATACATTAACATATATAAGCATACCATTCATACATTAACATATATAAGCATGCCATTCATACATAAACATACATTAAGCCTGACATACATTAACAGTGGTAAGAAACTCTCAGGAGAGCTGGACAGAAGGTCTTCAGAGATCAAACCCCCCTCAAGCGAGTGTTTTGACTCTTAACTTCTACACTCTAAGGGGGCCAGGCTGCATCCAGATCATGACACCTGGGTGCCCTTCTACTGACATTTAGCCATTTAGAAATCAGAGACTTGCTGTGTATATAAACCTTATGGAGATTTTATTGACAAGATCTAGCTGGAACTTCTCTCCTCTCCGTTTCTCCTGCTTTCAAACTTAGATTTAAACACTTTCTTGAGTTTGGAAAAATAACGTTGGTAGTCATGGTAGCAGTGAGGGGTCAGGAGTGTTGCTGGCGCCACCACCAACACTACAAGTGACACAGAGTTACTTCCCTCAGCGTGTGTTAAAATACAAACAACACCCCCCATGTGGTGTGGACGGAAGTTTTTGTTCCTCTTCGACCAGATCCAGCTGGAACTCCTTTATGCAGCCTCCAATATTGCCTTTAGGGCTTTGGATGGATGGTCCCACAATTCCTGTCGGAGGTGTGGGGATGCTGTATTGACATACAGTGTCTCTAAGGGCATTTTTAAAAGCCTGATGGAGCCCATCTCCTCTCTAGGTCTGAATAGAGCAGATTTCTTCCAGAGAATGATGGAGAGTTAGTGAAAGAGATATAGAGAAAGAATTAACCTCAGTTCCAGATTGGTATTTCTTTTTAATTGACCTTAAATGGATGAAAGGCAAAGTTGACCTCGGCGGGATTTGAACTCCAAGTGCAGAGAGCCGAAACAAATACCACAAAGCATTCTAACAACTGCCAATTTGCTGCCAAAGCCTGACACGCACATCATCATCATCATCATCGTTTTACGTCCGTTCTTCCACGCTAGCATGGGTTAGACGGGTTGTCCTGTTGTGTGCAGCGTCTGGTCGGCTGACCATGCCTTGCTCATACAGGAACTGATCTGGCTTGATTTCTACAGCTGGATGCCCTTCCTAACACCAACCTCATTTACAGTGAGTGCTGGGTGCTTTTTCGTGGCGCCTACACATCCACTTTACAGTGTGGGCTGGGTGCTTTTTGCCGTGGCACCTCCACGACCACCTTGCGGTGGGAGGTGTGGGGGCATATTGTCTATATGCTTCAACATGTACCCATGGGAGGTCAGCACAAACATATATTAACATGTTAAGCTTGTCATTAACATATATCAAGACTGTCATATCCAAACAAACATTATAGCATACCAGTTATACAATAATATATAAATAAATTATGTGTTAAGCTTGGCATTCATTAGCATACGCAGTCATACATTGTCATTCATAAATTAACATACATTAAGCCTCTATTATATATTAACCTACGAGGGTCAGCTGAAAAGTCAATAGTCTGACTATGGAGGAGTGATGCTAGAGCTGTGAAATCTTGCATGCATTAATTTCAACTCTTCTTATCAATAACTACTATGTGTTACTTTCCAAGGACTATGTTGAAAAATAAACCACATTTGGTCATTCCATGAGAGTATCTTGGTCAGCCTATGAACTTTCTAGCTGAACCCTGTAAATTTGCTAATGACTGTCCTTTCTCTAGAGGGCCAGATCATACTCCAACCTCCTACCCTCAACAATTGCTTATGACCCTCTATGAAGCTCCAGTGGGACCCACAACAGATGACTGTTCCCTACATCTGGGATGTTGCTGACATCCAAGACCCATATCCTGAGAGAAGCCACTTGACTAAAAGGTATATATAGTCAGACAACACTCACAGACGTACCCCCAAATCTCTGGCTCCCTGACCCCTCCTTCAGCCTCCTCTACTGCCACGACAACAGTCTATGTTCCTCAGTGCTTGATGAGTTTTTATGGCATCTCAACACAGGCATTCTTGACACACTCCCAGTCTCAGGCCACCCAACCCCCATTCTAGCCTCTGGCCCCTAGATACACAACCTCTGCTCTTGACAGACAGACACACCCCAGTCCCTAGATACACAGTCTCTGCTCCTGACAAAGAGACACACCCCAGTCCCCAGCCCCTAGATACACTGTCTATTCCACCTCTACAATAACAGCCTCTGCTCCTGACAAACAAACACACCCCAGTCCCTAGATACACAGCCTCTGCTCCTGACAAACAAACACACCCCAGTCCCTAGATACACAGCCTCTGCTCCTGACAAACAAACACACCCCAGACCCTAGATATACAGCCTCTGCTCCTGACAAACAAACACCCCCCAGACCCTAGATACACAGCCTCTGCTCCTGACAAACAAAAACACCCCAGTCCCTAGATACACAGCCTCTGCTCCTGACAAACAAACACATCCCAGTCCCTAGATACACAGTCTCTGCTCCTGACAAACAAACACACCCCAGACCCTAGATATACAGCCTCTGCTCCTGACAAACAAATACACCCCAGTCCCTAGATACACAGCCTCTGCTCCTGACAAACAAACACACCCCAGTCCCTAGATACACAGCCTCTGCTCCTGACAAACAAACACACCCCAGTCCCTAGATACACAGCCTCTGCTCCTGACAAACAAACACACCCCAGTCCCTAGATACACAGTCTCTGCTCCTGACAAAGAAACACACCCCAGACCCTAGATATACAGCCTCTGCTCCTGACAAACAAACACCCCCCAGTCCCTAGATACACAGCCTCTGCTCCTGACAAACAAACACCCCCCAGTCCCTAGATACACAGCCTCTGCACCTGACAAACAAACACACCCCAGTCCCTAGATACACAGCCTCTGCTCCTGACAAACAAACACACCCCAGTCCCTAGATACACAGTCTCTGCTCCTGACAAACAAACACACCCCAGACCCTAGATATACAGCCTCTGCTCCTGACAAACAAACACACCCCAGACCCTAGATATACAGCCTCTGCTCCTGACAAACAAACACCCCCCAGTCCCTAGATACACAGCCTCTGCTCCTGACAAACAAACACACCCCAGTCCCTAGATACACAGCCTCTGCTCCTGACAAACAAACACACCCCAGTCCCTAGATACACAGCCTCTGCTCCTGACAAACAAACACACCCCAGTCCCTAGATACACAGCCTCTGCTCCTGACAAACAAACACCCCCCAGTCCCTAGATACACAGCCTCTGCTCCTGACAAACAAACACCCCCCAGTCCCTAGATACACAGCCTCTGCTCCTGACAAACAAACACACCCCAGTCCCTAGATATACAGCCTCTGCTCCTGACAAACAAACACCCCCCAGTCCCTAGATACACAGCCTCTGCTCCTGACAAACAAACACCCCCCAGTCCCTAGATACACAGCCTCTGCTCCTGACAAACAAACACACCCCAGTCCCTAGATACACAGCCTCTGCTCCTGACAAACAAACACACCCCAGACCCTAGATACACAGCCTCTGCTCCTGACAAACAAACACACCCCAGACCCTAGATATACAGCCTCTGCTCCTGACAAACAAACACCCCCCAGACCCTAGATACACAGCCTCTGCTCCTGACAAACAAACACCCCCCAGACCCTAGATACACAGCCTCTGCTCCTGACAAACAAACACACCCCAGTCCCTAGATACACAGCCTCTGCTCCTGACAAACAAACACACCCCAGACCCTAGATACACAGCCTCTGCTCCTGACAAACAAAAACACCCCAGACCCTAGATACACAGCCTCTGCTCCTGACAAACAAACACCCCCCAGACCCTAGATACACAGCCTCTGCTCCTGACAAACAAACACACCCCAGTCCCTAGATACACAGCCTCTGCTCCTGACAAACAAACACACCCCAGACCCTAGATACACAGCCTCTGCTCCTGACAAACAAACACCCCCCAGACCCTAGATATACAGTCTCTGCTCCTGACAAACAAACACCCCCCAGACCCTAGATATACAGTCTCTGCTCCTGACAAACAAACACACCCCAGACCCTAGATACACAGCCTCTGCTCCTGACAAACAAACACACCCCAGTCCCTAGATACACAGCCTCTGCTCCTGACAAACAAACACCCCCCAGACCCTAGATACACAGCCTCTGCTCCTGACAAACAAACACCCCCCCAGACCCTAGATACACAGCCTCTGCTCCTGACAAACAAACACCCCCCAGACCCTAGATATACAGTCTCTGCTCCTGACAAACAAACACCCCCCAGACCCTAGATATACAGTCTCTGCTCCTGACAAACAAACACCCCCCAGACCCTAGATATACAGTCTCTGCTCCTGACAAACAAACACACCCCAGACCCTAGATACACAGCCTCTGCTCCTGACAAACAAACACCCCCCAGACCCTAGATACACAGCCTCTGCTCCTGACAAACAAACACCCCCCAGACCCTAGATACACAGCCTCTGCTCCTGACAAACAAACACACCCCAGTCCCTAGATACACAGCCTCTGCTCCTGACAAACAAACACACCCCAGACCCTAGATATACAGCCTCTGCTCCTGACAAACAAACACACCCCAGACCCTAGATATACAGCCTCTGCTCCTGACAAACAAACACACCCCAGACCCTAGATACACAGCCTCTGCTCCTGACAAACAAACACCCCCCAGTCCCTAGATATACAGCCTCTGCTCCTGACAAACAAACACACCCCAGTCCCTAGATACACAGCCTCTGCTCCTGACAAACAAACACACCCCAGTCCCTAGATACACAGCCTCTGCTCCTGACAAACAAACACCCCCCAGACCCTAGATACACAGCCTCTGCTCCTGACAAACAAACACCCCCCAGACCCTAGATACACAGTCTCTGCTCCTGACAAACAAACACACCCCAGACCCTAGATATACAGTCTCTGCTCCTGACAAACAAACACCCCCCAGACCCTAGATATACAGCCTCTGCTCCTGACAAACAAACACCCCCCAGACCCTAGATACACAGCCTCTGCTCCTGACAAACAAACACCCCCCAGACCCTAGATATACAGTCTCTGCTCCTGACAAACAAACACCCCCCAGACCCTAGATACACAGCCTCTGCTCCTGACAAACAAACACCCCCCAGACCCTAGATACACAGCCTCTGCTCCTGACAAACAAACACACCCCAGTCCCTAGATACACAGCCTCTGCTCCTGACAAACAAAAACACCCCAGTCCCTAGATACACAGTCTCTGCTCCTGACAAACAAACACACCCCAGTCCCTAGATACACAGCCTCTGCTCCTGACAAACAAAAACACCCCAGTCCCTAGATACACAGTCTCTGCTCCTGACAAACAAACACACCCCAGTCCCTAGATACACAGCCTCTGCTCCTGACAAACAAAAACACCCCAGTCCCTAGATACACAGTCTCTGCTCCTGACAAACAAACACACCCCAGACCCTAGATATACAGCCTCTGCTCCTGACAAACAAACACACCCCAGTCCCTAGATACACAGTCTCTGCTCCTGACAAACAAAGACACCCCAGACCCTAGATATACAGCCTCTGCTCCTGACAAACAAACACCCCCCAGACCCTAGATACACAGCCTCTGCTCCTGACAAACAAACACCCCCCAGACCCTAGATATACAGTCTCTGCTCCTGACAAACAAACACCCCCCAGACCCTAGATACACAGCCTCTGCTCCTGACAAACAAACACCCCCCAGACCCTAGATACACAGCCTCTGCTCCTGACAAACAAACACCCCCCAGTCCCTAGATACACAGCCTCTGCTCCTGACAAACAAAAACACCCCAGTCCCTAGATACACAGTCTCTGCTCCTGACAAACAAACACACCCCAGTCCCTAGATACACAGCCTCTGCTCCTGACAAACAAAAACACCCCAGTCCCTAGATACACAGCCTCTGCTCCTGACAAACAAACACACCCCAGTCCCTAGATACACAGCCTCTGCTCCTGACAAACAAAAACACCCCAGTCCCTAGATACACAGTCTCTGCTCCTGACAAACAAACACACCCCAGACCCTAGATATACAGCCTCTGCTCCTGACAAACAAAAACACCCCAGTCCCTAGATACACAGTCTCTGCTCCTGACAAACAAACACACCCCAGACCCTAGATATACAGCCTCTGCTCCTGACAAACAAAAACACCCCAGTCCCTAGATACACAGTCTCTGCTCCTGACAAACAAACACACCCCAGACCCTAGATATACAGCCTCTGCTCCTGACAAACAAAAACACCCCAGTCCCTAGATACACAGTCTCTGCTCCTGACAAACAAACACACCCCAGACCCTAGATATACAGCCTCTGCTCCTGACAAACAAAAACACCCCAGTCCCTAGATACACAGTCTCTGCTCCTGACAAACAAACACACCCCAGACCCTAGATATACAGCCTCTGCTCCTGACAAACAAAAACACCCCAGTCCCTAGATACACAGTCTCTGCTCCTGACAAACAAACACACCCCAGACCCTAGATATACAGCCTCTGCTCCTGACAAACAAAAACACCCCAGTCCCTAGATACACAGTCTCTGCTCCTGACAAACAAACACACCCCAGACCCTAGATATACAGCCTCTGCTCCTGACAAACAAACACCCCCCAGACCCTAGATATACAGTCTCTGCTCCTGACAAACAAACACCCCCCAGACCCTAGATACACAGTCTCTGCTCCTGACAAACAAACACCCCCCAGACCCTAGATACACAGCCTCTGCTCCTGACAAACAAACACACCCCAGTCCCTAGATACACAGCCTCTGCTCCTGACAAACAAACACACCCCAGACCCTAGATATACAGCCTCTGCTCCTGACAAACAAACACACCCCAGACCCTAGATACACAGCCTCTGCTCCTGACAAACAAACACACCCCAGTCCCTAGATACACAGCCTCTGCTCCTGACAAACAAACACACCCCAGACCCTAGATACACAGCCTCTGCTCCTGACAAACAAACACACCCCAGTCCCTAGATACACAGCCTCTGCTCCTGACAAACAAACACACCCCAGACCCTAGATATACAGCCTCTGCTCCTGACAAACAAACACCCCCCAGTCCCTAGATATACAGCCTCTGCTCCTGACAAACAAACACCCCCCAGTCCCTAGATATACAGCCTCTGCTCCTGACAAACAAACACCCCCCAGACCCTAGATACACAGCCTCTGCTCCTGACAAACAAACACACCCCAGTCCCTAGATACACAGCCTCTGCTCCTGACAAACAAACACACCCCAGTCCCTAGATATACAGCCTCTGCTCCTGACAAACAAACACACCCCAGACCCTAGATACACAGCCTCTGCTCCTGACAAACAAACACACCCCAGTCCCTAGATACACAGCCTCTGCTCCTGACAAACAAACACACCCCAGACCCTAGATATACAGCCTCTGCTCCTGACAAACAAACACCCCCCAGTCCCTAGATACACAGCCTCTGCTCCTGACAAACAAACACACCCCAGTCCCTAGATACACAGCCTCTGCTCCTGACAAACAAACACACCCCAGACCCTAGATACACAGTCTCTGCTCCTGACAAACAAACACACCCCAGACCCTAGATATACAGCCTCTGCTCCTGACAAACAAACACCCCCCAGACCCTAGATACACAGCCTCTGCTCCTGACAAACAAACACACCCCAGTCCCTAGATACACAGCCTCTGCTCCTGACAAACAAACACCCCCCAGACCCTAGATACACAGCCTCTGCTCCTGACAAACAAACACACCCCAGACCCTAGATACACAGCCTCTGCTCCTGACAAACAAACACACCCCAGTCCCTAGATACACTGTCTCCCCTCTCTGTCTATTCTACCTCTACGACAATTAAAGCAAAACATCATCAGTATCACTGCCCCTACCCCCAAGGATCTACTACACACACACAAACACATACTTAAGATTAGAGGGATGCAAGAGTTTAACAGAGGAGAAGGAAAAAAAGGGACCAGAAAATAACTATATCATATTTATACATATGTGTACATGTGTGTGTATATGTGTGTATGTGTTTTGTCTATATTCATGAATATATATATATATATATATATACGTGTTATGTGTATATATGTGAATGTATATATATGCGTTGTGTGTATATATACATGAATGTATATGCGTTGTGTGTATATATGTAAATGTATATAGATGTGTACCCGATACCATCCGTCCCCTTTTTTATAATATTGACACTCCATCTGCTACTTTATAGGTAACACCTTAAGGAATACCTGACGTGGGGTGCTTACATCTGTTTACATCATGATCAGTAGATTGTTTGATTAACCAACGTTTTTTATTTGGAATTATATATATGTGTGTGTGTGTGTGTGCATGTGTATGTGTGTGCATGTGGTTGTACGCATATACAGAAGAATATATATATGTGTGTGTGTGTGTGTGTGTGTGTGTGTGTGTTTGAGGGTTGTATGCTATACTGAAGCATATATATATATATCATCATCATCATCATTTTACGTCCGCTTTTCCCTGCTTGCAAGGGTGGGACGGGAACTGATTCTGGCTTGATTTCTACAGCTGGATGCCCTTCCTAACACCAACCTCATTTACAGTGAGTGCTGGGTGCTTTTTTGCCGTGTCACCTCCACGACCACTCTACAGTGGAATGATAGGGACCCCAGTCCCTATCATCTCATTTCTACAGCTGAGTAAACTGGAGCAATGTGAAATAAAGTGTCTTGCTCAAGGAAACAACACATCACCCGGTCTGAGAATTGAACTCACAACCTTTCGATTGCAAGGCCAATGCTCTAACCACTAAGCCATGTGCCTCCATATATATATATATATAGTCCACGCTGTAATGTGGCTGTGTAGGTAACACGGTAAAAACCTCCCAGTCCACACTGTAAACGTGGTTGGTGTTAGGAAGGGCACCCAGCCGTAGAAAACCCGCCAGACAGTCCTATGCGAGCAAGACAACCAATCTTGCCTCAAGTGGGAAAACTCCCATCCAAACCCATGCTAGCATGGAAGATGGACGTTAAACGATGATGATGATGATGGTGATGATATATATATATAAGGGATAACAAAATATCGTTATAGGTAATCCAGTTAGAGGTTGTGAATACTTCGTATTGTGGATAGTTTTAGCGTACAGCGTTGTTTGACTCAACAAGGGGTTACATATTTATGTGTGTATGTAAATATATATGTTTATAAATGGATGTATGAATGTACATGTGTGTGTGTGTTTGTGTGTAGTTGTATGCGTGGACAGATGCATGCATATATATATATATATATATATGTGTGTGTATGTGTGTATGTGTGTGTGGTTGTATGGATGTATGCATATACAGATGTGTATGTGTGTATATGTATGGATGTATGCATATATGCATATATATATATGTGTGTGCGTGCATGTATATGTGTGTATATATAGATGTATGCATATACAGATGTGTATGTGTGTATATGTATGGATGTATGCATATATATATATGTGTGCGTGTGTGTGTGTGTGTGTGCATGTATATGTGTGTATATATAGATGTATGCATATACAGATGTGTATGTGTGTATATGTATGGATGTATGCATATATATATGTGTGTGTGTGTGCATGTATATGTGTGTATATATAGATGTATGCATATACAGATGTGTATGTGTGTATATGTATGGATGTATGCATATATATATATGTGTGTGTGTGTGTGTGTGCATGTATCTGTGTGTGTATATATAGATGTATGCATATACAGATGTGTGTACAGGCACGTGCGCAATGAAAAAAAAAAAAAAAAAAAAAACAGTCAGTCAACATCAAAAGCCACAATAAGATGCACCACGACTGCACAATGAGATGCATGACTGATCGAGCGAGCGAGCACCAAAAAAAGAAGGAAACACGATGGGAGAGGAGGGGGGGGTCTATATTGTGTGTTGTAATATTATTATTATTATTATTATTTGGAAGGGGATGGTGGTGGTGGTGGTGGTGATTATGAGAGTGTAATGAACGGCACACACATACACACGCAGAGGTGTGTAGATATACACACACAGAGGTGTGTAGATATACACACACAGGTATGCAGATATACACACACACACACAGTGGTGTGTAGATATACACACACAGAGGTATATAGATATACACACAGAAGTGTGTAGATATACACACACAGAGGCATGTAGATATACACACACAGAGGTGTGTAGATATACACACACAGAGGTGTGTAGATATACACACACAGAGGTGTGTAGATATACACACACAGAGGTGTGTAGATATACACACACAGAGGTGTGTAAATATACACACAGAATTGTGTAGATATACACACACAGAGGTGTGTAGATATACACACAGAAGTGTGTAGATATACACACAGAAGTGTGTAGATATACACACACAGAGGTGTGTAGATATACATACACACACAGAGATGTATATATATATATATATATATATATATATTCACACAAGTGTATATATATATATATGTATACACACAGAGGTGTATATATGTACACATACAAAGGTGTATATATGTACACATACAAAGAGGTCTATATATATATATATATATATATATATATATATATATATATATATATACATACATATATATATATACTTGGCACGGCAATAAAGTCTTTAGAATAACTCTTTAAACTTAGAAAGATAGACATATTAAAACTAAAATTTATATATTCTCCAACACAATCTCCACAGAATACAATAACATCTTTACAGTCCTTATGCAAAGCATTTAACTCTTTCTGGAACTGTTCTTCCGGCATTTGTCGACACCACTGCAATAATTCATCTACCACCTCTTCTAATGAAGTGGGAGAATTTTGGCCGGATACGACCAGTTTAAATGCTAAAGGGCTAACAACTTGAACATCCAACAATTGCACAAATTTAAGCTTGGAATATACGGTGATTGTTTGATCATTGCCACTCTTCTCCACTGGAAAACATCGTTTGTAAATTGAGCAGTTTGATGTGTGTTATAAACTCACAAGAATGACAGCAAAATAATTATGCATCGGCCTGTGACAAAATACAGCATTCATACAGAATATCACACACGTACAACAAAGTTTAAATTCCAACTAATATTGTTTCTACTTTAGGCACAAGTCCAGCAATTAC
>OZ024764.1:14495724-14520724 GCA_964016885.1 Eledone cirrhosa | reverse complement strand
GGTATGCCAATATTTATTTATAAAACAAATCTGTATTTTATCTGATGAAAGCGCACCATAATCTACCTTGGTCTCCCTTGAAATATATATAATAAAATAATTATGGTTTTATAAATATAGTTTCCATTTATTAATATATTGTATATTTACTCCACTAACTTGTTGAGTGCTTTATATCAGTTATAAAAATTTTTAAGCTTGTTGAATTCCAACAAATTAAATATAACCTCTGCATATATATATATATATATATATATATATATGGAGGAGGTTATAGTTCACTTGAATTATTGTGTAATGAGGTATAAACGTTTATATATGTATAATAAAGCCAAAACAATGCAGGTATGGACATAGAAAAAGGAATGAAATTGCAAAAGATATTGTTGACAATTCGTCTTTTACCTTAGATTTATTTAAATGTCCTTAATTTTCGAGATAATATCTCTTCTTCAGAGGGAAATAAAGGTCTCAAACCAGCGTTCTAAATATCTTGCCAAGCCATGCTGACAGGAAAAACCTACTTCATTTTATCGACCTCGAAATGATGAAAGGCAAAGTTGACCTCAGCGGGATTTGAACTCAGAGAGCAGAAAGCCAGAACGAATACCATAAAGCATTCTAACTGACGCTCTAATGACTGTCAATTTGCTGCTTATACACACACACACTCACACATATATATGTACAAAGCAAAACCTACTGTCAGTAGACACCTCTTAACCAAATATACACCCCAATCTACTACCCCTACCCTCCCACTCCCACCAACACCACCCCCTCTCTGTAAAGTTGGTACCACAACATCCAGTCCAAATAAATGAGATAATGAGATTGAGATCGTGTAGGTGTCACGACAAAAAAAAACACACAGTCCACGCTGTAATGTGGCCGTGTAGGTGTCATGACAAAAAACGCACAGTCCACGCTGTAATGTGGTCGTGTAGGTGTCATGACAAAAAACGCACAGTCCACGCTGTAATGTGGTCGTGTAGGTGTCATGACAAAAAACGCACAGTCCACGCTGTAATGTGGCCGTGTAGGTGTCACGACAAAAACACACAGTCCACGCTGTAATGTGGCCGTGTAGGTGTCATGACAAAAAACGCACAGTCCACGCTGTAATGTGGCCGTGTAGGTGTCATGACAAAAAACACAGTCCACGCTGTAATGTGGCCGTGTAGGTGTCACGACAAAAACACACAGTCCACGCTGTAATGTGGCCGTGTAGGTGTCATGAGAAAAAACACAGTCCACGCTGTAATGTGGCCGTGTAGGTGTCATGAGAAAAAACACAGTCCACGCTGTAATGTGGCCGTGTAGGTGTCACGACAAAAACACACAGTCCACGCTGTAATGTGGCCGTGTAGGTGTCACGACAAAAACACACACAGTCCACGCTGTAATGTGGCCGTGTAGGTGTCATGAGAAAAAACACAGTCCACGCTGTAATGTGGCCGTGTAGGGAACACGGTAAAACGTTCCCAGTTCCGCACTGTAAATGTGGTTGGTGTTAGGAAGGGCATCCAGCCGTAGAAAATCTGCCAGATAGTCCTATACGAGCGAGACACGGTCCCCTGACCAACCCTGCCTCAAGTGGGGCAACTCCCGTCTAACCCATGCTAGCGTGGAAGATGGACGTTAAACGAAGATGATGATAATGATGATACACAAAAGGCAAACAGAAATAACAAAGTAAATATCACAGTACAATGAAGAAATATATTATTAGTTTTACGCTTGGTATAGTAGGAAAAGAGTCTTAATGTTTCGGATGCTAGACCCTCATCAGAAAATAGTGATAAATAAAAGAAGAAATAAAAAGATAGAGGAGAGTGGACAGGGGTAGAAATGAAAAAAAAAAAACATTTCTTTCAGAAGAAACATGTCTGGTGAGGTTGCCAAATGATAGGGTGGCCAGGATTATCGGATTTATATATCTTAGGGAGGAAGTAGATGGTGGGTGTATGAGAGGTGACTACTATAAGATAAATGGCAGTAGGATAGAGGAGGAGACGAGCTGTTGGTAGCATGCTGTGGGGGGGGGGGGGTCAGAGAAAAAATAGCTATCATTTCATCATCATTTCATTTTACGTTCGCTTTTTCCCTCCTTGCAAGGGTGGGACGGGAACTGATTCTGGCTTGATTTCTACAACTGGATGCCCTTCCTAACACCAACCTCATTTACAGTGAGTGCTGGGTGCTTTTTTGCCGTGGCACCTCCACGACCACTTTACAATGGAATGATATGGACCCCAGTCCCTATCATCTCATTTCTACAGCTGAGTAAACTATATATATATATATATATATAAAAGGGTAAAGAGTAAAGAACCCTTTTGGTCAAGGATGCCATGGAATTTGAACCAAGAAAGCTCTCTTCTGAGGCACAAGTCCGAGCACGGTTGTTTGTGGAGGACCAACAATAACTCATGCATACCAATCTCCCCTCTCCATGCAACCAATGTTGTCCAAGGGCAAGGCAATAGCCAATGCAGCTTAGCGCATGCGACATCATGGCTAATATATATATTATATATACACGATAAATTAACGGAAGCATAGGCCCTCGTTTTTTTTCCCTGTATTATTGATAACGCACTATATATCTCTCTCTGGTGTGTTACCTTCTCAACATATTGTATTATATATACACTATATATACATTATATACACACAATATATGCACATTAAATACACACTATATAAACTACATACACATTAGATATTCACTAGATAGAAACTATATACTTACTATATATGATGATGTCCAAGGCTGATACAGCTTGGTACCAGTGACATCGTAACTCATTTCTACAGCTGAGTAAACTGGCGCAACGTGAAATAAAGTGTCTTGCTCAAGGACACAATGCATCACCCGTCCAGGAATCAAACTCACAACCTCACAATTGCAAACCCAAGCCTCTAACCACTAAGCAAATATACATATATATATATATATATAGGCATCACAGGTTCAATCAGGGGTAACCACAGTAAGTAAGGTACTCAATACATAGTAGAGTATATACAATGTCTAACAAAGAAATGGCTTCTACAGGACTAGAACTGTTTCATTCGGGAGAAATCATCAGGAAAGCCCTGATGATTTCCTTCAAATGAAACAGTTCTAATCCTGTAGAAGCCATTTCTATATTAAACATTATATACACGGTGATTGAAAAGTAACTCCCTATTTTAAAAATTCTTATAATTTATTTCTTAACTATAATTTTTACAAGAAATGAATATGAGAAGAAAGCATAAAGCATGGAATTTTATTCAAAATTCGATATGGGCACCAATATTCACCACCAGCTTCACAAGCTGCCTGGCAACCGCATCAACTGATTTCAACAGGAACTCTTGTGGGGTGGAAAACATATTCGCCCTTCAAGTTCTTCCAAATTCGTTGGTTCGGTAGAGTAAACATCCTCCTTTAACCAACCCAAAAGAAAAAAATCACAGGGTGTTAAGTAAGGGCTTCTGGCTGGCCACTCATGCGGATGACAACCCATACATCTCCCAGGGAAGTTGGCATTCAGCCATTCATGAACAACAATAGCAAAATCAAATCTTCAATATTCTCCCAAGTACTAGTAACTGGCCAGATTTCATGTTACAGAATGGTGAAGTTCCTTTCGGCATTCAATAGGGAGTTACTTTTCAATCACCCTGTATATGTATGTATATATATACATATATATATGGAGGCACATGGCTTAGTGGTTAGAGCATTGGCCTTGCAATCAAAAGGTTGTGAGTTCAAATCTCAGACCGGGTGATGTGTTGTTTCCTTGAGCAAGACACTTTATTTCACATTGCTCCAGTTTACTCAGCTGTAGAAATGAGATGATAGGGACTGGAGTCCCTATCATTCCACTGCAAAGTGGTTGTGGAGGTGCCACGGCAAAAAAGCACCCAGCACTCATTGTAAATGAGGTTGGTGTTAGGAAGGGCATCCAGCTGTAGAAATCAAGCCAGAATCAGTTCCCGTCCCACCCTTGCAAGCAGGGAAAAGTGGACGTAAAATGATGATGATGATGATATATATACACACACAAATATATATATATATAAATTTTAGTACAGCATTAACGAAGCTTTAGTTTGCGGCGAAGCTAACAAATGCAAATTCGGTCTGTAGCTTTAGCACTCGGATGGGGAAAAGTACCCCAGAGTAATAACAATACGTTTAGACAGCTTAGCAAATCAAATATAGCGATCGGCAGACCAGCCACATCACCACAGCAACGAAAGTACAGGACTCAGGAAAATATATATATATATATATATATATATATACACACACACACATATATATATATACACACACACATATATATATATATCTGTATATACAGGGTCATCATCATCATCGTTTAACGTCCATCTTCCACGCTAGCATGGGTTTGGACAGGAGTTTTCCCACTTGAGGCAAGAGTGGTTGTCTTGCTCATATAGGACTGTCTGGAGGGTTTTCTACGGCTGGGTGCCCTTCCCAACACCAACCACATTTACAGTGTGGACTGGGAGGTTTTTACCGTGTTACCTACACGGCCACATTACAGCGTGGACTGTGTGTTTTTTTTGTCGTCGTGACACCTACACGTCTGGCGGGTTTTCTACGGCTGGGTGCCCTTCCCAACACCAACCACGTTTACAGTGTGGACTGGGAGGTTTTTACCGTGTTACCTACACGGCCACATTACAGCGTGGACTGTGTGTTTTTTTGTCGTCGTGACACCTACACGTCTGGTGGGTTTTCTACGGCTGGGTGCCCTTCCCAACACCAACCACGTTTACAGTGTGGACTGGGAGGTTTTTACCGTGTTACCTACACGGCCACATTACAGCGTGGACTGTGTGTTTTTTTTGTCGTCGTGACACCTATACGTCTGGTGGGTTTTCTACGGCTGGGTGCCCTTCCCAACACCAACCACGTTTACAGTGTGGACTGGGAGGTTTTTACCGTGTTACCTACACGGCCACATTACAGCGTGGACTGTGTGTTTTTTTGTCGTCGTGACACCTACACGTCTGGTGGGTTTTCTACGGCTGGGTGCCCTTCCCAACACCAACCACGTTTACAGTGTGGACTGGGAGGTTTTTACCGTGTTACCTACACGGCCACATTACAGCGTGGACTGTGTGTTTTTTTGTCGTCGTGACACCTACACGTCTGGTGGGTTTTCTACGGCTGGGTGCCCTTCCCAACACCAACCACGTTTACAGTGTGGGTCTGGGAGGTTTTTACCGTGTTACCTACACGGCCACATTACAGCGTGGACTGTGTGTTTTTTTTGTCGTCGTGACACCTACACGTCTGGCGGGTTTTCTACGGCTGGGTGCCCTTCCCAACACCAACCACGTTTACAGTGTGGACTGGGAGGTTTTTACCGTGTTACCTACACGGCCACATTACAGCGTGGACTGTGTGTTTTTTTTGTCGTCGTGACACCTACACGACCTCATTTGTTTCGGACTGGATGTTGTGGTACCAACAAGGTGTGTAAGGTATTTGAGGACAGATTTATGCTTATAGAAAAGCAGATAATAGCAGATATTAACTTAATTATTGAAAAAATGCTATACGTAGAAAAGTAAATCATCTTTTTTATAATTCTATTCAATAAAGCCACCTTCTGTTGCAATGCAAGATCAAAATTGTCTACATGCTCAAATCAAATGGTCCTTGGTCCTGGTTCATATTAGACATTACTCTCACTATGGTGGCATTCAAAGAATCTTAGCTGTTATGGGGGTGTTCACACAATACTATGATGGGACCGGACCAGAGCACCCTGTAAGATTGGAAGGACAGAAGCAAGGAAGGAAGACTGAATTCTTACCAGACACAGAACCACGGAGAATCTTCATTTCAGAATTAATAGATTCACTGGCTGTGGTACTTTTGTCAAGTTGACTGGTCAATTCTGTAAAATATGATAGGATATCATATATTTACTGTGGTGTAGTGTAGTGTAAGGGTGTGGTGTGGCGTAGTGTGGTGTGGTGTGGTGGCATGGTGCAGTGTAGTGTGGTGTGGTGCGTTGTGTTGTAGTGTAGTGTAGTGTGTTGTGGTGGCATGTGGTGTGGTGCAGTGTAGTGTAAGGGTGTGGTGTGGCGTAGTGTGGTGTGGTGGCATGGTGCAGTGTAGTGTGGTGTGGTGCGTTGTGTTGTAGTGTAGTGTAGTGTGTTGTGGTGGCATGTGGTGTGGTGCAGTGTAGTGTAGTGTAAGGGTGTGGTGTGGCGTAGTGTGGTGTGGTGGCATGGTGCAGTGTAGTGTGGTGTGGTGCGTTGTGTTGTAGTGTAGTGTAGTGTGTTGTGGTGGCATGTGGTGTGGTGCAGTGTAGTGTAGTGTAAGGGTGTGGTGTGGCGTAGTGTGGTGTGGTGGCATGGTGCAGTGTAGTGTGGTGTGGTGCGTTGTGTTGTAGTGTAGTGTGTTGTGGTGGCATGTGGTGTGGTGCAGTGTAGTGTAGTGTGTAGTGTAGTGTAGTGTAAGGGTGCTGTGTGGCGTGGCGTGGCGTGGTGTAGTGTATTATGTTGTAGCGCAGTGTAGTGTGTTGTGGTGTAGTGCGGTGTGGTGTGGTGCAGTGTGGTATGGTGTGGTGTAGTGTAGATACAGTGTGGTGTAGTGTAGGGCTACAGTGTTGTATTATGGAGGGGTTGAGGAATTAGGCAGGGCTACACTTCTACAAAAAAAAAAAAATCAATCAATACAACACAACACAGATCAATTCAAGAAATCAATCAATAGAAGAGATATCAATAGATCATTACGTACCATTTATTGTTTCTTGCATTTTCTGTTTCTTTGTTTCACTTTCTTTTAATTCTTCAAGCTGTGAAGATGGAAGAACAATGGTCATAGAAGCAATCACAAGTGGTGGTCATAGTAGCAGTCACAAGTGGTGGTCATAATAGCAGTCACAGGAGGTGGTCATAATAGCAGTCACGAATGGTAGTCATATATAAGGAAAACAATAATCATAAGCAAGTCATAAGTCAGTCATAAATGGCAGTTGTATATAAAAACAATAGTCATAAACAAGTCACAAACAACAGTCATAAATATTGGTCATAAACAATTCAAACAACAAGTTATAAATAATATAAAACCTTATATTGTATGAAGGCTACAACAATTCAAGATGGACAGTTGACTTTGAAATAAATTGAAGGGAACAGAGATGGTGTGTGTGCTACCTGTTATTATAATTACCTCTCCTAATATTTTGGGTCTAAAATCCCTTCATCCGAAGACTGTAATGGAAAACTGACTTGGAGTTTGTGTTTTTGTTGTTAGAATCTTGCCATTTTTCTTTAAATGGCTAGCCTGTCTGAGATGTCAGTAACCCCCACTTCAGTACTGACTTGGTCTATGTAGACACATCGAACCCTAGCTAGTAGGGAAAGCAAACATTAATCCTTTAGCATTTAAACTGGCCATATCCAGTCACAATTCTCTCACTTCTTTCTGTTCAAACAGGCTGTAACTGGCTACTCATACTTCTGTTAAGGTATTGCTCTCAAAATAAATATCAAAATCTCAGATTCAATATTATGTGAGGTAAAGCCTTTACTATGAAAATACAATAGTATATATAGAGTAATGTAAATGTTATGTGAGATATTATGTGAGGTAAAGCCTTTACTGTGAAAATACAATAGTATATATAGAGTAATGTAAATGTTATGTGAGATTTTATGTGAGGTAAAGCCTTTACTGTGAAAATACAATAGTATATATAGAGTAATGTAAATATTATGTGAGGTATTATGTGAGGTAAAGCCTTTACTATGAAAATACAATAGTATATATAGAGTAATTGTTTCTACTTTTGGCACAAGGCCAGCAATTATCCTAGTGTATTACTGGTACTTTATTTTATCCACCCCGTAAGGATTAAAGGCAAAGTTAACCTCAGATCATAAAGGACCGTAACTCTTTGTTGCAAAGCATGGCATCCGACCCTCTACCGATACTGCCAATCCACTGCCCTTAGTATATATAAAGTAATGTAAATACTAAAGGGTTAAATGATGATGATAGAAGAGAATGTTGTAGTTTGCTTGTAGAATTGTATTAGTGTATGAAGTATTTTGGTATTTGAGGGCTACGAACTGTGAGCCAGTTTCTCATTATAGTCTTCTGATGAAGGGTTTTTAGACTCAAAATATTAGGACAGGTAAATAAAATTACAAGTAACACACCAACATCTTTTTTGCCTTCAATTTATTCCGAAGTCTACCATCCATTATGTAGTGTTGTAGCCTTCAAATAACTACTTTATACACTAACACAATGTTTTAAGCAAACTACAACACACTGTTATAAATAATAGTCATGTATAAGTCATAAATAGACATAGATCATAAAGAGGAGTCATAAACAACAATCATAAATGGTGGTCATAACCGGATCATAAACAGCAATCACAATGAGAAAAACTGGTCATAAGCATGAGGCATAAAAGAGTTGTCATAAGGATGTGGCATAAAAGAGTTGTCATAAGGATGTGGCATAAAAGAGTTGTCATAAGGATGTGGCATAAAAGAGTTGTCATAAGGATGTGGCATAAGAGAAGCAGTTTTAAGCAGCAGGAATAAAGAAAGTGATCATAAGCAGGAGTCTTAGGAGCAGTCATAAACAAGAATCATAAGCAACAGACATGGGAGAGTCATAAGCAAAACAAGCATAAAGAAAGCAGTTATAAGCAGATATCTTAAGAACAGTTTTAAGCAGCAATCATAGGCCCCAGGTAGAAGCAGCAGGGATAAGGGAGTAGTCTCAAGAAGTCTAATATACAAAAGAATAATCTAGGTATGTTAGAGGCTACATGTACCCCATACGGGGGGGGGGGGTTTGAACCACATACACACACACACATATATATATATATGCATACACACACATATATATGCACACACACACATATATAGATATTACCTTCCAGTGCTCTACCACTATATATATAGTGGGAGAGCACTGGAGGGTAATATCTGTAGTCCATGGGACGAGTTAGGTAGAAGTGGTTACACAACAGTTAGTTCACCATACCGAGAACAATTGTTTCACCTTAGCAGATCTTCAGCTCAGAATGGTCCATTACGAGTTGAGGATCCGCTAAGGTGAAACAATTGTTCTCGGTATGGTGAACTAACTGTTGTGTAACCACTTCTATATATATATATAAGGAAAAAAGATGAAATCGAAAATGCAACTGGAGTCTTTTTTTTTTTTAAATATATTTATTTGGTTCCTTTAGCGGTTTCGCAGTTCTTGTGTTTTTCAAAAGTAAAATTGAGATGCGAGAAAAACCACAAACCCTCCATCTTAATTCTACTTTTGAAAAGCACAAGAACTGCGAAACCGGTAAAGGAACCAAATAAATATATTTAAAAAAAAAAAAAAAAGACTCCAGTTGCATTTTCGATTTCATCTTTTTTTCCTTATACTTTCACTCGTGTAGGACACCTCGTTTTTTTTTCATTTTGTAAAAAAACCTCACTTTCTAATATATATATATATATATATATATATATATATATATATATATATATATATATATATATATATATATAGTGATGAAACATGTCAATTGCATGAACTCATAATTCTTTATTTACTGCTATATATATTTCGATGATAGCCATTGAATGGCTATGACCTCATCAGGCAGTTAGTCAGTTCTTAGATATGCCAGCTCTGTGTGTATAGTGTTGATGGTATCAGAGCCTTGGGACTATATATATATATATATATATATATATATATATACGTAGGTCCCGGGTTGAGTCGGGGATAACCACAGTAAGGTACTCAATACATGGCAGAGTAAAATTTTTTTATTTTATAGAAGGAACTTCTACAGGACTAGTACTGTTTCATTCAGATGAAATCTTCAGGAAGCTCAGGGGCTTCCTGAAGATTTCATCTGAATGAAACAGTACTAGTCCTGTAGAAGTTCCTTCTATAAAATATATATATGTGTATATATATATATATATATATATATATACACATATATAGTCAAAAGTAGCTGATATATGTATATATATATAGACAGAGAAAGAACCATATATACACATATATATATAGTCAAAATCAGCTGATATATGTATATATATATATATATATATATATATATATATATATCTCCAGGGAGTGTAACTTGGAGTTACTGTAGGTTCACCCGGGTGAGCACTCAATGTTTAGGTTCACCAACCAATAAATGTAATGGAGGAGTAACCAATCATCCTTGTTATCTTTTCACTATATATATATATATATATATATATAATATATCACGATAAATTAACGGAGGCATAGGCCGTCGTTATTCCCTGTAAATAATGTGCTCAAAGGGGAAGAGATCCTGAGCCCTTTAAAATATAATATGTTGAGAAGGTAACACACCAGAGAGAGATATATAGTGCGTTATCCATAATACAGGGAAAAAAACCACCAGTGTATGGAATCTATAACCTATGAAAGGCAGACTATAGACACGATAATTAAAAATATAAATTAAAGCGTAAATAAATACCTCTATAACTATATAACACACGTACACATCCAGAGATATGTTTCACCAAAAAATTTTGTTGAAAGAAATGGTCTAGTCTCGGTTCATCAGCGTGTGTAAGGCCATACATTTCAGACAACACTAAGAGAATTTTACAATTGACTGTCCAGCTACACGTGGGAGAGAGAAGTCACAGCGTGTTTAAGGGCAGTGAACCAGTGGCCTCTGAGAGACGAACTGCTAGAAAGGGCAGCCCAAAGCCACTCAGAGAAGAGTGCTCAACCAAACAGAGATAGGAAAGGCTGTTGTTAGGAGCGAAATATCACGATAAATTAACGGAGGCATACGCCGTCGTTATTCCCTGTAAATAATGTGCTCAAAGGGGAAGAGATCCTTTTAATTATCGTGTCTATAGTCTGCCTTTCATAGGTTATAGATTCCATACACTGGTGGTTTTTTCCTTGTATTATGGATAACGCACTATATATCTCTCTCTGGTGTGTTACCTTCTCAACATATTATATATAATATATATATATATATATATATATATATATATACACACACACACACACACATACACATATATATCACTGACATGTATCTGCCACTTGATAGCGACCATCTTTCTGAGACACTGCTGGTGAAATCGTTCCAGTCTTTTGATATGCCGTTTGTAGGCAACCCATGTCTCGCACATATACAGCAATGCTGACAGTACACATGCAGCATACACCCTCACCTTGGTCTTCATAGTGATTCCTCACCTGCACCACAGACGGTCACTGAGCCTTCAATATGACTCACTCGCTTTGGTAGCACACAGACTAACTTCTGCATCCAGAGAGCAGACCACTTCCCAAATATACAAATCTTGTCAGCAACCTTCAGCTTTTGACCACATCACCTTGATCACCTTGACCGACCAGTCTGTCGGGCGCCAATCGGCGCCACTGGTCACAGCACATCGTGCTGTTTTAGCCATAAGATAACACCATCCCACTGGCTGGCCGGGCAGACCGGTACTCATTTCTACAGTTGAGTAAACTGGAGCAACGTGAAATAAAGTGTCTTGCTCAAGGAAACAACACATCACCCGGTCCGAGAATTGAACTCACAACCTTTCGATTGCAAGCCCAATGCTTTAACCACTAAGCCATGCGCCTTCACCTTTTGACCATATACATACATATATACATACACGCATACATGTATACATACACACATATATACATACATACAAATATATATATATATATATAAAGACATTTAACAATATATGTTATAAATCAGTCTTTAGTAGCATCATTAATACAAAAAATAGGGATTAGGCTATGGGCTCGCTAGTGAACAGGACCAAGCAGACACCAAATGAAGTAGAAGCAGTTAGAATCATTTTTACAGGGTTTTAAAATGTAAACCTTATTTCAGTAAAACAAAAATGTCCTTATTTGATTTTAGTAAAACAAGGCAGTCCTTATTTTTCCTTTTCTTTTTTAATAAAAGATGTTATCCCTATTTCTGAAAAATAAAATATGGGCCCTATTTGTTTTTGTTTTAGTAAAAAATATGATCCCTATTTTTTTTTTTTTTTTTAGTAAAAAAAACATGGACCCATTTTTTTAGTAAAACAAAATGTGGACCCTATTTTAGTATGAAAAACTGAACCATATTATTTAGTGTGATAAACTGAACCCTATTTTATAACAAAACAAAATGTCATCCATATTTTTTTTATTAGTTAAAAAAACAAGTGGACCCCTTTTTTTTAGTAAAACAAATGCACAATAAAGTCATGCAGAAAAATGAAGGGTTTTATTATTTTTGTCGCTTTTGTAAAAGTAGAAGAAAAGGATTTAGAAGGATGCAATAAATATATATATATATTTATTTTTGGAGTGAGGGAGGGGTACACATAATCCTTTTTCCATCAGGTTTATTAATTCCAAGGACCAAAACCCGCCTTAACCCTTTAGTATTTAAACCGGCCATATCTGGTCAGAATTCTCTCAGCTCTTTCTGTTCAAACTGGTGATAACTGGCCACTCATACTGATGTTAATGTATTGTTCTTAAACTAAATAATATCAAAATCTCATAGATTCGATATTATGTGGGAAAATTATGTGTGGTAAAGCCTTTACTGTGAAAATACAATAGTATATATAGAGTAATGTAAATGTTATGTGAGATATTATGTAAGGTAAAGCCTTTACTGTGACAATACAATAGTATATATAGAGTAATGTAAATGTTATGTGAGATATTATATGAGGTAAAGCCTTTACTGTGACAATACAATAGTATATATAGAGTAATGTAAATGTTATGTGAGATATTATATGAGGTAAAGCCTTTACTGTGAAAATACAATAGTATATATAGAGTAATGTAAATGTTATGTGAGATATTATATGAGGTAAAGCCTTTACTGTGACAATACAATAGTATATATAGAGTAATGTAAATGTTATGTGAGATATTATGTGAGGTAAAGCCTTTACTGTGAAAATACAATAGTATATATAGAGTAATGTAAATGCTATGTGAGATATTATGTGAGGTAAAGCCTTTACTGTGACAATACAATAGTATATATAGAGTAATGTAAATGTTATGTGAGATATTATGTGAGGTAAAGCCTTTACTGTGAAAATACAATAGTATATATAGAGTAATGTAAATGCTATGTGAGATATTATGTGAGGTAAAGCCTTTACTGTGACAATACAATAGTATATATAGAGTAATGTAAATGTTATGTGAGATATTATATGAGGTAAAGCCTTTACTGTGACAATACAATAGTATATATAGAGTAATGTAAATGTTATGCGAGATATTATATGAGGTAAAGCCTTTACTGTGAAAATACAATAGTATATATAGAGTAATGTAAATGTTATGTGAGATATTATATGAGGTAAAGCCTTTACTGTGACAATACAATAGTATATATAGAGTAATGTGAATAGTAAAGGGTTAACTCTAATCCCAGCCATCACTCATGGGTGTCTTAAGTGGAGGCCACTCAGTCTGTTGCAAGCATTTAAGGGACCAGGTCTCTCGTTTAACGATACCAACCTACTCACCTCCCCACCCTCACAGCCCCACCTGTGATTTTAAGGACCTGCAAAGCCCTTTTCTCCTCGCTCTCCCTAATTCTTGATTATTTTCAAATCCAGTGTTTCTCGTTACAAATGTGGTCACAAAAAATGTTAATAAAGGGAATTAAATTTTAATTTATTCTAAATTTAATTTCTAAAATAACACACATTATATATATATATATATATATATATATATATATATATATGTATGATATATATATATGATATATATATATATGATATATATATATATATGATATATATATATATATATATATATATATTATATATATATATGATATATATATACATGAGTATATGTATGTATATATATATATACACACACATACAGAGGGAGAGGGAGAGAGAAAGGGGAGTTAGTAGATAGAAACCGAGTTGGAGAAGAGAAGAGAGAGGGAGGAAAGAGAGAGAGAGAAGAGAACAAAACAAAACAATAAAAAAGAACGAAAGAAAGAAAGACAAGGTGAAGGTTGAGATGAGGTGTGAGGAAGTTGATTAACAGAACATGTATTATACACAAGGTTGTAATTTGTCCCAATTTTTTTTAATTTCAGAAACAGGGGTGATATTATACTTAAGGATGTAAGTTATTCCTGTTTTTTTTTTTTAGCTTTAGAAAAATGGGTCACATTATATTGAAGGATGTAATTCTCATATTTTTAACTTCGATAACAAGGGTCATTTAATACTCAAGGATGTAAGTAATGCCCATTTTTTCATTAACAGGGTCGTTTTATATTCAAGGATATACATTATTCCCATATGTTTAGCTTTAGAAAAAAAACTCCTATTATACTTAAGGATATAATTTGTTCCCTCCTTTTTTTTTTTGCTTTCATTAACTGTCGTGGTATAATACTCAAGGATGCAAGCTATATGGTTTTCTTTTTTTTAGGGGGTGTTAAGCTTTAGAAACAAGGTTCATTTAATATTCAAGAATATAATTTATGCCCATTCTTTTAACTACATTATAGTCAAGGATATAATAGTCAAGGATATAATAGTCAAGGATATAATAGTCAAGGATATAATTCCTGTTGTTTTTTACTTTCAAAACAGGTCATATCATACTCAAGGATGTATTAATTTTTTTCTTATTTTCAGAAACTGTGTGGTATAATGCTTGAAGATGTATCAAATACTTTTTTACTTTCAGAAACTGGGGCGGTTTTATGCTCAAGGATGTATCAAATGTTTTTTTACTTTCAGAAACTGGGGCGGTTTTATGCTCAAGGATGTATCAAATGTTTTTTTATTTTCAGAAACTGGGGCGGTTTTATGCTCAAGGATATATCAAATATTTTTTACTTTCAGAAACTGGGATGGTTTTATGCTCAAGGATGTATCAATTTTGTTTATTTTCAGAAACTGGGGTGGTTTTATATCAAGGATGTATCAAATATTTTTTACTTTCAGAAACTGGGATGGTTTTATGCTCAAGGATGTATCAATTTTGTTTATTTTCAGAAACTGGGGTGGTTTTATATCAAGGATGTATCAAATATTTTTTACTTTCAGAAACTGGGGTGGTTTTATGCTCAAGGATGTATCAATTTTTTACTTTCAGAAACTGAATTGGTTTTATGCTCGAGGATGTAGGTTAATTCTGTTTAATGTTGCTCTCTTTAGTTTGATAGAAAGGGGGTGTATTATACTTAAGTTGTATTATACACAAAGAAATACGGTAAAGATTAGAAAAAAGGAAAGACAGAAAGAAAGAGGTGACATCAATAAATAAATGAATAAATAAATTAAAAATTACTGTAAAAAAAAAAAAAATCAAGGAAAAAAACAGGAAAACAACAAAAAAAAGGGTCCCAGCAACAGCTGGTGTCGACAGTTTTCTTTTGCGGGTCGATTGGTTGGTCCCTTACCTCATTATCACATCAACTATCCATACACAGGTTAGTAGTAGTAGTAGTTGTGGTAGTAGTAGTGGTAGTAGTGGTGGTGGTAGTGGTGGTGGTGGTGAGGAGGTGTTTTATTTTTAGAGGTCAGAGGTCACTGGCGAAACCATCAGCTTGCAACAGACGTTGAACATCCAATAGACCAGATTGCTGAACAAAGAAAGTTCCACAGTCAGCAGGGCTACACGTCCTCTCCACATACACTAGTCACACCGCATCACACCAACACCACAGCGCTCCACCAGATCACATCAACCATTGCTCACACCTAAGCCGCACCACACCACACCACACAATATATGCTATGCACATGCTCGACAAAGAGAGTTACGTCCTCTCCATGCACACTAGTCACACCGCATCACACCAACACCAGTGCTCTGCTGCATCACATCAACCATTGCGCACGCGTAGCTCACACCCCACCATACTAAATATGTTATTCACATGCTCAACAAAGGGAGTTACACAGTCGGTAGGGCTTAATGTCCTTTCCATGTGCACTAGTCACACCGCATCACACCAACACTACATCACAAGTCTCACACACAGGTCACATACACCACACCAGATGTCATGCACACACATACACTCAACAAAAGCAACAGAGCATGTCGTCCTCTCCACATGCACAATTCACATCGAACCAACACAATGCTGCACCACATCACATAGAGCTCACATTTGCCACATGTCTCACACATGCAGTCAACACGAGCCTCAGAACAGCAAAGCTCGACTTCCTCTCCATGTGCACAAGTCACACCGCATTGCAACGGCTTACCACATCACATACAAGTCACACACACACACGCAAACAGGAAGGGGAGACCAGCTGGGGACAGATGTATTGGAAGTAGTGGTTGTGGTAGAAGTAGTGGTGGTTGTGGTGATGGTGGTGGTGTCAACAGTAGGGAGCAAACTGTGACATGAGGCTATGGAAAAATGAAATTAAATTTCACTGCTCACACCCATGTAGATTTAACTGACCCCCTATGTGGTTGTATCCCATAGGAAGTTTCACAGAGGCCCCAGTCCTATCATTTTGTTTTTACAGCTCAGACCTATGAGGGTTTAGCTGACGTCCACAGGAGGTATCACAGATAGAGGCCTGAGTCCTATCATGTTTTACAGCTCACACCTATGTAGGTTTAGCTGACCTCCGATCAGAGGCCTCAGTCCTATCATGTTTTACAGCTCACACCTATGTAGGTTTAGCTGACCTCCGATCAGAGGCCTCAGTCCTATCATGTTTTACAGCTCACACCTATGTAGGTTTAGCTGACCTCCGATCAGAGGCCCCAGTCCTATCATGTTTTACAGCTCACACCTATGTAGGTTTAGCTGACCTCCGATCAGAGGCCTCAGTCCTATCATGTTTTACAGCTCACACCTATGTAGGTTTAGCTGACCTCCGATCAGAGGCCTCAGTCCTATCATGTTTTACAGCTCACACCTATGTAGGTTTAGCTGACCTCCGATCAGAGGCCTCAGTCCTATCATGTTGTTTTTACAGCTCAGACCTATGTGGGTTTAGCTGACCTCCGATCAGAGGCCTCAGTCCTATCATGTTTTACAGCTCACACCTATGTAGGTTTAGCTGACCTCCGATCAGAGGTCCCAGTCCTATCATGTTGTTTTTACAGCTCAGACCTATGTGGGTTTAGCTGACCTCCGATCAGAGGTCCCAGTCCTATCATGTTGTTTTTACAGCTCACACCTATGTGGGTTTAGCTGACCTCCGATCAGAGGTCCCAGTCCTATCATGTTGTTTTTACAGCTCACACCTATGTAGGTTTAGCTGACCTCCGATCAGAGGCCTCAGTCCTATCATGTTTTACAGCTCACACCTATGTAGGTTTAGCTGACCTCCGATCAGAGGCCTCAGTTCTATCATGTTTTACAGCTCACACCTATGTAGGTTTAGCTGACCTCCGATCAGAGGCCCCAGTCCTATCATGTTTTACAGCTCACACCTATGTAGGTTTAGCTGACCTCCGATCAGAGGCCCCAGTCCTATCATGTTTTACAGCTCACACCTATGTAGGTTTAGCTGACCTCCGATCAGAGGCCTCAGTCCTATCATGTTTTACAGCTCACACCTATGTAGGTTTAGCTGACCTCCGATCAGAGGCCTCAGTCCTATCATGTTTTACAGCTCACACCTATGTAGGTCTAGCTGACCTCCGATCAGAGGTCCCAGTCCTATCATGTTGTTTTTACAGCTCAGACCTATGTGGGTTTAACTGACCTCCTATGGGGTTGTATCTCATGAGGTTTCTTGAGTGTTTTAATGATAGGGACCCAGTCTTATGTTGTTGTTACAGCTCACCCCTATGTAGGTTTAGCAGGCCTCCTTCAAGGTTGTATCTCATAGGAAGTTTGTTGGGTGTTTTAATGATGGGGGTGCCAGTTTTATGTTGCTGTTGCAGCTCACAGCTATGCTGGTTTAGCTGAACTCCTGCGGGTGCAGGGCTTAGAGGTCAGGGTGTGGCTCAAGGTAGAGCTGCTACTTCCCCAAATTAAGAAGAGATCACAGCTCATAGTATGGGCAAGAGACCCAGAGGTAAACCCTGAGTAAGATGGTTGGATAACATCCATGAGCTTGGCTGGTCTAGCTTAGGAATCCAGCTGGATCGGTTGGAGGTGGTTACTTCAGACAGGACCCACTGGAAGGGATGTTTAAGGACTCTGTCCCATGATCTTACCAGGAATAAGTGGGGAAAGTATGTACATATATATACATATATATATATATATATATATATATTTATGTAATAAACAACATAAGACAATTATTCCATTTACCAAAGGTTTCACGAAGACAGACAAGCTCGACACAGACGTCTGTCTCAAGCTCGTCTGTCTTCGTGAAACCTTTGGTAAATGGAATAATTGTCTTATGTTGTTTATTACATAATTAAATAGGTCTGTAGCATACATAGCACTCTCCTTTCTTTTACCTTTCCTACGGAAACTATATATATATATATATATAATTGGTGTTGGATGCTTAAAGCGTCCGTATGTGGTAGGCCGTTTGAGCACTCAATGCTCTCACAGAGCAGAGTATGATATCACAGAAAAAAAGAGAATCAGTGTTGCGATGAATGGAATTTATTGGACATATTACAATCGTTTTGTAATATGTCCAATAAATTCCATTCATCGCAACACTGATTCTCTTTTTTTCTGTGATATATATACATCTATCTATCTATCTAAGGCGGGTAAAATTCCCGAGATCCATGGACGAGTTCTCTCCAGCGGTCTCTGTCCCTCATTATCGCTGCCATATCCTGCATCTCCAACAGACCAGTGTCTGTCCTTAGGGCATCAACATATGTTAACCTTGGTCTTCCTCTTCCAGTGTGTCCATGTAGGGGCTCCCAAAGGAGCACTGAGTGCAATGTCAACTCTGGATGTCGGTGAGCATGTCCAGCCAACCTCAGTCTCCTCTGTGTCACTTTTGAGCTGACTTTTGGGATGCTCCCATACAGCTCTGAGTTTTTCATCCTCAGTGTATACTGATTAATGTTCAGAGCCATCCTCAGCATTCTCGTGTAGCACCCATCCAACTATGTATTCTTTCATGCTATACAGATTGTCTCTTATTAAACCTTGATATGTTCTATTGTACATTTATATCATTAGATATTTATGATATATATGACATTCACTATTTTCTAATGATTAAATGCTCGAATTTATTCTTTGAATTTTTTCTTTGAGCTTATTTTGGGAGACAAAACACATGTTTGAGATTATCTCAAATGTGATATCTATAACTTTGAATGTTTTATATATATATATATCAGGAACGATCGACTTTCATCAAATTGGACCGAGGAAACAATGTTTCTATTGGTTTTTCCAATTGCTAATACTATCTATCGGTCGCAATTCCAGGTAGAAGGAGCAACGTGAAATAAAGTGTCTTGCTCAAGGACATAACGCATCACCTGGTCTGGGAATCGAACTCACAACCTCACGATTGCGAATCCAATTCTCTAACCACTCAGCCACACGCCTTATATATATATATATAACGAAGGAAATGTGGTAAGGAACCAGGTGGACCATAACGCACCAAAGTACTCAATACTTGGGGTTGTAGAGTGGGTAATAGGAACCAGTAAGACCCCGACGGCTGAGCTCAAGCCATTTCGACGGCTAATTCTGGACTAATTTAGTCCAGAATTAGCCGTCGAAACGGCTTGAGCTCAGCCGTCGGGGTCTTACTGGTTCCTATATATATATATATATATATAGTAATAATAATAAATTTGAAGACTAAAATCCAAAGAGGGCTCGATAAGGATAAATATATATAAAATATAAGAAACGTAGAGCAAATATTTATTAAAATAACAGATTAAAGTTTAAGCAAAGAATTGCTTAATCTGTTATTTTAATAAATATATATATATATATATATATACACACAAACTCAACTGATCTCACTTGGGGATCCAGCTAGAATAGGTGGAGACAGGTATTTCTGGCAGGACCCACTGAGGGAATGTTTGAGAACTCTACCCCCGTGACCCTTCCTGGAATGAGTGGGCAAAGAATAAGAATGAAAATGGTTAGGGTATTTGGTAGCAAACAGATCTAACAGTGTCAGGCCTTTTGGTAAACTGACCAGCCTTTCTTGGTTCTTGGGCAGGCTTCAGTAGAGTCCACTCTGTTGCAAGCATCTGGTTGAGTGAGGTCTTTGGTTTGGGGAGGGGTGGTACCTACCTACCTACCTCCCTATAGTTTCGAAGGGCCCTGAAAGAAGGGGGCCATGAGTATAGCCCTTCCCTCCAGTGAAAAAGAACAACAACAACAACAAAGAAAATAACAAACAAACCAGTCCTTCTACTTTTCTTCTTCTCGTCGCATGACATATGCACAATGGCTTGCATAAGAGAAACCCTATAGTTTCTGTTGATTACTGACACGGGTGGGAGGGGGATGTTATATATAGCGGGTTTATTGGATATATGGACCATTATACACACTGGGAAATTTGTTATTAATAAATGTATATGGCTTGCATAAGAGAAACCCTATAGTTTATGTTGATTATTGGATATATCTTGTTGTTGTATGATAGCTGTACAATAGTTAGAGAGACAGATGGAGACTGGTGAGCCTGGCTAAGGTGTCATTTGTAGTAGTATGGATTGCTTCATGGCTGCCAGGGAAGCTTCTGAGGGGGAGGGGACAATCCTGAACAACATGGAGTCCTGTCTTGTCAGGGTCCCCACAGTGACATGCTGGGCTGTCCTAGCATGTATTGTGCAGGGAAACATCTGAGGGGGAGGGGACAATCCTGAACAACATGGAGTACTGTCTTGTCAGGGTCCCCACAGTGACATGCTGGGCTGTCCTAGCATGTATTGTGCAGGGAAACATCTGAGGGGGAGGGGACAATCCTGAACAACATGGAGTACTGTCTTGTCAGGGTCCCCACAGTGACATGCTGGGCTGTCCTAGCATGTATTGTGCAGGGAAACATCTGAGGGGGAGGGGACAATCCTGAACAACATGGAGTACTGTCTTGCCAGGGTCCCCACAGTGACATGTTGGGCTGTCCTAGCATGTATTGTGCAGGGAAACATCTGAGGGGAGGGGACAATCCTGAACAACATGGAGTACTGTCTTGTCAGGGTCCCCAGTGACATGCTGGGCTGTCCTAGCATGTATTGTGCAGGGAAACATCTGAAGGGGAGGGGACAATCCTGAACAACATGGAGGACTGTCTTGTCAGGGTCCCCACAGTGACATGCTGGGCTGTCCTAGCATGTATTGTGCAGGGAAACATCTGAGGGGGAGGGGACAATCCTGAACAACATGGAGTACTGTCTTGTCAGGGTCCCCACAGTGACATGCTGGGCTGTCCTAGCATGTATTGTGCAGGGAAACATCTGAGGGGGAGGGGACAATCCTGAACAACATGGAGTACTGTCTTGTCAGGGTCCCCACAGTGACATGCTGGGCTGTCCTAGCATGTATTGTGCAGGGAAACATCTGAAGGGGAGGGGACAATCCTGAACAACATGGAGTACTGTCTTGTCAGGGTCCCCACAGTGACATGCTGGGCTGTCCTAGCATGTATTGTGCAGGGAAACATCTGAGGGGGAGGGGACAATCCTGAACAACATGGAGTACTGTCTTGTCAGGGTCCCCACAGTGACATGCTGGGCTGTCCTAGCATGTATTGTGCAGGGAAACATCTGAAGGGGAGGGGACAATCCTGAACAACATGGAGTACTGTCTTGTCAGGGTCCCCACAGTGACATGCTGGGCTGTCCTAGCATGTATTGTGCAGGGAAACATCTGAAGGGGAGGGGACAATCCTGAACAACATGGGGTGCTGTCTTGTCAGGGTCCCCACAGTGACATGTTGGGCTGTCCTAGCATGTATTGTGCAGGGAAACATCTGAGGGGGAGGGGACAATCCTGAACAACATGGAGTACTGTCTTGTCAGGGTCCCCACAGTGACATGCTGGGCTGTCCTAGCATGTATTGTGCAGGGAAACATCTGAAGGGGAGGGGACAATCCTGAACAACATGGAGTACTGTCTTGTCAGGGTCCCCACAGTGACATGCTGGGCTGTCCTAGCATGTATTGTGCAGGGAAACATCTGAAGGGGAGGGGACAATCCTGAACAACATGGAGTACTGTCTTGTCAGGGTCCCCACAGTGACATGCTGGGCTGTCCTAGCATGTATTGTGCAGGGAAACATCTGAAGGGGAGGGGACAATCCTGAACAACATGGAGGACTGTCTTGTCAGGGTCCCCACAGTGACATGCTGGGCTGTCCTAGCATGTATTGTGCAGGGAAACATCTGAAGGGGAGGGGACAATCCTGAACAACATGGGGTACTGTCTTGTCAGGGTCCCCACAGTCACATGTTGGGCTGTCCTAGCATGTATTGTGCAGGGAAACATCTGAAGGGGAGGGGACAATCCTGAACAACATGGAGGACTGTCTTGTCAGGGTCCCCACAGTCACATGTTGGGCTGTCCTAGCATGTATTGTGCAGGGAAACATCTGAAGGGGAGGGGACAATCCTGAACAACATGGAGGACTGTCTTGTCAGGGTCCCCACAGTCACATGTTGGGCTGTCCTAGCATGTATTGTGCAGGGAAACATCTGAAGGGGAGGGGACAATCCTGAACAACATGGAGGACTGTCTTGTCAGGGTCCCCACAGTGACATGCTGGGCTGTCCTAGCATGTATTGTGCAGGGAAACATCTGAAGGGGAGGGGACAATCCTGAACAACATGGAGTCCTGTCTTGTCAGGATCCCCACAGTGACATGCTGGGCTGTCCTAGCATGTATTGTGCAGAGAAACATCTGAGGGGGAGGGGACAATCCTGAACAACATGGAGTCCTGTCTTGTCAGGATCCCCACAGTGACATGCTGGGCTGTCCTAGCATGTATTGTGCAGAGAAACATCTGAGGGGGAGGGGACAATCCTGAACAACATGGAGTACTGTCTTGTCAGGGTCCCCACAGTGACATGCTGGGCTGTCCTGGCATGTATTGGGCAGGGAAACATCTGAGGGGGAGGGGACAATCCTGAACAACATGGAGGACTGTCTTGTCAGGGTCCCCAGTGACATGCTGGGCTGTCCTGGCATGTATTGTGCAGGGAAACATCTGAGGGGGAGGGGACAATCCTGAACAACATGGAGTACTGTCTTGTCAGGGTCCCCACAGTGACATGCTGGGTTGTCCTAGCATGTATTGTGCAGGGAAACATCTGAGGGGGAGGGGACAATCCTGAACAACATGGAGGACTGTCTTGTCAGGGTCCCCCCAGTGACATGCTGGGCTGTCCTGGCATGTATTGTGCAGGGAAACATCTGAGGGGGAGGGGACAATCCTGAACAACATGGAGTCCTGTCTTGTCAGGATCCCCACAGTGACATGCTGGGCTGTCCTAGCATGTATTGTGCAGAGAAACATCTGAGGGGGAGGGGACAATCCTGAACAACATGGAGTACTGTCTTGTCAGGGTCCCCACAGTGACATGCTGGGCTGTCCTGGCATGTATTGGGCAGGGAAACATCTGAGGGGGAGGGGACAATCCTGAACAACATGGAGGACTGTCTTGTCAGGGTCCCCAGTGACATGCTGGGCTGTCCTGGCATGTATTGTGCAGGGAAACATCTGAGGGGGAGGGGACAATCCTGAACAACATGGAGTACTGTCTTGTCAGGGTCCCCACAGTGACATGCTGGGTTGTCCTAGCATGTATTGTGCAGGGAAACATCTGAGGGGGAGGGGACAATCCTGAACAACATGGAGGACTGTCTTGTCAGGGTCCCCCCAGTGACATGCTGGGCTGTCCTGGCATGTATTGTGCAGGGAAACATCTGAGGGGGAGGGGACAATCCTGAACAACATGGAGTACTGTCTTGTCAGGGTCCCCACAGTGACATGCTGGGCTGTCCTAGCATGTATTGTGCAGGGAAGCTTCTGAGGGGGAGGGGACAATCCTGAACAACATGGAGTACTGTCTTGTCAGGGTCCCCACAGTGACATGTTGGGCTGTCTTTCATTTCCATCGATGGAGATGTGAGCTGTGTGTATGTGTGTGCATGGGGGTGGAGCACAATTTGATGATCCCAGACCTCATTCTTTTATGGAGTAGAGGAAGGTTGAGAGTGGAACTCATGAAGATCTGACCAAGGAAATAATGTTCTCCTTGGTCTCTCCATTGTTGATACTCTCTGTCAGTTACAACTCCTGACAGAAGGAGAAACGTGAAATAAAGTGTCTTGCTCAAGGACATAGCACATCACCTAGCCAGAGAACGGGAATCGAACTCGCAACCTCACGATTGCGAATCCTATTCTCTAACCACTAAACCACACACCTAAGGTAATACAAGGGAAATTAAAATAGAGCATGAACTCCCTCAGAATGTGGGGTGATTGTGAAATGTGGGTAACATGTTCCTTAACCCTTTAATGTTCAAACTGGCCAAAACCGGCCAGAATTCTTTACCTTTTTCTGTTGAAACTGGCTGTAACTGGTCACTCAAACTGATGTTAGGGTATTGTTCTCAAAATAAATACTTTCAAAATCTCATAGATTTGATATTATGTGAGGTAAAGCCTTTACTGTGAAAATATAATAGTTAAGGGTATGTTGGCCATGGGAAGAGCTGTTTGTACACTCTTATTAAAGGACGAGGTTCCTCAGAGAGTGGGGCAATTGTGAAACGGGACTAACAAGTTCCATAGGTATGTTGGTAACGAGAAGAGCTGTTTGTCTACTTCCAGTAGGGCAGAGGGCAAAGTGTCCTCTCAGAATGTAGGGCAATAAAGAAATAGTGGGGGGGGGGGGGGTAACAGGGTTTCTCAGATGTGTGTGGTTTGCAGGACAATGTGGGAATGGGGAAGGGCTGAAAGGGCAATA
>OZ024764.1:14478224-14485724 GCA_964016885.1 Eledone cirrhosa | reverse complement strand
TCTCCCAGAAACCAGTGTCTGCCCTTAGGGCATCGACATATATCAACCTCGGTCTCCCTCTTCCAGTGTGTCCATGCAGGGGCTCCCACAGGAGTACTGAATGCTGTGTCAACTCTTGGATGTCGGTGAGCATGTCCAGCTAACCAATATCCAGAGTGGATAAATATATATATATATATATATTATTCAGAATATTTATAAATGAAGACATTCACATAATCAAAATATATGTTTTATTATATATATTTCGAAGGTACTGTGCTGTTTCTTCAGTACGTCCACGTCAGATAAATATATATCAACAACAACATCAATTTACGTCCACTTTTCCCTGCTTGCAAGGGTGGGACGGGAAGTGATTCTGGCTTGATTTCTACAGCTGGATGCCCTTCCTAACACCAACCTCATTTACCCGGTCTGAGAATTGAACTCACAACCTTTCGATTGCAAGGCCAATGCTCTAACCACTAAGCCATGTGCCTCATATATATATATTGGCCTTGCAATCGAAAGGTTGTGAGTTCAATTCTCAGACCGGGTGATGTGTTGTTTCCTTGAGCAAGACACTTTATTTCACATTGCTCCAGTTTACTCAGCTGTAGAAATGAGATGATAGGGACTGGGGTCCCTATCATTCCACTGCAAAGTGGTCGTGGAGGTGCCACAGCAAAAAAGCACCCAGCACTCACTGTAAATGAGGTTGGTGTTAGGAAGGGCATCCAGCTGTAGAAATCAAGCCAGAATCAGTTCCCGTCACACCCTTGCTATCAGGGAAAAGTGGACGTAAAATGATGATGATGATGATGAAATGATATATATATAATATAAGTGAGAGAATATGCTCCGAAATCATTAGACATGTCCGTCGAACCTGCGGGTCCAGAATCAGACAGATCCACACAATGATCGCGGCTCAAGCTGTCCGCCGGGGAAACAATTGTAACACACAATAAATTGAGTTCAGATGCAGCACTGATTTTTCGTTTTATATTATATCACACTCTGCTCTGTAAGAGCATAGAGTGCTCAACCGGCATACCGCCTATGGAATCATCTTAGCTACCATTAAACACACACACACATATATATATACATATATATATATATATATATATATACTTTGTTTTTGTACACACAAAAAAAACAAGATGGTGTAGGACAGAACAAAGGAGAGACAACTCAATCTGTATAAAATGTCAAAAAGTAAAAATATATGTAGTTTGTAGGTTTAGCAGAGAGAGAGTGAGAGGAGCAGAAGTGTTCAGCAGAGAATTAATTTATATATGGAAGTTGGTTTAAAACAACACACAACACACCATACTACATATCACTGCATCACAACCCACCATACCACATCACAACATAACACACCATACTATGACAAAACTCAACACATTACATCACACCACACAACACAACACAAAACACATCACAACACACCATACCACATCACAACATAACACACCATACTATGACAAAACTCAACACATTACATCACACCACACCACAACACAACACAACACACCATACCACAACATAACACACCATACTATGACAAAACTCAACACATTACATCACACCACACCACAACACAACACACCATACCACATTACAACATAACACACCATACTATGACAAAACTCAACACATTACATCACACCACACAACACAACACAAAACACATCACAACACACCATACCACATCACAACACATCACACCACACAACATAAAACACAACACACATCACAACACAACACACCATACCACATCACAACATACCACAACAATACACCACACCATACAACATCATACACTACCTCATAACATAACACACCGCATCACAACGTACCATAATACACCATACCACATTACATGACACCACACCACATTACATAACACATGACAACACACCACACCACATTACATCACAACACACCACACCACACCACAGCGTACCACAATAATACACCACACCACACGACAACACATGCTGCATTACATAACAATACACTTTACATCAAACTGCACTAAAATGCATTCTTACAACACGATACACACAAACGTACATGCATCATACACACACAGATTGAGACACATGCAGCACACACACACATTGAGACATACATACACACAACTACAGCTAGTCACACACACACACATAGACACACACACACAATACCGACTGACATACACACAACTACAGCTAGTCACACACACACAGATAGACACACACACACAATACCGACTGACATACACACAACTACAGCTAGTCACACACACACAGATAGACACACACACACAATACCGACTGACATACACATACACACACAATACTGACTGATATACACACACACACACCAACTAACAGATGCACACACACACACACACATAAACACGCATACACACACACAAACAAAACAAGAACATATACATGCATGCATGCACACACATGCACAACATACAAAATACTGACTGACACAACACACACACACACACACTGACACACACACAACACACACACACACACACACACAGACACACACAACACACACACACACACACATTAGTAACACCTACTACTATTATTATTGTTAATAGTTAATAATACCACATATATATAAAAACAAAGCACCATGCCCTTACCAACCTTTGTGTGTGTGTGTGTGTACAGGTGAGCGTGCGTGTGTGTGTGCTAGTGTGTGTATGTGAGTGCTGGTGTGCGTATGTGAGTGCTGGTGTGTGTATGTGAGTGCTGGTGTGTGTATGTGAGTGCTGGTGTGTGTATGTGAGTGCTGGTGTGTGTATGTGAGTGCTGGTGTGCGTATGTGAGTGCTGGTGTGCGTATGTGAGTGCTGGTGTGTGTATGTGAGTGCTGGTGTGTGTGTGTGTGCTGGTGTGTGTATGTGAGTGCTGGTGTGTGTGTGTGAGTGCTGGTGTGTGTGTGTGTGTGTTGGTGTATGTGTGTGTGCTGGTGTGTGTATGTGAGTGCTGGTGTGTGTATGTGAGTGCTGGTGTGTGTATGTGAGTGCTGGTGTGTGTATGTGAGTGCTGGTGTGTGTGTGTATGCTGGTGTGTGTATGTGAGTGCTGGTGTGTGTATGTGAGTGCTGGTGTGTGTATGTGAGTGCTGGTGTGTGTGTGTGTGCTGGTGTGTGTATGTGAGTGCTGGTGTGTGTATGTGAGTGCTGGTGTGTGTATGTGAGTGCTGGTGTGTGTGTGTGTGCTGGTGTGTGTATGTGAGTGCTGGTGTGTGTGTGTGTGCTGGTGTGTGTATGTGAGTGCTGGTGTGTGTGTGTGTGCTGGTGTGTGTATGTGAGTGCTGGTGTGTGTATGTGAGTGCTGGTGTGTGTATGTGAGTGCTGGTGTGTGTGTGTATGTGAGTGCTGGTGTGTGTATGTGAGTGCTGGTGTGTATGTGAGTGCTGGTGTGTATGTGAGTGCTGGTGTGCGTATGTGAGTGCTGGTGTGTGTATGTGAGTGCTAGTGTGTGTATGTGAGTGCTGGTGTGCGTATGTGAGTGCTGGTGTGTGTATGTGAGTGCTGGTGTGTGTGCTGGTGTATGTGTGTGTGTGCTGGTGTGTGTGTGTGTGTGTGCTGGTGTGTGTATGTGAGTGCTGGTGTGTGTGTGTGTGTGTGTGTGTGCTGGTGTATGTGTGTATTCGTGTCAAGAGGTGTGGTAGAGTGAGGTTCAAATGACTAGTGTCCAGTACCTGTATTACCAATATAATTTGACCCCTGTCCCCTCCCACCATCAAATTTCTGGCCCTCTGTCTAGGTTAGAAAGCATTAACATTATTGTGGATTTTCAGTAATCGGTAGAGCATCAGACACCATGCTTTATAGCATAGAGTTATGGCCCTTTATGGTCCGAGTTCAAATCCCACCGAGGTTAACTTTGCCTTTCTTCCTTACGGGGGTCGATAAAATAAAGTACCAGTAATACACTGGAGTAATTGCTGGCCTTGTGCCAATTGTAGAAACAATTATTTCAGGGTCGATAAAATAAAGTACCAGTAATACACTGGGGTAATTGCTGGCCTCGTGCCTAATGTAGAAACAATTATTATATTTTCTTGGCAGTGGATTGGCAGTATCTGTAGAGGGTCGGACGCCATGCTTTGACGCATAGAGTTACGGCCCTTGCCATTCTGAGTTCAAATCCCGCCGAGGTTAACTTTGCCTTTCATCCTTACGGGCTCGATAAAATAAAGTACCAGTAATGCACTGAGATAATTGCTGGCCTTGTGCCAAAAGTAGAAACAATTATTATTATTATTATCTGAAGGCACATGGCTTAGTGGTTAGAGCATTGGGCTTGCAATCGAAAGGTTGTGAGTTTAATTCTCAGACCGGGTGATGTGTTGTTTCCTTGAGCAAGACACTTTATTTCACATTGCTCCAGTTTACTCAGCTGTAGAAATGAGATGATAGGGACTGGGGTCCCTATCATTCCACTGCAAAGTGGTTGTGGAGGTGCCACGGCAAAAAAGCACCCGGCACTCACTGTAAGTGAGGTTGGTGTTAGGAAGGGCATCCAGCTGTAGAGATCAAGCCAGAATCAGTTCCCGTCCCACCCTTCCAAGCAGGGAAAAAGTGGACGTAAAATGAAATGATGAAATGATGATTATCAGCTGAGTCCAGCCTGGTGGACATTTGAAAAGGAAAAATCAGGGTGGAGAGGGAAGTGCTCTCTTCCCAGCAATTTGTTGAAAGATGGGTGAGAGAGGCAAGCATGGTCAGAGTGAATGGACCTGTTCTGAGGATGCACTTGTAAATTGGAAATGGAAAACTGGGAGAGGGCACTTGCCCTGGTGGTCAGGGTCACCCGTGGCTTTTTTAATGTGCTTTCTCCACAAATGTCCCTCGGAAGTCTCCCCCCCCTATTGGGGAATTTTCCTTAGTTTCTTTTTTTTTTTTTTTTTTTGTCATTTATCTGTATTATTGTGTTTTTTTTCTTTACACGCAGAAATGCCCATTTGTACCGTCCTGTGCTGTCCTTAATGTTATACTTTATGTCAACCCTTGTGGTTAATAAAGAAACTATTATTATTATTTTTATTATTATAGCTTAGTTGACCTTGTGCCTACATATAAAAAAAAAAAATCATTATTATTATTATTATTATTATTGTTATTACTATAGCTTAGGTTACCTCGTGCCTGAATTAAAAACCATTATTGTTATTATTATTATTATTATTACTACTATTGATGACACTTCACCACACTTACCGTCTCGGGTTCTGAAGGGGGTGAAGATGGCTGAAAGGGATTGAAAATAAAACAAAAAATTCAAGATATTAAAAGACCCCTATTTAAAATTTTTTTTTTTTAACCTGCTGCCTGGTCCCTTGACCCTCTTGTCACTGTAATTACTGGTATCTCTGATAAGGAACCAAAGGGGGAACAGGGTGGAGGAAGAGAGAGAGAACATTTTAGTAGGTAAAACAGAAAAGGAAGTTTAGCATTCCATATCCATTATCAGGGCCTCCAAGACCAGTGGGAAGAGAGGGAGAAGCAGTACCTTCATATCCACTATTAGGGCCTCCCATATATTAAAACAGTTAAGAAACCTTCTATGAGATACAACCACACAGGAGACCAGCTAAACCTACATAGAAGTGAGCTGTAATAATAGCATGATAGGATTAGGGGCCTCTAGCATTAAAACACTCAAGAAACCTCCTAGGATATGCAACCACATAGAGGGCTAGCTAACCCTACATAGGTGTGAGCTGTAACAACATGATAGAACTGGGGTCCCTCTCATTAAAACACCCAAGAAACTTCCTATGAGATACAACCTTGTAGGAGGCTAGCTAACCCTACATAGGTGTGAGCTGTAACAACATGATAGAACTGGGGTCCCTCTCATTAAAACACCCAAGAAACTTCCTATGAGATACAACCTTGTAGGAGGCCAGCTAACCCTACATAGGTGTGAGCTGTAACAACATGATAGAACTGGGGTCCCTATCATTAACCCTTTAGCATTTAAACCGACCATATCCGGCCAGAATTCTCTAACCTCTTTCTGTTCAAACCAGCCATAACTGCCCACTCATACTGATGTTAAGGTATTGTTCTCAAAATGAATGACATCAAAATCTCGTAGATTCGATATTATGTGGGATAATTATGTAAGATAAAGCCTTCACCACAAAAATACAACTGTATATATAAAGTAATGTAAATGCTAAAAGGTTAAAACACCCTAAAAACCTCCTATGAGATACAACCACATAGAAGACTAGCTAAACCTACATGGGTGTGAGCTGTAACAGTAGTAACACTACTTCTAGAAAACAGAACTTGAGGGGGAGAGGAAGGGAGGGCTGCTTACATTAGAAGTGTTTGTGTTAAATGAAAAGAAATGTCTTTAACAGGGAATAAGAAAAAAAACAACATAACGAAGTGAACATTGTCAGTAAGTGGGAGCATAACATAAAACTTAAGGGTGGGTGGTTGTGCAATAGGAGTGGGTGTAAAAAGTGAAAGGGGTGAGATAAAACAATTAAACATAGATGTTATGGTGGCATGGTGAACATTATACACAAGTACGTATGCGTGTGCGTGTGTGTGTGTATATATATATATATATATATATATATATATATATATGACATTTTTTTCCAATTCCAACCCACCCGTCCCCTCAATCTATCTTATTTCTCATTCTTTTTTCTGATGAAGGACTAGCGTCCAAAACGTTAAGACCCTCTCCCTGCTATATCAAGCATTAAACTAATATATTCCTTCCATATACTGTACCGATTGTGTGGTTATTTCTGTTTACCTTTTACATACATACATATATTAACCTGTTGCTTTTCTCATTGCTTCGGTGTCGTGGCTAGGCTTGCCTGCCACAGCTTTCAATTTGTCATGTTGTCTAACGAATGTTATTACTCTGAGAGCCCTCATAGAGTGCTTGGCTGCATAATCCCTCATTGTATCTCATTGGCTTGGCTACAGCTGAAGATTCGATTTTACTAAACTTCCATTTATGATCACCATCATCATTTTACGTCCGCTTTTCCCTGCTTGCAAGGGTGGGACTTATATATATATATATATATATAACAAAGGAATTGTGGTAAGGAACCAAATGGACCATAACGCACCAGAGTACTCAATACTTAGGGTAGTAGAGTGGGAAATAGGAAAAAAGTATGACCCCGATGGCAGAGCTCAATCCGTTTCAACGGCTATTTCTGGACTCAGTTCATCGTCCAGAAATAGCCATCGAAATGGCTTGAGCTCTGCCATCGGGTTCATACTTTTTTCCTATATATATGGCAGGACATGGCAGCGATAATGAGGGACAGAGATCGTTGGAGAGAACTCGTCCATGGATCTCGGGAATTTTACCCGCCTTAGAATATATATATAATTCAAGAATGAAGAGTGACATGGTTGGCTATACAATAAGGGCTTTATTCACATTGCTGACAATTGTTTCTTTGATCTGGTAGGTCTAGAGTCTAGAGTTCGCTACTCG
>OZ024764.1:14460724-14473224 GCA_964016885.1 Eledone cirrhosa | reverse complement strand
TGATAGGGACTGGGGTCCCTATCATTCCACTGCAAAGTGGTCGTGGAGGTGCCACGGCAAAAAAGCACCCAGCACTCACTGTAAATGAGGTTGGTGTTAGGAAGGGCATCCAGCTGTAGAAATCAAGCCAGAATCAGTTCCTGTCCCACCCTTGCAAGCAGGGAAAAGTGGACGTAAAATGAAATGATGAATGATGATATATATATATATATATGGGATAACTAGTTATCGTTTTAGATAATCTAGTTAGAGGTTGTGAGTACCCAGTATTCCGATGATTTGATCAGAGAGACACACTGTATTTAAGGTCCAGTGACGCAATTTCGAGTGATCAGCAGCCTTTAGACTCACCTGATCAGCAGCCTTTAGACTCACCTGATCAGCAGCCTTTAGACTCACTTGATCAGCAGCCTTTAGACTCACTTGATCAGCAGCCTTTAGACTCACCTGATCAGCAGCCTTTAGACTCACCTGATCAGCAGCCTTTAGACTCACCTGATCAGCAGCCTTTAGACTCACCTGATCAGCAGCCTTTAGACTCACCTGATCAGCAGCCTTTAGACTCACCTGATCAGCAGCCTTTAGACTCACCTGATCAGCAGCCTTTAGACTCACCTGATCAGCAGCCTTTAGACTCACCTGATCAGCAGCCTTTAGACTCACCTGATCAGCAGCCTTTAGACTCACTTGATCAGCAGCCTTTAGACTCACCTGATCAATGAAACAATTGTTAATACTGTAAATAAAACCCCTTTTTGTACAGCCGACCATGTTATTCTTCACTCTTTCACTACTAAATATATATATATTGGTATATATATATATTGGTATCACAACAAAAGGTGCCCAGCCCACATTGTAAATGTCATCATCATCATCATTCGTCGACTACTGTCGAGATGATGGATCTCACTCTCATGCCCCAGAATTCCCTGTCCCCCATCACTGCCCCCAGGTTCTGTCTGCTGATTCCCGTATCCCTAGAGGTAACGTCAGGGAATGACAGCTTCCTACTCCTAGTCAGGCTGGAGTCAGGGTTCCAGAGCAAGAGAGCGGATATGATTTCATTGCTGACAGTGGCCAGCAAATTGAGCTCTCCGGGATTTTAGAAGGGCAGAGGCTCGAGGGAGTTTGCCATAGATTTTAGACAAGGTGGGATGTCGTTGATGTTAGGAAGGGCCTCCAGCCATAGAAACCTGTATGCGCAAGACACGGTCACTTGATTTCACTTGTCCCACAACAGGACAACTCGTCTAACTCCTGCTGAATCAAGACTGACTCGAGCTTTAACAACAAGGAATGACACATTAGATAATGTAGTCCATGATACACTATGTCTGTATATAAGACAGGACACATTAGACAATGTAGTCCTAGATACACTGTGTCTGTATATAAGACAGGACACATTAGATAATGTAGTCCTAGGTACACTGTGTCTGTATATAAGACAGGACACATTAGATAATGTAGTCCATGATACACTATGTCTGTATATAAGACAGGACACATTAGACAATGTAGTCCTAGATACACTGTGTCTGTATATAAGACAGGACACATTAGATAATGTAGTCCTAGGTACACTGTGTCTGTATATAAGACAGGACACATTAGATAATGTAGTCCTAGATACACTGTGTCTGTATATAAGACAGGACACATTAGACAATGTAGTCCTAGGTACACTGTGTCTGTATATAAGACAGGACACATTAGATAATGTAGTCCTAGGTACACTGTGACTGAATGAAAGGCAAGATGGCCACAGCTGGAACATCTTTGATCATAGGTCTCCAGGATCAGGACTGACCTGGGGCTAAACAGCCATCCTCCTACCACTATCACCACAACAACAAGTACAATGAAATGCTGGTTCAACTCCAAGTAAAGTGCCCTTACCTTCGTTCATCTTCCAGCTTGTTCTGTAGTTCATTTTTCTCCATCTCCAATTGCTGGGCGATGTTCTTCCATTTAATGAGGGCATCATCTGCGGAATCTTTAAACCTGTCATGTTCTGACCTCATCACAGCCAAATCTCCTTCCGCCTAGAGAAGAGAACGACACCAAAAGAAAGTAGGGCAACCAGTTACATAGAAGATGGGGAGGGGGTGAATATGTTACGGTTGAGGCATGGTTTCACAATGAAATACACCCAGTACACTCTGTATTGTGGCAGTGGTGTCATGATAAAAATCACTCAGTACACTTTGTAATGTGATTTAAATAGCAGCCCTTTAAAATTGGTGGCTCTGTTTCATAGAACCAGAACTGGGTTTCATGGTTTACTAAAGAATTTTGAGTGATTTGCTAAAATTATTAATTATTTCATTATTAAAATATTAACTTAACATATGGTTCTGATATAAAATTATGTTGGAAGATTTGTTAATGTAAAAAGGAACCCTTTTGGAAACCACAAGTAGTTACTAATAACCAGGGGCACAAGCTCTCCTATCCCAATTTGCTGGCCACTGCCATCGTGCCACCTCTGAGGCTGTGTCTCCATTAGTGCTCTAGAAACCACAAGCAGTCACTAATAACAGGGGACACAAGCTCTCCTATCCCTGATTTGCTGGCCACTGCCATCGTGCCACCTATGAGGCTGTGTCCCCATTAGTGTTGTAGAAACCACAAGCAGTCACTAATAACAAGGGACACAAGCTCTCCTATCCCTGATTTGCTGGCCACTGCCATCGTGCCACCTATGAGGCTGTGTCCCCATTAGTGCTGTAGAAACCACAAGCAGTCACTAATAACAGGGGACACAAGCTCTCCTATCCCCGATTTGCTGGCCACTGCCATCGTGCCACCTATGAGGCTGTGTCCCCATTAGTGCTTTGGAAACCACAAGCAGTCACTAATAAGAGGGGACACAAGCTCTCCTATCCTAATTTACTGGCCACTGCCATCGTGCCACCTCTGAGGCTGTGTCCCCATTAGTGCTGTAGAAACCACAAGCAGTCACTAATAACAAGGGACACAAGCTCTCCTATCCCTGATTTGCTGGCCACTGCCATCGTGCCACCTATGAGGCTGTGTCCCCATTAGTGCTGTAGAAACCACAAGCAGTCACTAATAACAGGGGACACAAGCTCTCCTATCCCTGATTTGCTGGCCACTGCCATCGTGCCACCTATGAGGCTGTGTCCCCATTAGTGCTGTAGAAACCACAAGCAGTCACTAATAACAAGGGACACAAGCTCTCCTATCCCTGATTTGCTGGCCACTGCCATCGTGCCACCTATGAGGCTGTGTCCCCATTAGTGCTGTAGAAACCACAAGCAGTCACTAATAACAAGGGACACAAGCTCTCCTATCCCCGATTTGCTGGCCACTGCCATCGTGCCACCTCTGAGGCTGTGTCCCCATTAGTGCTGTAGAAACCACAAGCAGTCACTAATAACAGGGGACACAAGCTCTCCTATCCCCGATTTGCTGGCCACTGCCATCGTGCCACCTATGAGGCTGTGTCCCCATTAGTGCTGTAGAAACCACAAGCAGTCACTAATAACAAGGGACACAAGCTCTCCTATCCTTGATTTGCTGGCCACTGCCATCGTGCCACCTATGAGGCTGTGTTCCCATTAGTGCTGTAGAAACCACAAGCAGTCACTAATAACAAGGGACACAAGCTCTCCTATCCCCGATTTGCTGGCCACTGCCATCGTGCCACCTATGAGGCTGTGTCCCCATTAGTGCTGTAGAAACCACAAGCAGTCACTAATAACAGGGGACACAAGCTCTCCTATTCCGATGTCATCTCCAGAGATTCTGGTGTTGAAATCCAGGACTTGGCAACAGCAATGAACGACAGACCCCTGTGGAAATCAATTGTTGGGTCCATTTCAGCTGAGGCCACCGAATGATGATGATGATGATGATGATATCAATTAATTAATTAAGAATTTTGAAGGATTTATTAAATTAATAATTATTTCATTACTACGATAGTAACTTAACATATGGTTCTTATAAAAAATTATGTTGGAAGATTTTAATTTAAATAGGAACCCTTTAACCCTTTAGCATTTAAACCACCCATATCCGGCCAGAATTCTCTCACCTCTTTCTGTTCAAACTGGCCATAACAGGCCACTCATACTTATGTTAAGGTATTCTTCTCAAACTAAATAATATCAAAATATTGTAGATTCGATATTATGCGAGATAATTATGTGAGGTAAAGTCTTTACTGCAAAAATACAACATATATAGAGTAATCATCATCATCATCATCATCATCATCATCATTTTACGTCCGCTTTTCCCTGCTTGCAAGGGTCGGATGGGTCCTATTCAGCACAGCATCTCTCCACTTGTCACGGTCCTTTGTCATCTCCTCGGTGAGTTTCAACGATCTGAGGTCTGCTCTCACCACCTCCGCCCATGTAAAATGCTAAAGGGTTAAAATGGGTGGTTTTGTTCTTCATAGGACCAGAGCTGGTTAGAGGGAGGAGGCGGCTTTCCCTTTTGAAGGGTTAATCAAGTTATGAGCACTCACCTGGTCTACTTTGGCTGCGGCCCTAGCAACCTCAGATCTTTCTAATTCTCGCTCCCTTAGTAGCTGCTCAATGTGTTCCTCCTTCTCTTTTAAGGCTTTCTACAAATAGGGAGAAAATATCATAAGAATACATAGAGAGCTAAAAAAAATGGGGGAGCGGGGTATACTGTAGCCTGCAGAATATAAGAATAACAGTTAAGTACATATATGAGTATATGGGCAACAGTTATTTGAGTATATATGGGAGGGTATATATATATATATATATATGCAAAAGTACTATTTAAATTGTTGGGATACAACAAGTAAATATTTTTATAACTGATATAAAGCACTCAACAAGTATTTGGAGTAGATATACGATATTAACAAATGGAAACTATATTTATAAAACCATATTTATTTCATTATACATATTTCAAGGATACCAAGTTAAATTATGGTATGCCTTCATCAGACAAAATACAACATATATCAGTTTTACAAATAAGCGTTGACGTACCCTTTCAAAATGCGACCATTACTTTTGGACCATTACTATCCTGATGTCCTCCAAAAGTAATGGTCGCATTTTGAAAGGGTACGTCAACGCTTATTTGTAAAACTGATATATATTGTATTTTTTGTCTGATGAAGGCATGCCATAATTTAACTTGGTATCCTTGAAATATGTATAATGAAATAAATATGGTTTTATAAATATAGTTTCCATTTGTTAATATCGTATATATATATATATATATAGATAATTTAATATATCTACTAACATAAGCGCACAGATGTATGCTAATGCCAGCAAATACACAGGTTATGTCATAGTACCTAGGTGGTTCAATGCAGGAGGATGCAGAACAATAATATAACAGACGTAAAATAAGAAAATTTAAAAAAAAATTTTTTTTTAAAAATTTTAACTTACTTAAATTTTCACTCCGGAGTGAAAATTTAAGTAAGTAAGTTAAAATTTTTAAAAAAAATTTTTTTTTTAAATTTTCTTATTTTACGTCTGTTATATATATATATATATATATATATATATCATCATCATCATCATCATCAACGTTTAACGTCCGTGTTCCACGCTTGCATGGGTTTGGACGGGGGTAGTCCCACTTGAGGCAAGAGTGATTGTCTTGCTCGCATAGGACTGTCTGGCAGGTTTCCTACAGTTGGATGCCCTTCCTAACACCAACCACATTTACCACATTTCGTTATATATATATATATATATATATATATATATAACGAAGGAAGTGTGGTAAGGAACGGCTTGAGCTCTGCCGTCGGGGTTAAACTTTTTCCTATATATATATATATATAGACACACACACACACACATATCCAACGAAGCTTGCATGCTCCATTGGATGTATAATAGTAATATACCCAAATGACAAAACATAAGTGAACTAAGTGAGAAATTAGGAATAAGAGGGATCAGATGTTGTAAAGACGACAGCCGTATAAAAAAGAGCAGGGCGATCAAAATTGATGGAAGCAACGGAGCAGGGAAAAGCGGACGTATGGTGATGATGATGGTGATGATGATGATGATGATGATGATGATGTGATATCAACCCTCGTAAGGATGAAAGGCAAGGTTTAACCTCGGCCAGATTTGAACCTCAGATCGCAAAGGGCCGTAACTCTATGCTGCAAAGCATAGTGTCTGCCGCTCTACCGATACTGTGTGACATTGCAGTAACAGAACAGATCACATGTGGTAACATTGGGGTAACCACCACAGAAGTGTGGGGGAGGGGGGGGGGGGGGGGGCATTGTAATTCAGTAGTAACAATAATTGTTTCTACTTTTGGCACAAGGCCAGCAATTACCCCCAGTACATTACTGGTACTTTATTTTATCGACCCTATAATAACTGTTTCTACTTTAGGCACAAGCCCAGCAATTACCCCAGTGTATTACTGGTACTTTATTTTATCGACCCTATAATAATTGTTTCTACTTTTGGCACAAGGCCAGCAATTACCCCCAGTACATTACTGGTACTTTATTTTATCGACCCTATAATAACTGTTTCTACTTTAGGCACAAGCCCAGCAATTACCCCAGTGTATTACTGGTACTTTATTTTATCGACCCTATAATAATTGTTTCTACTTTAGGCACAAGGCCAGCAATTACCCCCAGTACATTACTGGTACTTTATTTTATCGACCCCAGTAAGGACGAAAGGCAGAGTTAACCTCGGCGGGATTTGAACTCAGAATGGAAAGGGCCGTAACTCTATGCGTCAAAGCATGGCGTCAGACCCTCTACCGACACTGCCAATCCACCGCCCAATTCAGTAGTAACAATAATAGTTTCTACATTTGGCACAAGGCCAGCAATTACCCCAGTGTATTACTGGTACTTTATTTTATCGACAGTAACAATAATGTAACAGCAACAACAGCAACAACAACTCATTAATAACAACGATAACAGTAACAACAATAATAACAATAATGGTCTACGTAAGGCACAAGGCCAGCAATTATCCCAGTGTATTACTGGTACTTTATTTTATCGACCCCCGTATGGATGAAATAATAACAATAATAACAATAATAATAATGATTTCTAGTATAGGCACAAAGCCAGCAGTTTTTTTTGTGGGGGGGGGGGGTCGACCCAGTACATTACTGGTGCTTTATTTTATCGACCCCCGTAAGAATGAAAGACAAAGTTATTAACCTCGGCGGGATTTGAACTCAGAATGTAAAGGTGCGTAGCTCTATGCCACGAAGCATGGAGTCCGGCACTCTACCAATACTGCCAATCCGCTGCCCTAACAATATTAAAAACAACAACAACAACAACAACAACAAATGACAACAAAACAAGAACAAATGTTTAGTAAGAAGCCTCTAACTGAAGGTTTGTAATCTAATATTAATTAATGTCGTTAGTAGGCGGAGCTTCGTCTGCAACAATGGTTAAATTAAAATATTAACAAAATGGCAATTGTGTGTATATATATATATATTTACACTCACACACACACATATATGTGTGTGTGTGTATATATATGTATATATTGTATTGTGCATGAAACTGCATTTTCCAGAAGTGGCTGATGAGGAAAATCTATGCTTTTGTTCATTCGTCCCATGTATTTCCTTTCTTTGGTGTCTTCATACACATGCAGTCTTCTGCCCTGCACACCATCTTGGATTCTCTTTAAGCTTAGCTTCTCTCTCAGCTTATCCAAGATTTGCCTTTCTATCACATTTATATTTCACATCCAACATATATATATATATATATATGTATAAATACCAATGATGGTTGGCAAATCACTGATGAGGGACTAATTTTATAATATGTAATCCATGTGCAACCATGCAGTATTCTTCTCCCCTTGTTTTTCATATATATATATAATATATATATATATATACATATATATACATATATACATATATATATATATATACATATATATACATATATACATATATATATACATATATACATATATATATACATATATATATATATATATACATATATATATATATATATATATATATATACATATATATATATATATATATATATATTCATATATATATACATATATTCATATATATACATATATACATATATATATATATATACATATATAGATCATCATCGTCATCGATTAATGTCTATCTGCCATGCTAGAATGGGTTAGGCTGGTCCCATTTAGAGGCAAGTTGGGTCGGGTGACCATGTCTCGCTCATATAGCAGCATTTCTGGCTGGTTTTCTATGGCTGGATACCCTTTCTAATGCCAACACACACACACACACACACACATTTATTGTGGTATTAAAACGTTGATTACATCATTAAGGTACTTTATCAATCCTGTAAGGATGAAAGACAAACCTGACCATGTCAGGATATAAACTCAGAGTGTAAAGGGCCAGTAAAGCATGTTGTCCAGCGCTCTACCAATTCTAACACTAATGATAATCATCTTAATAAATAACATTTCGTTTGTGGGAAAAAAAAGAAACCATCAACTATTCTAGTCTCAAGGATGTGGGTTACAAAAGCTCTAGGGGTAAGAGTTAGTTTACATTAGAGAAAAAGAGTTAACAGGCCCTCTGGAGAGGGGGTGCTGCTATTATTTAGTGTTAATGCATACAGAAAGAGGGGGATGATGGGTTAAGTTAGGGGACTGGTAAAGGATTCTAACCTGGGGTTTTGCTGACACCTGCTGTTATAAAAAGAATATAAACATGGATGATAACTTTAACCCTTTTTTTACTGAATTTCCAATGTAAGACATGGTTGGTGTTTGGAGCATAACTTAACAAAGGTTCTGACATATAATTATGATGGAAGATTTTAGATAAATAGAAACACTTTAACCCTTTCATTACCATATTTCTAATGACAAACATTGTTGGTGTTTGGAGCATAACTTAACAAAGGTTCTTATATAAAAATATGTTACTATATTTCTAATGAAAGACACTGTTGGTGTTTGGAACATAACTTAACAAAGGTTCTTACATAAAATTATATATATCCTAATATTGTAGGTGAGCTTTTTGTCATGACTACTGGTAAATACTGGGATATTTCTAAACCAAACTAGATCTAAAAAAATAAAATTAAAAAAACACACACAGAAACAACAAAATACAAATAAACAATCCGATGCCGATGTTTGGCAAATCATGCAATGCAGCTAAAAAGAAAGGAGCATGCAAAGACGGACTGCAAATAACAATAAAACTCGGTTTGATCACCATATATATACTTGTGTACAAGTCTATCTGAATGTAAGCCGCCATTTATCTATTTTTTTCATCAAAATTAAGTGGGATATGTGAATTAGTACAAAATTTAGGGATCAGTAATTTACAAAGGATGAAATATTCAGAGAGACTGCTCTCCTAGACAGGTTGCCTTCACCATGGCTTACTGAGTACCCGTCTGTTTTAATTTATCTAAATTAATTATAATAGGAACCAACCGACAGGAGACCCAGGAGTAGACCCTGAGCAAGATAGTTGTTGGGGGTGGGGAGTGTAACCAGCGTATGGTAAGTATGGCACAAGCCATGGGCTCTACTTGGGCAAGTATCACTTTCTATTAAAGTCAGATAAAACTATATCGTCAGAGAGTGAAAAAAAGAAACTTCTTCAGATGTATGTTCTGTCTTTGATTATCATGGGTCAGAAACACCCTGGTGGCTAGATCATTAACCCTTTATCATTTACATTACTCTATATATACTATTGTATTTTCACAGTAAAGGCTTTACCTCACATAACATTTACATTATTCTATATATACTATTGTATTTTCACAGTAAAGGCTTTACCTCACATAATATCTCACATAACATTTACATTACTCTATATATACTATTGTATTTTCACAGTAAAGGCTTTACCTCACATAATATCTCACATAACATTTACATTACTCTATATATACTATTGTATTTTCACAGTAAAGGCTTTACCTCACATAATATCTCACATAACATTTACATTACTCTATATATACTATTGTATTGTCACAGTAAAGGCTTTACCTCACATAATATCTCACATAACATTTACATTACTCTATATATACTATTGTATTTTCACAGTAAAGGCTTTACCTCACATAATACCTCACATAACATTTACATTACTCTATATATACTATTGTATTTTCACAGTAAAGGCTTTACCTCACATAATATCTCACATAACATTTACATTACTCTATATAGACTATTGTATTTTCACAGTAAAGGCTTTACCTCACATAATATCTCACATAACATTTACATTACTCTATATATACTATTGTATTGTCACAGTAAAGGCTTTACCTCACATAATATCTCATAACATTTACATTACTCTATATATACTATTGTATTGTCACAGTAAAGGCTTTACCTCACATAATATCTCATAACATTTACATTACTCTATATAGACTATTGTATTTTCACAGTAAAGGCTTTACCTCACATAACATTTACATTACTCTATATATACTATTGTATTTTCACAGTAAAGGCTTTACCTCACATAACATTTACATTACTCTATATATACTATTGTATTTTCACAGTAAAGGCTTTACCTCACATAACATTTACATTACTCTATATATACTATTGTATTTTCACAGTAAAGGCTTTACCTCACATAACATTTACATTACTCTATATATACTATTGTATTTTCACAGTAAAGGCTTTACCTCACATAACATTTACATTACTCTATATATACTATTGTATTTTCACAGTAAAGGCTTTACCTCACATAATATCTCACATAACATTTACATTACTCTATATATACTATTGTATTTTCACAGTAAAGGCTTTACCTCACATAACATTTACATTACTCTATATATACTATTGTATTTTCACAGTAAAGGCTTATCTCATATAATTATCTCATATAATATGGAATCTATGAGATTTTGATATTTATTTTGAAAACAATACCCTAACGTCAGTATAAGCGGCCAGTTATGGCCGGTTTGAACAGAAAGAGGTGAGAGAATTCTGGCTGGATACGGCTGCTTTAAATGCTAAAGGGTTCAACCATTTACATAAACTATTAGGCCGATGTTTGCTCAGGGGTGCAACTTTCCCTAGTTGCGTCTCTGTTTGAGGGGGGGGGGGGGGAATATAAAAGAAGAGAGGTCACACAAACCTGAAGAGCTGAAGTAGTAGCTGATATGTTGAGTGTTCCAGGTCTTTGCCCTTGTTTGTGCTGCATCGGAGGAGGACCACGGATGAAGAGGAGAAAGTGGGGATTAGTTGGTTTTCAAAAAAAATAATTTTTGTATATAAAAATATGATTCAGTTTAAATTTTAAATTGATGATGACAGCGATGATGATGATGATGATGATGGTGATGATGGTGGTGGTGGTGATGATGATGGTGATGACAGCGATGATGATGGTGATGATGATGACAGCGATGATGATGATGATGATGATGACAGCGATGATGATGATGATGACAGCGATGATGATGACGGTGATGATGACAGCGATGATGATGACGATGATGACAGCGATGATGATGACGATGATGATGACAGCGATGATGATGATGACAGCGATGATGATGACGATGACAGCGATGGTGATGATGATGATGGTGATGACAGCGATGATGATGATGATGGTGATGACAGCGATGATGATGATGATGACAGCGATGATGATGATGATGATGGTGATGACAGCGATGATGATGATGATGGTGATGACAGCGATGATGATGATGATGACAGCGATGATGATGATGATGGTGATGATGATGATGATGATGATGATGATGATGACAGCGATGATGATGATGACGGTGATGATGACAGCGATGATGATGACGATGATGACAGCGATGATGATGACGATGATGATGACAGCGATGATGATGATGACAGCGATGATGATGATGATGGTGATGATGATGACAGCGATGATGATGATGATGACAGCGATGATGATGATGACAGCGATGATGATGATGATGATGATGATGATGATGACAGCGATGATGATGATGATGATGATGATGACAGCGATGATGATGATGATGATGATGATGACAGCGATGATGATGATGATGACAGCGATGATGATGATGACAGCGATGATGATGATGATGATGATGATGACAGCGATGACAGCGATGATGATGATGATGATGATGACAGCGATGATGATGATGATGATGATGATGACAGCGATGACAGCGATGATGATGATGATGATGATGATGACAGCGATGATGATGATGATGATGATGACAGCGACGATGATGATGATGATGATGATGACAGCGATGATGATGATGATGATGATGATGACAGCGACGATGATGATGATGATGATGATGACAGCGATGATGATGATGATGATGATGACAGCGATGACAGCGACGATGATGATGATGATGATGATGACAGCGACGATGATGATGATGATGATGATGACAGCGATGATGATGATGATGA
>OZ024764.1:14450724-14453224 GCA_964016885.1 Eledone cirrhosa | reverse complement strand
AAGTATATATACATGTAGATATGATACATGTGTAGTGTGTATATTGATATTATACACAAGTATATATACATGTAGATATGATACATGTGTAGTGTGTATATTGATATTATACGCAAGTATATATACATGTAGATATGATACATGTGTAGTGTGTATATTGATATTATACACAAGTATATATACATGTAGATATGATACATGTGTAGTGTGTATATTGATATTATACACAAGTATATATACATGTAGATATGATACATGTGTAGTGTGTATATTGATATTATACACACGTATATATACATGTAGATATGATACATGTGTAGTGTGTATATTGATATTATACGCAAGTATATAGACATGTAGATATGATACATGTGTAGTGTGTATATTGATATTATACGCAAGTATATATACATGTAGATATGATACATGTGTAGTGTGTATATTGATATTATACACAAGTATATATACATGTAGATATGATACATGTGTAGTGTGTATATTGATATTATACGCAAGTATATATACATGTAGATATGATATATGTGTAGTGTGTATATTGATATTATACACAAGTATATATACATGTAGATATGATACATGTGTAGTGTGTATATTGATATTATACAGAAGTATATATACATGTAGATATGATACATGTGTATTGTGTATATTGATATTATACGCAAGTATATATACATGTAGATATGATACATGTGTAGTGTGTATATTGATATTATACACAAGTATATATACATGTAGATATGATACATCAAATAACACCGTAATTGACAATATACACAGAAATTGAACAAAGACTGCGTTACACTGTCTTATGTAATCAGTAAAGTAATCCATGATACATTAAAAAAAGACGGTATTATATATAAACTGTATTAGGAGAAAATTAGTGACGGAAATATATGAATGTTTATTTAAGCGATTGCTAACCGGAAGTGTTGACATTTGAAAATTTTAAAGAAGTGAATCTTTAAATAAATAATAAAATATATTTAATGAACAGCCACGAAATTTAGTGGATAAATTATGTAATATTCATTCATTATTTATTCAAAGTAATCCAACTTATTTTACTGACAGGATTAAAAGAAATAAACCGTACGCAGTCCCGCGCTTCTTACTTTATTATAGTTTACATTATAAATACCTTTATAAAGTTCCAGTAATTATTATAAATACCTAAAATAAAGTACCAGTCAAGCACTAGGATCGATTTAATAGACTTTCTCCTCCCCTTAAATTGCTGGCATTGTGCCTATATAAGAAAGCATTATTATAAATACCTTTTTCCAGCAACGGCACCATCATTTTTACCAAGTTTATCATCCAGTTCAACACCGGCCCAGTCACCCTTGGCAAAATCCGTGATGCCGATGTAGCGTAGGGTCCCTGCTTTCGTGCCACTCACCAGCACGCGGTCGCCGGTCTTGAGCAAGTATTTAGGGGACTGGCCATCCTTGGAGAGGGTCAGCGACGAGGTGGTGGGAGAGATCTTGTTCAGGCTCGACGTCGAAGCCGACGAACCTCGGCTTCCGGCCAACCCACTCTTCGGGGTGGTCACCCCTCGGCTCCCTACGGCCAGTCCTCCAATTGGGGTACCATTCGCTGAAGTAGCAATGGCAGTGTTGTTGCTGTCTGCTTTTAGGGTCTGCAGCGTTCGAGACAGTTTTGAGATGCGAGCGAAGACCCCGAATTTGGGCTCACACTGGAAGTAACGGGCTCCATTTACTGACCCGTCGTTTTTTCCGAGCATCTCGTCAAGTACAACTCCGGCCCACTCACCAGGAGCAAAGCTGGTCTCTCCTAAAAAGGCAATCACACCAGGCTTGTTGCCGCTCACCCAAACTCTATCTCCAATGATAAAATCATCAACTGGAGGTGTCGGACTCATCTGGAGGTCTGGACCTGAAAGTAGAAAAGAAAGAGAGGAAAGGTGAGTTAATTAACAAAGGTAAGTTAACGATCGACATGAGGTGTCGGGCTCATTTAGGGGCGTGGACATGAAAGTAGAGAGAAGAAAGTTGATATAGGTTGATTAACAAAGGCGTGTTAATGGAGGTATGTGAATGGTGGCATATTAACAGTGGTGTGTTAATGGAGGCATGTTAACGGGTGTGTTAATGAGAGTACGTTAACGGAGGTGTGTTAATGGGGCTATGTTAATGGAGGTGTTTTAATGGAGGTGTGTTAATGGGGGCATGTTAATGGAGGTGTGTTAATGGTAGTGTGTTAATGGTAGTGTGTTAATCGTGGTGTGTTAATGGAGGTATGTTAACGGTGGTGTGTGTTAGTAATTTAGCCCTCTGGCATTTACATTACTCTATATTTACTATTGTATTTTCACAGTAAAGGCTTTACCTCACATAATATCTCACATAACATTTACATTACTCTATATATACTATTGTATTTTCACAGTAAAGGCTTTACTTCACATAATACCTCACATAACATTTACATTACTCTATATATACTATTGTAT
>OZ024764.1:14430724-14445724 GCA_964016885.1 Eledone cirrhosa | reverse complement strand
AACATTATCAGACATAACTAAACATTACCAACATCATCAGACATTCATCAAATATTACGAAACATTATCAAACATGGCCAATATTATCAGACATAACTAAACATTACCAACATCATCAGACATTCATCAAATATTACAAAACGTTATCAAACATGGCCAACATTATCAGACATAACTAAACATTACCAACATCATCAGACATTCATCAAATATTACAAAACGTTATCAAACATGGCCAACATTATCAGACATAACTAAACATTACCAACATCATCAGACATTCATCAAATATTACAAAACATTATCAAACATGGCCAATATTATCAGACATAACTAAACATTACCAACATCATCAGACATTCATCAAATATTACAAAACGTTATCAAACATGGCCAACATTATCAGACATAACTAAACATTACCAACATCATCAGACATTCATCAAATATTACGAAACATATCAAACATGGCCAACATTATCAGACATTCATTGAATGTATTTAATATCTGGAGTCCAGCATAAGAGAAACCCTATAGTTTATGTTGATTACCGACACTTGGTATGTCATATATACCAGGATTACTGGATATATGAACAAATATGCACAATTTGTGATTGATATGGTTTGCATAAGAAGAACCCTATAGTTTATGTTAATTACTGACACCATATTATACCGTTGTACAACACAAGACCACACCACACTACACTACACCTCACCATAACACACTACATCACACCACACTACACCACTATGCACCACACTACACTACACTACACCACCATGCACTACACTACACCACTACACACTACAGTACACTACACCACACTACATCACACCACAACACACCACACTACACTACACCACACTACACCTCTAAGCACCACACCACACTACACTACACCACACCACACCTCTAAGCACCACACCACACCACACCACACCACACTACACTACACCACACCACACCACACCACACCACACCACACTACACCACACCACACTACACCTCTAAGCACCACACCACACTACACCACACCTCTAAGCACCACACTACACCACACTACACTACACCACACCACACCACACCACACCACACCACACAACACCAATCCTGTACTCTATAAAAACTATAACAACAACCAACAACAAATTATAAACTCAGCTGAAACAAAAGGTTGTTTGTCAACTCTTGAGATATACATGTATAGCGGGATGGTTGGGGACAGATATACATGTGTTTATATACATATACACATACATACATATATACATTATATATATATACATATATACACACAGAGGACGTAAAATGATGATGGAAGATAGACGTTAAATGTTGATGATATATATATATATATATATATATATATATATATATATTTTATTTTATAGAAGGAGCTTCTACAGAACTAGTACTGTTTCATTCAGATGAAATCTTCAAGAATGAATGAAACAGTACTAGTCCTGTAGAAGCTCCTTCTATAAAATAAAAAAATTTTACTCTGCCATGTATTGAGTACCTTACTTACTGTGGTTATCCCCGACTCAACCCGGGACCTACGTATATATATATATATATATATATATATATATATATATATATATATATATATATATATATATATAGGAGGTGAGTTTTATTGTAGCACAATAAAGCAATGCAAATATCGGATAAGTAGCACTCCACAGTTTATAGGACTGGAGTATAAATAATATAAGATCAAAAGATGGTTAAAAGAGTTCCAAGTATTTTATCCTTGGAACTCTTTTAACCATCTTTTGATCTTATATTATATATATATATATATATATATATATATATATATATATATATACATTAAAATACATTAAAATATATGATAAACACAAAACGTGTTTGCATTGCAACAGACAGTCAGCTATTAATGAAATAAACTATTTAAAGTGACTACAATTTGTCTGTCTCGATATTAGTCAATAAAGACAAGCTTATATTGGCAACTGCCATGATTCCTGGACAGATTTAAATTTCAAAATCCAAACCTGTTCTGTAGACGAATTTGAACCTCGAAACCCAAATCCGTTTCGCAATGGTGGTATGTGAATTTAAAAAAAATCCGTTTAAATCATGTGCTAAGTTGTGCTAGTAATGAAGTAATTAATAATTTTAATAAATCTTTAAAATTTCTTCATTAACTAAAATACAGTGTTCCTATATAAATTAATATCTACCAACATAATTTTATATAAGGACTATATATTAAGTTACTATCTTAAAATAAATTCCTCAAAAATTTCTCATTACTTAATTGAAATACAGTGTTTCCTTTAAATTTAAACCATGTGTTAACCCTTAAGCATCTAAACTAGCCATATCTGGCCAGAATGTTCTCACCTCTTTCTGTTCAAACTGGCCACTCATACTGATGTGTAGGTATTGTTCTCAAAATATATAGTATCAAAATCGCATAGATTCAACATTATGTGAAATAATTATGTAAGTTAAAGCCTATACCATGAAATTACAATAGTATGTATAAAGTAATGTAAATGCTAAAGGGTTAGCTACTAGCTTAGTAATGAAATAATTAATAATTTTAGTAAATCTTTCAAAATTCTTCATTAATTCAAATACAGTGTTCCTATTTAAATTAAAATCTACCAACATAATTCTATATAAGAACTATATATTAAGTTACTGTCTTGGTAATGAAATAATAATTTAAGTAAATCCCCCAAAATTCTTCATAAATTAACTAAAATACAGTGTATCAGTTTAAATTTAAATCTTCCAACATAATTTTATATAAGAACCATATGTTAACCCTTTAGCATTTAAACCGGCCATATCTGACCAAAATTCTCTCACTTCTTTCTGTTCAAACTGACCATATCTAGCCACTCATACTGATGTCAAGGTATTGTTTTTAAAGTAAATATCATCAAAATTTCATAGATTCGGTGTGAATAATTATGTAAAGTAAAGCCTTTACTGTGAAAATACAATAGTAGATATAGAGTAATGTAAATGTTATGTGAGATATTATGTGAGGTAAAGCCTTTACTGTGAAAATACAATAGTATATATAGAGTAATGTAAATGTTATGTGAGATATTATGTGAGGTAAAGCCTTTACTGTGACAATACAATAGTATATATAGAGTAATGTAAATGTTATGTGAGGTATTATGTGAGGTAAAGCCTTTACTGTGAAAATACAATAGTATATATAGAGTAATGTAAATGTTATGTGAGATATTATGTGAGATAAAGCCTTTACTGTGACAATACAATAGTATATATAGAGTAATGTAAATGTTATGTGAGATATTATGTGAGGTAAAGCCTTTACTGTGAAAATACAATAGTATATATAGAGTAATGTAAATGTTATGTGAGATATTATGTGAGGTAAAGCCTTTACTGTGAAAATACAATAGTATATATAGAGTAATGTAAATGTTATGTGAGATATTATGTGAGGTAAAGCCTTTACTGTGACAATACAATAGTATATATAGAGTAATGTAAATGTTATGTGAGGTATTATGTGAGGTAAAGCCTTTACTGTGAAAATACAATAGTATATATAGAGTAATGTAAATGTTATGTGAGATATTATGTGAGGTAAAGCCTTTACTGTGAAAATACAATAGTAAATATAGAGAAATGTAAATGTTATGCGAGATATTATGTGAGGTAAAGCCTTTACTGTGAAAATACAATAGTAAATATAGAGAAATGTAAATGGTATGTGAGATATTATGTGAGGTAAAGCCTTTACTGTGAAAATACAATAGTAAATATAGAGAAATGTAAATGGTATGTGAGATATTATGTGAGGTAAAGCCTTTACTGTGAAAATACAATAGTATATATAGAGTAATGTAAATACTAAAGGGTGAAGTTAATATCTTAGTAATGAAATAATTTGAGCAAATTCCTCAAAGTTCTTCATTAATTAATTTCAAATCCCACCGAGATTAACTTTGCCTTTCATCTTTACGGGGTCGATAAAATAAAGTACTAGTAATGTACTGGGTAATTGCTGGCCTTGTGCCAAAAGTAGAAACAATTAATTAAATGAAACACAGAGTACTTATTTAAATTTAAACCATGTGTTAAGTTACTATCCTAGTTATTAAATAATTAATAATTTTAGTAAATAAAACCCTCAAAATTCTTCATTAAGTTAAGTGAAATTGAGTAACATATTTGAAAAGAAAAAGTCACGAAAGCTTTCAAAGTGTTTTAAGAGCCATTAGTGGTACAAGTACAACTATTGCTCTAACTAGTACCTTCTTAAGGTCCATGTTGGTGTTGATATAGAGGCTGTTACTGGTGGTGGTGATGATGATGATGATCCTATTGATGGTGGTGGGATTGGTGATGGAGGAGATGGTTAAAGTTGAAAGTTAATGGGGCTTCCTTTTTTTTCCCTGCTGCTCTTAAATCCAAAAAAATCTCAGATACTAAAAGTTTCTTTCTTCCCTGGTTAGTTAGTTAGTCGGTCGGTTGGTTTGTGTGATGTCTGTGTGACTCAACAGCACTTACTTAACAATACCACCACTACTACTACTACTACTACTACTACTACCACTACCACAACAATACCACCACTCCCTTTTATATTCTGATTCTTAATATTTACAATATATACACACACACACACACACACACACATACAAACACACACACACACACGTTTATATATCATTTACAGTAAGAAGCCCGGCTGCTTGTAGTGCATGCTTTTTCTTTCAGGATATATAATGTTAAACCTTTATTAAATATACACACACACACACACATTCACAGATACATATATGTTCACACACAGACATTTACACACACACACACACATATATATATACATATTTACACACAGACATATATATATATATATATATATATATTTACACACACACACACACACATAACTATATATATATATATATTTACACACACACACAACTATATATATATATATATTTACACACACACATACATTCACAGATACATATATGTTCACACACAGACACATATATTTACACACACACACACACACATTCACAGATACATATATGTTCACACACAGACACATATTTACACACACACACACACATATATATATATATATACATATTTACACACAGACATATATATATATATATATATTTACACACACACACACACACATAACTATATATATATATATATTTACACACACACATATTTATACACACATATATATATATACATATTTACACACACACATATTTATACACACACACACACATATATACATATATATATATATACACACACACACATTTACACACAGACACACACATATTTATATACACACATGTCAGTTGAGTGTGTAGCTATAGTTACAGGCAGTTCAGCATTCGACGCACTCAATACTGTTACAAGGACCATCTCATGTTGGGTTGCATTCCCGAGTCAGGGCGTGTGCTGGTTATTTTTATTGAATGAACCACACAATATATACATGTATATATATTGATTACGAATGTGTGTGTGTGTGTATATCATCATCATCATCATTTTACGTCCGCTTTTCCCTGCTTGCAAGGGTGGGACGGGTCTTATTCAGCACAGCATCTCTCCACTCGTCACGGTCCCTCGTCATCTCCACCGTGAGCTTCAATGATCTGAGGTCTGTTCTCACCACCTCCGCCCATGTTTTTCGTGGTCTACCTCTACCACGTCTTCCTTCAACTGGCATTTCCTGGCACTTCTTCACCCATCGGTCATCCTCCATGCGCATCACATGTCCATACCACCTCAGTCTCCTCTCCCGTACACTACATTCTATCTCTCTCAGACACAGTTTCTCTCTCAACACATTTATGCTGGGTCGTTCACGCACATTTACACTGCACATCCAACGGAGCATGCTTGCCTCATTTCTCTCCAGCCGTCGCATATCTTCTGCGGTTGCTGCCCATGTCTCACTACCATGCAGCATCGCGCTCCTCACACAGGCATCATACAACCGGCCTTTCGTACGCAGGGAGAAACCCTTTTTCGTCAACAGAGGAAGCAGCTCCCTAAACTTCTTCCAACCCGTCCTTATTCTATATATGGAGACACATGGCTTAGTGGTTAGAGCATTGGCCTTGCAATCGAAAGGTTGTGAGTTCAATTCTCAGACCGGGTGATGTGTTGTTTCCTTGAGCAAGACACTTTATTTCACATTGCTCCAGTTTACTCAGCTGTAGAAATGAGATGATAGGGACTGGGGTCCATATCATTCCACTGCAAGCAGGGAAAAAACGGACGTAAAATGAAATGATGATGATACACATTCTTGTATGTGTGTGAGTATGCAAAAATGTCAATGTGGGAAAACAATACAGTAGTGAGACATGGGCAGCAACTGCAGAGGATATGCGACGGCTGGAGAGAAATGAAGCAAGCATGCTCCGTTGGATGTGCAATGTCAATGTGCGTGAACGACCAAGCATAGACAAGGTATAATAGACTGGGTATAAGAGGGATAAGTTGTGGTGTGCGGGAGAGAAGGCTGAGATGGTATGGACATGTGATGTGCATGGAGGATGACCGCTGGGTAAAGCAGTACCAGGAAGTCCCAGTGGAGGGAAGACGCAGTAGAGGAAGACCACAAAAAACATGGGCAGAGATGGTGAGAGCAGACCTCAGATCGCTGAAACTCACCGAGGAGATGACGAAGGACAGTGACAAGTGGAGAGATGCTGTGCTGAATAGGACCCGTCCAACCCTTGCAAGCAGGGAAAAGCGAACATAAAATGATGATGATATATATATATATATATATGATACAAAGCTTAAGCTTTTGTTTACTAATCTAATATATATATATATTTATAATTTTACATGTGTGCGTGTGTATGGAGGGAGAATATTAGGTGTAGTGTTGGCGAATCTCAGGAAGCATGGAGGTTTTAAAGGATGCAGTGTCTCGACAGCTAACAACTGATTACACAGATGCGTGCATATGTATGGAGGGGGAATATCAGGTGTAGTGTTGGCAAATTTCAGCAAGCATGGAAGTTTTGAAGTATTCAGTGTCCCGACAGCTAACAACTGATGCAGGTAGTTTGTTCCATGCTTCAGCAACTCTAAACATGAAAAAAATGTTTCCGAAAGTTATGGGAGCTGTGCTGTTTTCTGACTTTGTAGGCATGCCCATGTAGGTCTGGGAGGTTTTTACCGTGTTGCCTACACGGCCACATTACAGCGTGGACTGTGTGTTTTTTTGTCGTGACACCTACACGATCTCATTTGTTTCGGCCTGGATGGTGTGGCACCAACATAACTTTACATAGAAGGGGGCGGTGTGGATGGGGTGGGGTGGGTGGGACGGGGGTGTATTTTGTTAGAGATGCCTACTGACTGTAGTAGGTTTTACTTTGTATTTAGGTAAGGCAGGTCTTCTCTATTACTGAGTACCGCCAAAGGTCTCGGTCCAGTGACATTGTCTTGGTGAGGTGTAAGTGTGTGAGGTCGGAGTTTATCAGCTCGTCCCAGGTTTTTCTGGGTCTGCCTATATATATATATATATATATATATATATATATATATATATATATATATATATACACCACACATACATACATATGGTTAGTACTTTAGGCACAAAACCAACAATTTGGGGGGAGAAGAAAATCGATTAAGTTGATCCCAGTACATTACTGGTACTTCATTTCATCGACCCTGTAAGGGTGAACGGCAAAGCTAATCTCAGTGGGATTTGAACTTAAGTGTAAAAAGCCATAACTCTATGCCACATAGCATAGTATCCGATGATATTGCCAATCTACCGCCCTGTATATATATATTTATACCATACACGCTTTAGCATTAAATATCACCCCATGCTGTAATCCTCCACCCTCTTCACCTCTACCACCTCTTCCCTTCCTGGGTCAATGTCACTCCCTCACCTTCACATCTCCACCTCTCTCCCCGCACCACCAACACCACCTCTATCACCACCATCACCCCCACCTCTATCACTACCAGCACCAGCACCCCCACCACAACCTCTATCACTACCAGCACCAGCACCCCCACCACCACCAACACCGCTATCACTACCAGCACCAGCACCACCACTACTACCACCACTACTACCACCTCTATCAACACCAGCACCACAACCTCTATCACCACCACCACCAGCACCTCTATCACTACCAACACCACCACCACCACCAGCACCTCTATCGCTACCACCACCACCACCACCAGCACCTCTATCACCACCACCACCACCACCACCAGCACCTCTACCACCACCACCACCACCACCTCTACCATCACTGACACCAGTACCACCACCACCACCACCACCACCACCTCTATCACTAGCAACACCAGCACCACAACCTCTATCACCACCACCACCACCAACACCACCACCACCACCTCTACCACCACCACCACCACCACCAGCACCTCTATCACTACCACCACCACCACCTCTATCACCACCACCACCACCAGCACCACCACCACCACCACCACCTCTATCACTAGCAACACCAGCACCACAACCTCTATCACCACCACCACCACCACCACCAACACCACCTCTACCACCACCACCGCCAGTTACCAACAAATTCTTTTTAAATGCTGCCAATTGTCAAAATTACAAAAATATTTTTGTAAAAATAAAAAAAAACCCTGCACCAAGATAAACACAGTCTGTCAACACCATGACATACTACTACTACTGCTACTACTACCACTACCACTACCACTGCAGCTACTACTACTACTACAGCTGCTACTACTACTACTACTGTTAATACTACCACCACCACCACCATCACTATCACTACTACTACTACTACTACTACGTTAGTGATGGTAGTGGTAGTGTTGGTTGTGGTAGTGATGGAAGTGGTGGTGGCGGTGGTAGTGGTGGTGGTAGTGGTGGTGGTAGTGATGGTAGTGGTAGTGATGGTAGTGGTAGTGTTAGTGATGGTAGTGGTGGTGTTAGTGATGGTGGTGGTAGTGTTGGTAGTGGTGTTAGTGATGGTAGTGTTGGTTGTGGTAGTGGTGGTGGTGGTGGTAGTAGTGGTAGTGATGGTGATGGTAGTGGTGTTAGTGATGGTAGTGGTGGTGGTGTTAGTGATGGTAGTGGTAGTGTTGGTTGTGGTAGTGATGGTAGTGGTGGTGGTGGTAGTGATGGTAGTGGTAGTGATGGTAGTGATGGTAGTGGTAGTGATGGTAGTGGTGTTAGTGATGGTAGTGTTGGTTGTGGTAGTGGTGGTGGTGGTGGTAGTAGTGGTAGTGATGGTGATGGTAGTGGTGTTAGTGATGGTAGTGGTGGTGGTGTTAGTGATGGTAGTGGTAGTGTTGGTTGTGGTAGTGATGGTAGTGGTGGTGGTGGTAGTGATGGTAGTGGTAGTGATGGTAGTGATGGTAGTGGTAGTGATGGTAGTGGTGTTAGTGATGGTAGTGTTGGTTGTGGTAGTGGTGGTGGTGGTGGTAGTAGTGGTAGTGATGGTGATGGTAGTGGTGTTAGTGATGGTAGTGGTGGTGGTGTTAGTGATGGTAGTGGTAGTGTTGGTTGTGGTAGTGATGGTAGTGGTGGTGGTGGTAGTGATGGTAGTGGTAGTGATGGTAGTGATGGTAGTGGTAGTGATGGTAGTGGTGTTAGTGATGGTAGTGTTGGTTGTGGTAGTGGTGGTGGTGGTGGTAGTAGTGGTAGTGATGGTGATGGTAGTGGTGTTAGTGATGGTAGTGGTGGTGGTGTTAGTGATGGTAGTGGTAGTGTTGGTTGTGGTAGTGATGGTAGTGGTGGTGGTGGTAGTGATGGTAGTGGTAGTGATGGTAGTGATGGTAGTGGTAGTGATGGTAGTGGTGTTAGTGATGGTAGTGTTGGTTGTGGTAGTGGTGTCAGTGATGGTAGTGGTGGTGGTGGTGGTAGTAGTGGTAGTGATGGTGATGGTAGTGGTGTTAGTGATGGTAGTGGTGGTGGCGTTAGTGATGGTAGTGGTAGTGTTGGTTGTGGTAGTGGTGTTAGTGATGGTAGTGGTGGTGGTGGTAGTGTTGGTGGTGGTAGTGGTAGTGGTGGTGGTGGTAGTGGTAGTGGTGGTGTTTGTGATGCTAGTGGTGGTGGTGGTGCTGGTAGTGGTGTCAGTGATGGTAGTGGTAGTGTTGGTGGTGGTAGTGGTGGTGTTAGTGATGGTAGTGGTGGAGGGAATGGGTACCCCTTGCTCCCTACCACCACTACATCCTTCATATATGCTGTGTGTGTGTCTGTGTGGAGATTTTGTGAACGATTTGGCTGCTATTTCTAGCATGTCCACCAAACAGTGCAGAGGTGATGGCATTGGTGGTGGTGGTGGCGATGATGATGTAGCACGGGGGGGGGGGGGTAAAGGGTCTGTCCCCCCCCCCCACCCTAACATGACATGCACACTTACATTCTGAATGAGTGGAGTGGGGGGGTGTTAGGGTAGATTGTTGTATAAAACATCTCTGCCTGCCCCTCCACCCAGTTTCCCCTTCCTACCAACACAGAAGGGTGCCCCAGATTGGTGTCTGCGCATCTGTCAGGTTTAGGCAGATGATAGGGACACGAGGGTGGTGGTGGTGGTGGTGTGGGGGGTGGCAGTAATATTCAACATCCCTGGGCCTTAACACTCACCCCCATCCCCCTCTTCCTACACACACACACACAGGGGTGCTACTAATCCAGCTGTGTGTGTGCGTGTGTGTGTGTGTGTGTGTGTGTGTGTGTGTGTGTGTGTGTGTGGATGTGATTGAACACCACCACACCACAGCTAACATCTCCCTACCAACCCCCACTACCATCCATACCAGCACCACCACCACCATATCAATACCATCAACACCACCACCACCACCACCACCACAGCTAACATCTCCTTACCAACCATACCAGCACCCTCTGTCAATACCATCACCAACACCACTACACACAAACCCCCCCATCAACCCCACCACCACTACCACCATCAATACAAAGACTAACACAAACAGCTCACCACACTACCCTACCACACTACCATCTTTCTCAAACAACACAAAACACACCACCACCACCAAAGTCCCAGCTGATTCCCTTATAAGGCCATTAAAAGCACCCTTTTGGTTGTTGGGCTCAAAACCCCCTCCACACACACACAGCAACAACTACACACACACACATACTGCCACCCACACACACAGTCATAAACAAAGGAACACAGCCACACACAGCAACACAACCACACACAGAGTCACCAGCTCCTATTTAAGGACCTTTTAATTTAGTGAGCCCTTTATGTAGAGACTATTCTATTTAGGTAGTGAAGGCGCATTGGCTTAGTGGTTAGAGCACTGGGCCTGGAATTGGAAGGTTGTGAGTTCAATTCTCAGACCGGGTGATGCATTGTTTCCTTGAGCAAGACACTTTATTTCACGTTGCTCCAGTTTACTCAGCTGTAGGAATGAGCTGTGACCAAGCTGTATCAGCCATTGCCTTTCCCTTCGACATCATCATATATAATGTATATATATACTGTAAAAACAGTATAAGGTTTACGTAGTGTATATATAGTAAGTCTATACTATATATCTATATATATATAGTATAGACTTACTATATATATATATATATATATATATATATATATATATATATATATATATATATATATATATATATATATATATATATATATATATATATATATATATATATATATATAGGAGGCACATGGCTTAATGGTTAGAGCATTGGCCTTGCAATCGAAAGGTTGTGAGTTCAATTCTCAGACCGGGGGATGTGTTGTTTCCTTGAGCAAGACACTTTATTTCACATTGCTCCAGTTTACTCAGCTGTAGAAATGAGATGATAGGGACTGGGGGTCCCTATCATTCCACTGCAAAGAGGTCGTGGAGGTGCCACGGCAAAAAAGCACCCAGCACTCACTGTAAATGAGGTTGGTGTTAGGAAGGGCATCCAGCTGTAGAAATCAAGCCAAAATCAGTTGCCGTCCCACCCTTGCAAGCAGAAAAAGTGGACGATGATCATGATGATATAAAACGAAAAATCAGTGATGCATCTAGACTCAGTTTATGCTTTCGGAACTCCAAAAGCATTGCATCTGTCCGAAGAACCCGCAGTTCTAGAATCAGACAGATCCACACACTGATTGTGTCTCGAGCTATCTGCCAGCGAAACAATTGTAACACACAATAAACTGAGTCTAGATGCATCACTGATTTTTCGTTTTATATTATATCACACTCTGCTCTGTAAGAACATAGGGTGCTCAACTGGCATACCGCCTATGGAAGCACCATAGCTACCACTAAACACACACACACACATATATATATATATGAAGAGGCGGATTTTCATATATATAAAAATCCGCCTCTTCAATGCTGTAGTGGAGTCTGTGCTGCTGTATGGGTCCGAGACTTGGACACTGACCAAGAAACTCACTCAGATGGTGGATGGGTGCTACACGAGAATGCTGAGGATGGCTCTGAACATTAATCAGTATACACTGAGGATGAGGGGCTCGGAGCTGTATGGGAGCCTCCCAGGGGTCGGCTCAGGAGTGACACAGGGGAGACTGGGGTTTGGCTTGACATGCTCACCGACATCTCGAATTGACATTGCACTCAGTGCTCCTGTGGGAGCCCCTGCATGGACACACTGGAAGAGGAAGCCCAAGGTTAACATATGTTGATGCCCTAAGGACAGACACTGGTCTGTTGGAGACGCAGGATATGGCAGCGATAATGAGGGACAGAGACCGCTGGAGAGAACTCGTCCATGGATCTCGGGAATTTTACCCGCCTTAGATATATATATATATATATATATATATATATATATATAGGGCGTACTGAAAAAACAGCACAGTACCTCCAAAATATATATAATAAAACATATATTTTGATTATGTGAACGTATTCATTTATTTATTAATATTTTTAATAACATATATATATATATATATATATATACATATATATATATACATATATATATATATATATATATATATATATACATATATACATACATATATATATATATATACATATATATATATATATATATATATATACATATATATACATATATATATATATATATATATGTTATGTCAATGGTGCCAAGCTGTATCAGCCATAGTCTTTCCCTTGGACAACATCATATGTAGTTTAGTGTATATATAGTCTAAATATAGTGTATATACTGTATATATAGTTGTTTCTACTTTTGGCACAAGGCCAGCAATTACCCAGTGCATTACTGGTACTTTATTTTATCGACCCCGTAAGGATGAAAGGCAAAGTCGACCTCGGCGGGATTTGAACTCAGATCGTAAAGGGACGTAACTATGCTGGAAAGCATGGCGTCCGACCCTCTACCGATACTGCCAATCCACCGCCCTACCATGGCGTCCGACCCTCTACCGATACTGCCAATCCACCGCCCTTATATATATATACTGTATATATAGTGAGTATATAATGTATGTATATATACATATATAACGAAGGAAATGTGGTAATGAACCAGATGGACTATAACGCACCAAAGTACTCAATACTTAGGGTAGTAGAGTGGGTAATAGGAACGAGTAGGACCCCGACGGCTGAGCTCAAGCCGTTTCGACGGCTAATTCTGGACTAAAAAAAAAAATGATTTTTTCAAAAATTTTTTTTTTAGTCCAGAATTTTCCGTCGAAACGGCTTGAGCTCAGCCGTCGGGGTCCTACTCGTTCCTATATATATATATATATATATATATATATATATATATATACATGTCACATCACTGGTGCCAAGCTGCCTTTCCCTTGGACATCATCACTGGCATGGAGAGAGGAGGCTGATATACATGGGTGACTCCTGGTCTTCCTTAATCAACCTTGCCCGGACTTGTGCCTCGGAGGGGAACTTTCTAGGTGCAAATCCCATGGTCATTCGTGGACCTAAGGGCTTTAAATGGTGGTTGAAGTAAAATTGGGGGTTAAAATGTTGGGTGAAATGGGGGTTAAAGTAAAATTGGGGGTTAAAATGTTGTGTGAAATGGGGGTTAAAGTAAAATTGGGGTTAAAAAGTTGGGTGAAATGGGGGTTAAAGTAAAATTGGGGGTTAAAAAGTTGGGTGAAATGGGGGTTAAAGTAAAATTGGGGGTTAAAAAGTTGGGTGAAATGGGGGTTAAAGTAAAATTGGGGGTTAAAATGTTGTGTGAAATGGGGGTTAAAGTAAAATTGGGGGTTAAAATGTTGGGTGAAATGGGGGTTAAAGTAAAATTGGGGGTTAAAATGTTGGGTGAAATGGGGGTTAAAGTAAAATTGGGGGTTAAAATGTTGGGTGAAATGGGGGTTAAATAAATTGATGGATAGAATCTATATGTCTTGAGTGTTTTAGGTCTGCAAGAGAGAAGACAAATGAAGACAAGAAGGGGACAGAAGAAGGAGACAGAAGAAGGAGACAGAAGAAGGAGACAGAAGAAGGAGACAGAAGAAGGAGACAGAAGAAGGAGACAGAAGAAGGCGACAAAGAAGAAAAGAAAAAGAAGACAAGACAAGAAAATGAAGAAAACTAAACGAGATAAAAAGAAAAGAAAGGAGTTTCACTTACTTTGGTGTTTAGGAGTTGGTGGTGGTATCCCAGACTTGGGATGAGGCAATCCTGATGGTTTGGCTATTTTGGAGGGTATTTTTAGACCAGAAGGCTTCGGGTTTGCTGCCATCTGTTAACAGAGAGACATATTAGTTATTGTCCACAAAACTTTTAACTTAACCCTTTAACATTTACATTACTCTAAGGCTTTACTTCACATAATTATTCCATATAATATTGAAGCTATGAGATTTTGATGTTATTTATTTTGAGAACAATACCTTAACATCAGTATGAGTGGCCAGGTATGTGGGGGAATTGTGGTCGGATTCAGCCGGTTTAAATAAATATTTGCTTCAAAAAGTCTTTGTCGATGACATTTTAAA
>OZ024764.1:14408224-14420724 GCA_964016885.1 Eledone cirrhosa | reverse complement strand
ATATATATATATATATATATATATATATATATATATATATATATATATATATTCAATGATATTAAAGAAATGGAAACTATATTTATAAAACCATATTTATTCTATTATATATATTTCAAGGGTACCAAAAACTTTGGTACGCTATCATCAGATAAAATACAAAGAGTGTTTTATAAATTTTGACATAGCCAAGGAAAACATACCTTATCGGTTTAATTTTTGTTGGGTCGTATATTCAACTGATAAGGTATGTTTTCCTTGGCTATGTCAAAATTTATAAAACACTCTTTGTATTTTATCTGATGATAGCGTACCAAAGTTTTTGGTACCCTTGAAATATATATAATAGAATAAATATGGTTTTATAAATATAGTTTCCATTCCTTTAATAGTATTGAATATTTTCTCCAGAAACCTGTAGAGTGCTCTGAATCAGTTATAAACATTTATATTTGTTGAATTTCCAACAAATTAAATATCCCTTCCACTTTATATATATATATATATATATATATATATATATATATATATATATATATATACTACCATGGAAAATGGACGTTAAATTATATATATATAGGAACGAGTAGGACCCCGACGGCTGAGCTCAAGCCGTTTCGACGGCTAATTCTGGACAGAATTAGCCGTCGAAACGGCTTGAGCTCAGCCGTTGGGGTCCTACTCGTTCCTATTACCCACTCTACTACCCTAAGTATTGAGTACTTTGGTGCGTTATGGTCCACCTGGTTCCTTACCACACTTCCTTCGTTATATATATATATTTATATGATTTCTTATGAATGAAACACTTCTAGTCATGTAGAAGTCATTTCTATAGTAAAATGTATTATCTGTGTGTGTGTGTGTGTATCTGTGTGTGTGCGTGTGTGCGCGCGCGTGTGTGTAAAATCCCGACAGCGACGCCAAACGGTTTTGATATACATATATGTGTGTATATTCAGTCAAAGTCTTTGAGGTAAAAATCTATCAGCCCAGGGGAGGTAATTATTCTGCTCCAACTAGCACTACTACTACCACTACAAATACTACTACTGTCACTTCTACTACTACTACTACTACCACTTCAACAAGTACTACTACTATTTCCTCTACAAATATTACTACTACTAACACCACTACTTCCACTTCTACTACAACCACCACCAACACTACTACCACAACTTCTACCAACACCACCACTACTATTACCACCACTAACAACACTACCACCACCACCACCACCACTAACACTACCACCAACACTACTACTACCACCACCACCACCAAAACTACTACTACAACCTCACAACTTATGAATAAAATGACTCAATGATGTGAAGTGGTGGAAATGGGGTGGGTGCTGATATGGATGGTGGTGGTGGTGGTATAGATGGTGGAAGGTAGGGTGAGGGAAGGGGCTGAGAGAAAGAGATAGGGGGAGCAGGGAAGGAGGTTAAAAACTGTAACCAGATGTGGAAGTCACTGGATGTTGGGTGGCTGATTGAACCAAGCTACTTTAGGGAGGTCTTTGATATACATATATATATATACATATATATATATATACATATATATATATATATACACATGGTGGCTGCCAACTCGTTTTCGAGTATGGCCACTACTTTATATCCATGTAGGAGAACCCCTACTGATGCGCTGAACGAGTGTGACTTTTTAGTCCAGCCAGCGACTTGAAAACTCTGGTACAAACACTACACTTGTGACAATTATTGACACATAGTGCAGGGCCCTTGGTACCATGTGACGACAAATGCAGAGAGATCTCCAGATATAAAGCAATGCCTGTGCCGTGAAGCTTTTATAGTGAGCAAAGGCACTGCACAAAGCCAGTCCCACTCTCTTAACCAAGATGATATTTACCAAAAAGAAGAACATGTCAACATCATTGGATACCATGAGGGTTGCAGGTGTTATATCAGAGTTTTCCTTCTTCTAGAATTCTGCCTTGACAAAGGCTAAGGGGTCATCTCTTCCGGTAATTTTGGATGGCCATTGACTCTTAAGAGCTCCTTTGCCCTTTGACAGGTTTTGTTTTTAGTCCTGAAGGATGTCCAAAGTCACCCTCCTCACCAAGAAACCTTGGTGGCGTTGTCAGTTTAGTCGCCAACGACCCGACCATGAGACAGGTTGTATTGGGATACATGTTACCAGTAGCACCATATATATAGGAAATGGCCTTGCTCAGTATGTAGGAAAGGTGTAGGTAGGAACTCCATTCTTTGCCCCAAATGCAAACAATGGGTACACAAGAGATGTAGCGGGATCTCAGGAAGCTTAATTAAGAATGTAGGATTCACATGCAGCAGCTGTGCTGAAACAGCAAGCAAACAGCCACAGGAAACAAGTACCACCAATCTCTGGGAGGGCCCTGTAGAAACAGTAGACAGCTTCTGCTACCTAGGTGACCGAATTAGCAACGGAGGTGGGTGCTCAGAAAGTACAATAACTAGGGTAAGAACGGGATGGAAGAAGTTTAGGGAACTACTACCACTGCTAGCTGCAAAAGGCTTCTCCCTCAGAATGAAAGGCAGACTGTATGATGCGTGTATCCGAACAGCGATGTTGCATGGTAGTGAGACCTGGGCGCTGAAGGTGGAAGACTTACGTAGATTAGAGAGAAACGAAGCCTGCATGCTCCGATGGATGTGTAACAGTAATATACGTGAACGACAAAGCATAAATGAATTGAGAGAGAGACTGAGCATAAGAGGAATCAAATGCTGCGTGCAGGAGAGGCGGTTACGCTGGTATGGACATGTGATGCGTATGAAGGATGACAGCTGCATAAAAAGGTGCAGAGCACTAGAAGTTGATGGAAACCGCGGAGTGGGGAGACCCAAGATGACTTGGGATGAGGTGATAAGAGCCGACCTTACCCAACTACACCTCTCAAAGTCAATGACACACGACCGTGACTTCTGGCGTCACGCAGTAATACAGGGTACCCGACCTCCCATGGGTACATGCTGAAGCATATAAACAATATGCCCCCCCCCCCCCCACCGCAAGGTGGTCGTGGAGGTGCCACGGCAAAAAAGCACCCAGCCCACACTGTAAAGTGGACGTGTAGGTGCCACGAAAAAGCACCCAGCACTCACTGTAAATGAGGTTGGTGTTAGGAAGGGCATCCAGCTGTAGAAATCAAGCCAGATCAGTTCCTGTATGAGCAAGGCATGGTCAGCCGACCAGACACTGCCCACAACAGGACAACCCGTCTAACCCATGCTAGCGTGGAAGAACGGACGTAAAACGGTGATGATGATGATGATGATATAACAAAGTCCTTCCTAAAGTAGTTTGTATCATCATCATCGTTTAACGTCCATCTTCCATGCTAGTATGGGTTAGACGGGAGTTCCCAATTTGAGGCAAGGTGGCATAGAGTTATGACCCTTTATGACACGCACACACTGAAACAAACAGACAGACAGACAAATAGACATACACACACACAGGCAGACAAATAAACACACACACACACACACAGACAAATAGACAGACAAATAAACACACACACACAGACAAATAGACAGACACACACACAGACAAATAAACACACACAAACACACACACACACAGATAAATAAACACCCACACACACAGACAAATAAACATACACAAATAGACACACACACAGACAAATAGACACACACACAGACAAATAAACACACACACACAGACAAATAGACACACACACACACACACAGACAAATAAACACACACAGAGACAAATAGACACACACACACACACACACAAATAAACACACACACACAGACAAATAGACACACACACACACAGAGACAAATAGACACACACACACAGACAAATAGACACACACACACAGACAGACAAATAAACACACACACACACACACAGACAAATAGACACATACACACAGACAGACAAATAGACACACACACACATGCAGACAGACAAATAAACACACACACACACACACACACATAGACACACACACAAATAGACACACACACAAATAGACACACACACACACAAATAGACACACACACAAATAGACACACACAGAGCTGGAGATAGAAATGAACTAGGTGAAGATTATGAGAGGAGGGTGAAGTGGAGGAGCAGTGTGTAGGAAAGGGGACAGGGACAGACAGGGGGGTGGGGAGGAGACAATAAGACAAGCCCCCCCCCCTCCATACACTCCACCACCACCTACACACTCCACCACCACCACCTACACATCTCTCAACATTCCTCCAGAAGGAACTTATAATTAGTAAATTCCTTCTAGAGATTTCAAAAAAGAATAGAAATCACCATTATTCCACCACACCACACCACTCCACCACTCCACTACCACAACACCACCACTCCACTCCACCACTCTACTCCACTCCACACCACGCCACTACACTCCACTCCACCGTTCCACCACACCACCAATCCTTGGCAGGATTTGAACTCAGACAATAAAGGGCCGTAACTATGCGTCAAAGCATGGCGTCTGACCCTCTACCGACTCTGCCAATCCACCACCCTAGCATGGCGTCTGACCCTCTACCGACTCTGCCAATCCACCACCCTAACATGGCGTCCGACCCTCTACCGATACTGCCAATCCACCACCCTAACATGGCGTCCGACACTGCCAATCCACCACCCTAACATGGCGTCTGACCCTCTACCGATACTGCCAATCCACCACCCTAACATGGCGTCCGACACTGCCAATCCACCACCCTAGCATGGCGTCTGACCCTCTACCGACTCTGCCAATCCACCACCCTAACATGGCGTCCGGCCCTCTACCGATACTGCCAATCCACCACCCTACCATGGCGTCCGACCCTCTACCGATACTGCCAATCCACCACCCTAACATGGCGTCTGACCCTCTACCGATACTGCCAATCCACCACCCTACCATGGCGTCCGACCCTCTACCGATACTGCCAATCCACCACCCTAACATGGCGTCTGACCCTCTACCGATACTGCCAATCCACCACCCTACCATGGCGTCCGACCCTCTACCGACTCTGCCAATCCACCACCCTAACATGGCGTCTGACCCTCTACCGATACTGCCAATCCACCACCCTACCATGGCGTCCGACCCTCTACCGATACTGCCAATCCACCACCCTACCATGGCGTCCGACCCTCTACCGATACTGCCAATCTACCACCCTAACATGGCGTCCGACCCTCTACCGATACTGCCAATCCACCACCCTAGCATGGCGTCCGACCCTCTACCGATACTGCCAATCCACCGCCCTACCATGGCGTCCGGCCCTCTACCGATACTGCCAATCCACCACCCTACCATGGCGTCCGACCCTCTACCGATACTGCCAATCTACCACCCTAACATGGCGTCTGACCCTCTACCGATACTGCCAATCCACCACCCTACCATGGCGTCCGACCCTCTACCGATACTGCCAATCCACCACCCTAGCATGGCGTCCGACCCTCTACCGATACTGCCAATCCACCGCCCTACCATGGCGTCCGACCCTCTACCGATACTGCCAATCCACCACCCTAGCATGGCGTCCGACCCTCTACCGACACTGCCAATCCACCGCCCTACCATGGCGTCCGACCCTCTACCGATACTGCCAATCCACTATTTCAGATAATATCATATATTTTCACTAGCTCTTGTGTGTTCAGTATTTCCGTAGAAAAGGTAAAGGAAAAAAGAGTGCTCTATGTATTGTACTTCTGCATTCACAGATTGACTTTTTTAGTTTCAGAAGATCCCGTTAAGGGTGAAAGCAGCAATTCTTTGCTTAAACTTTAATCTGTTATTTTAATATATATATATATAGAGGCACATGGCTTAGTGGTTAGAGCATTGGGCTTGCAATCAAAAGGTTGTGAGTTCAATTCTCAGACCGGGTGATGTGTTGTTTCTTTGAGCAAGGCACTTTATTTCACATTGCTCCAGTTTACTCAGCTGTAGAAATGAGATGATAGAGGACTGGGGTCCATATCATTCCACTGCAAAGTGGTCGTGGAGGTGCCACGGCAAAAAAGCACCCAGCACTCACTGTAAATGAGGTTGGCGTTAGGAAGGGCATCCAGCTGTAGAAATCAAGCCAGAATCGGTTCCCGTCCCACCCTTGCAAGCAGGGAAAAGTGGACGTAAAATGAAATGATGATGATGATGAATGATATATATATATATATATATAGTGTATAGTGTATATAGACTGTACATATAGTGTATATATGAGTTATAATACCGGTATACAAACACACACTGATGTATATACACATACATAAATAGGGAGACAAGGAAATGCAACACCTCCCACTTTTTTCCCCTTCCTCCACCTTCCATACTCTTTCTGAGGAAGGACTAACATCTAATCCAGTAAAACATTCCTTTTCCGTCAAGCATGAAACTAATATGGCTGTAACTGTATCCCTGTGTTTGTCTCTTTTTGATCTTCGACTATATATATATGTGTGTGTGCATGTGTGTGAATATATATATATATATATGTGTGTGTATATATTTATGTGTGTGTGTGAATATATGTGTGTGTGTGTGTATATGTGTGTGTGTGTGTGTGTGTGTGTGTGTGTGTATAACGTCATCATCATTTAACGCCTATCTTCCATGCTAGCATGATACATATATGTGTGTGTGTGTATGTATATATATATATATATATTAGCCAAACCCATCCCTGCATACATATATATACATACACAAATATATACATACGTATATATCTGTTTCTATATTAATTCAATATATATATATATATATATATATATATATATAGGTAGGAAAATCTCTATGTATGTAGAACATTTATTTCATGCCTTGTGAACAGCTGTTTGTGTGTATACATATATATACATATATATATATATACATACTCACATACACATAAATAATTGTGTGTGTATATATATGTTTGTGTGTGTGCATGTCTGTGTGTATATATACATATATATATATGTGTGTGCTGTGTGCGTATATATATATATTTGTGTGTGTGTGCATGTGTGTGTGTATATATATGTATATATGTATATGTGTGTGTGTGTATATGTGTATATATATATATATATATATGTATATATGTATATGTGTGTGTGTGTGTATATGTGTGTATATATATATATATATGTGTGTGTGTGTGTGTGTGTGTGTATAAATTGTAGTATATAGCAACTATTTAAAGTGAAAAAGTCAATGTGACTATAGTGAGTCATTCATTGTTATCAGTGTGTGGGGGTGGGGGTTGGGTAGAGGTGGGGTTGGGTAGAGGTGGGGGGTGGGGGGATGACATCACTACAACACATACACTTAATTGTAGGTGGATTTCGGATGTATGCCCCGGAGGTGACCATAGTTAAAAAAGCAACCGAAAATGTTGGTAGAGTAAAGAGATTTATTATATATAGAAATGACTTCTACAGGACTAGAACTGTTTCATTCATATGAAATCATCAGGAATGTCCTGATGATTTCATACAAGTGAAACAGTTCTAGATCTGTAGAAGTCATTTCTCTCTCTCTCTCTCTCTCTCTCTCCTCTCTCTCTCTCTCTCTCTCTCTCCTCTCTCTCTCTCTCTCTCTCTCTCTCTCTCTCTCTCTCTCTCTCTCTCTCTCTCTCTCTATATATATATATATATATATATATATATATATATATATATATAGGAACGAGTAGGACCCCGACGGCTGAGCTCAAGCCGTTTCGACGGCTAATTCTGGACTAAAACTGATTTTAGTCCAGAATTAGCCGTCGAAACGGCTTGAGCTCAGCCGTCGGGGTCCTACTCTTTCTTATTACCCACTCTACTACCCTAAGTATTGAGTACTTTGGAGCGTTATGGTCCATCTGGTTCCTTACCACATTTCCTTCATTATATATATATATATATATATGTATATATATTGACAGTCTATCGACTTCTGTCAAATCGGACCGAGGAAACAATGTTTCCGTTGGTCTTTCCAGTTGCTAATACTATCTATCGGTCGCAACTCCAGGTAGAAGGAGCCACATGAAATAAAATGTCTTGCTCAAGGACATAATGTATCACCCGGTCCAGGAATTGAACTCACAACCTCACGATTGCCAATCCAATTCTCTAACCACTCAGCCACGTGCCTTGACGAATATATATGTGTGTGTGTGTCTGTATGTAAGTCCCAGGTTCAATCGGGGGTGACCACAGTAAGGTACTCAATACATTCGCAGAGTGTGAATATCAAATTTAATATAGAAATGGCTTCTACAAGACTAGAACTGTTTCATTCGAAGGAAATCATCAGGAAAGTTGAGAGTGAAACTGTGTATAAGAGGAATAAGCTATGGTGCGCAGGCGAGAAGACTGCGTTGGGTTGGCCATGTGATGTGTATGGAAGATGACCGCTGGGTGAAGAAGTGCCAAGAGATCCTGGTGGAAGGAAGACACAGTAGAGGAAGACCACGAAAAACATGGGCAGAGGTGGTGAGAGCTGACTCCAGATCGCTGAAGCTCACAGAGGAGATGATAAAGGACCGTGACGAATGGAGAGATGCTGTGCTGAAGAGGACCTGTCCCACCCTTGCAAGCAGGGGAAAGCTGACGTAAAATGATGACGATGATGATGATATACTCACGCACATTTATATATATATATATATTTACACACACACATACATACAACTCCACATATATGCATACATACACATATATACAAACATATTCACTCACACATATAACAGCAAAGCCATCAATACTAAAGCTATCACCACAGCCAATACTATCTCCACTACTACCACCACCACCACCATCTCTATAACCATTTACCATCCCTTCAGCCACTATACAGACTGTAAAACACAACCACTACTACTACCACCACCACCACTACTAACGATACTACTACCACCACCACCATTACTAACGCTACTACCACCACCACCATTTCTAACGCTACTACTACCATCACTTCAGCCACCATCACAGGCTGTGAAACACTACCACCATCACCACCACCATTACTATCACCACCACCACCACCACCACCACCACCCCTATTACTATCACAACCATCACCACCACCACCACCACTATTACAACCATCACCACCACCACCACCCCTATTACTATCACAACCATCACCACTATTACTATCACCCCCACCCCCACCACTACTACCACTACTACTAAACTGCAGTACTGCAGAATAATACTATACCAATAGAGTTAGCACAGAGAATAGAGATAGCTGACAGATGGTGAAAGGAAATGGTGTGTATATATATATATATATATATATATATACACACACACACGTTTATACATTATACATACATGCACACATACATATATATATATATAATATATATGACATACACTATACATAGACACATACATATACAGGTGCGGGCAATATTTGTTCGCAATTTTCAACTGCTAATTTTATGCAAATTTTTTATACTTCCGTTGTCACTCTTGTCTTCATAAAAACAGTGACTATATTTCCATTATTTATTTTCAGAATAATTGATTATGAATAATTTTGAACCTCCAAATTTGTGGAAGAGACACAGAGTTCTTCTTGGAATCCGTGCTGGGAGGAGAATGGTGGAAAAGGTCAGAAAGGAATTAAAAGATTCAGGATTTGACTACGAAGCAACATCAGAGAGGAAAACACATGATCGACGATCTGACGCCTTCAGAACGCCCGAGCTCGTCGCTGAAGTTCAGGATATCATCAACAATGAACTTAGCAAGTCGATGCGTGCCATTGCAAGGGAGAAAGGCGTGGATGAAAAGCTCAGTAGGCTGGTGGTACATGAAGACATTCGCTACGTTTCATACAAGCTGAGGAAAGGACAATTTCTGTCAAAGGCAATGCAAGAAAAGCAACTGAAGCACGCAAAGAAGCTGATCAACAAGTTGAAACATCCACTGGAGCCAGACATGCTGTGGTTTTACTCCAACGAGAAAAACTTCTGCCAAGACCAGAAGATCAACTCCTAGAACAACAGGTGGCTCGCTGTCTCATCCAAAGACGCGCCCAGAGTCATGCAGACAAAGTTTCCAGCGACAACATTGGTCTTAGGTGTCGTCAGCAGTCAAGGTGACGTCATGCCACCTCACTTCTTCCCTGAGGGCCTCACGCTGAACACCGATGGCTATATCCGCGTTCTGAGCGAGGTTGTAAAGCCCTCTATCGACCAGGTAGCTGGACTGGTGTAATTCCTTAAAAGGTTTTATATATATATATATGTATCATCATCATCATCATCGTTTAACGTCTATCTTCCACGCTAGCATGGGTTAGACGGGAGTTGTCCGACTTGAGGCAAGATTGGTCGGGTGACCGTGTCTCACTCGTATAGGACTATCTGGCAGGTTTTCTATGGCTGGATGTCCTTCCTTCCTAACACCAACCACATTTACAGTGTAGACTGGGAGGTTTTTACCGTGTTACCTACACGGCTACATTACAGTGTAGACTGGGAGGTTTTTACCGTGTTACCTACACGGCTACATTACAGTGTAGACTGGGAGGTTTTTACCGTGTTACCTACACGGCTACATTACAGTGTAGACTGGGAGGTTTTTACCGTGTTACCTACACGGCTACATTACAGTGTAGACTGGGAGGTTTTTACCGTGTTACCTACACGGCTACATTACAGCGTGGACTGGGAGGTTTTTACCGTGTTACCTACACGGCTACATTACAGCGTGGACTGGGAGGTTTTTACCGTGTTACCTACACGGCTACATTACAGCGTGGACTGGGAGGTTTTTACCGTGTTACCTACACGGCCACATTACAGCGTGGACTGGGAGGTTTTTACCGTGTTACCTACACGGCTACATTACAGCGTGGACTGTGTGTTATTTTGTCGTGACACCTACACAACCTCTTTAGTTTGGACTGGATGTTGTGGTACCAACATAACTTTACAGAGAAAGGGGTGGTGTTGGTGGGAGTGGGAGGGTGGAGTAGGGGTAGTGGGTTGGGGTGTATATTTGGTTAAGAGATGCCTACTGACTGTATATATATATATATATATATATATATATATATGACATATATATATATATATATATGACATATATATATATATATATGACATACACACATATTTAGGCAGTAGTATCTTAACCACCATTGATAATATATACCACCACTACTACTATTGCAGTTAATAATGCTATCAACACCACCACCACCACCACCACTACTATCACCACCACTGTTAGTACTATCATCGTGATGACCCCCCCCCCCTCCAGCCACCATCACCTCAGCTAGAAGTGCCACCACCACCACCACCACCATTAGTACTGCTCACATATCTGGGACAGAGCAGCTACTATTAATACTACTAGCTGCTGTAGTATTGGTAGTGGTAGTAGTAGTAGTAGTAGTAGTAGTAGTAGTAGTAGTAGTAGTGGTGGTAGTAGTGGTAGTGGTACTAGTAGTAGTAGTAGTAGTAGTAGTAGTAGTAGTAGTAGTAGTAGTGGTGGTAGTGGTAGTAGTGGTAGTGGTACTAGTAGTAGTAGTAGTAGTAGTAGTAGTAGTAGTAGTGGTGGTGGTAGTGGTAGTAGTACTACTAGTAGTAGTAGTAGTAGTAGTGGTAGTGGTACTAGTAGTAGAGGTAGTGGTAGTAGTGGTAGTAGTAGTAGTGGTGGTAGTGGTAGTAGTACTAGTAGTAGTAGTGGTAGTAGTAGTAGTAGTAGTGGTGGTAGTGGTAGTAGTACTAGTAGTAGTAGTAGTAGTAGTAGTGGTAGTGGTAGTAGTACTAGTAGTAGTAGTGGTAGTAGTAGTAGTGGTAGTGGTGGTAGTGGTAGTAGTAGTAGTGGTGGTAGTGGTAGTAGTACTAGTAGTAGAGGTAGTGGTAGTAGTACTACTAGTAGTAGTAGTAGTAGTGGTAGTAGTAGTAGTAGTGGTAGTAGTGGTAGTGGTAGTAGTGGTAGTAGTAGTAGTGGTGGTGGTAGTGGTGGTAGTAGTAGTAGTGGTGGTGGTAGTGGTAGTAGTACTAGTAGTAGTAGTATATATATACAGACCAAATGAAAATGAGATAGAAAGAAAAATAATATATATACACACACATATACATACACACATATATATACACATATATGTACACACATACACACACACATATATATATATATATATATATAGTATAACTGAACAAAAAAGAAAAACGAACACATATATACATATATGCGTTCAAATATATATATATATATATATGTGTGTCTTCAAATATATATATATATATATACACACACATAAGCTGAAACTGCTGAGGGGAGAGTCATACCTTTCTGTGTGTGTGTGTGTGTGTGTGTGTGTGTGTGTGTGTGTGTGTGTGTGTGTGTGTGTGTGTGTGTGTGTGTGCATGTGTGTGTTGAGAGGAAAAGTAAGAAAGAGCTAGCTTGGTAGATGAGAGAGAGAGAGAGTGAAAAAGAGAGATAATCAGAGAGAGAGAGAGAGAGT
>OZ024764.1:14395724-14403224 GCA_964016885.1 Eledone cirrhosa | reverse complement strand
GACACATTAGATAATGTAGTCCTAGGTAGACTGTGTCTGTATATAAGACAGGACACATTAGACAATGTAGTCCTAGATAGACTGTGTCTGTATATAAGACAGGACACATTAGATAATGTAGTCCTAGATACACTGTGTCTGTATATAAGACAGGACACATTAGATAATGTAGTCCTAGATACACTGTGTCTGTATATAAGACAGGACACATTAGATAATGTAGTCCTAGATATACTGTGTCTGTATATATGACAGGACACATTAGATAATGTAGTCCTAGATATACTGTGTCTGTATATAAGACAGGACACATTAGACAATGTAGTCCTAGATATACTGTGTCTGTATATAAGACAGGACACATTAGATAATGTAGTCCTAGGTAGACTGTGTCTGTATATAAGACAGGACACATTAGATAATGTAGTCCTAGATATACTGTGTCTGTATATAAGACAGGACACATTAGACAATGTAGTCCTAGATAGACTGTGTCTGTATATAAGACAGGACACATTAGATAATGTAGTCCTAGGTAGACTGTGTCTGTATATAAGACAGGACACATTAGATAATGTAGTCCTAGATACACTGTGTCTGTATATAAGACAGGACACATTAGATAATGTAGTCCTAGATAGACTGTGTCTGTATATAAGACAGGACACATTAGATAATGTAGTCCTAGATATACTGTGTCTGTATATAAGACAGGACACATTAGATAATGTAGTCCTAGATACACTGTGTCTGTATATAAGACAGGACACATTAGACAATGTAGTCCTAGATAGACTGTGTCTGTATATAAGACAGGACACATTAGATAATGTAGTCCTAGGTAGACTGTGTCTGTATATAAGACAGGACACATTAGATAGTGTAGTCCTAGATACACTGTGTCTGTATATAAGACAGGACACATTAGATAATGTAGTCCTAGGTACACTGTGTCTGTATATAAGACAGGACACATTAGATAATGTAGTCCTAGGTACACTGTGTCTGTATATAAGACAGGACACATTAGATAATGTAGTCCTAGATATACTGTGTCTGTATATAAGACAGGACACATTAGACAATGTAGTCCTAGATAGACTGTGTCTGTATATAAGACAGGACACATTAGATAATGTAGTCCTAGGTAGACTGTGTCTGTATATAAGACAGGACACATTAGATAGTGTAGTCCTAGATACACTGTGTCTGTATATAAGACAGGACACATTAGATAATGTAGTCCTAGATACACTGTGTCTGTATATAAGACAGGACACATTAGATAATGTAGTCCTAGATATACTGTGTCTGTATATAAGACAGGACACATTAGATAATGTAGTCCTAGATACACTGTGTCTGTATATAAGACAGGACACATTAGATAATGTAGTCCTAGATACACTGTGTCTGTATATAAGACAGGACACATTAGATAATGTAGTCCTAGATACACTGTGTCTGTATATAAGACAGGACACATTAGATAATGTAGTCCTAGATACACTGTGTCTGTATATAAGACAGGACACATTAGATAATGTAGTCCTAGATACACTGTGTCTGTATATAAGACAGGACACATTAGATAATGTAGTCCTAGATACACTGTGTCTGTATATAAGACAGGACACATTAGATAATGTAGTCCTAGGTACACTGTGTCTGTATATAAGACAGGACACATTAGATAATGTAGTCCTAGATACACTGTGTCTGTATATAAGACAGGACACATTAGATAATGTAGTCCTAGGTAGACTGTGTCTGTATATAAGACAGGACACATTAGACAATGTAGTCCTAGATAGACTGTGTCTGTATATAAGACAGGACACATTAGATAATGTAGTCCTAGGTAAACTGTGTCTGTATATAAAACAGGACACATTAGATAGTGTAGTCCTAGATACACTGTGTCTGTATATAAGACAGGACACATTAGATAATGTAGTCCTAGGTACACTGTGTCTGTATATAAGACAGGACACATTAGATAGTGTAGTCCTAGATACACTGTGTCTGTATATAAGACAGGACACATTAGATAATGTAGTCCTAGGTAGACTGTGTCTGTATATAAGACAGGACACATTAGACAATGTAGTCCTAGATAGACTGTGTCTGTATATAAGACAGGACACATTAGATAATGTAGTCCTAGATACACTGTGTCTGTATATAAGACAGGACACATTAGATAATGTAGTCCTAGATACACTGTGTCTGTATATAAGACAGGACACATTAGATAATGTAGTCCTAGATATACTGTGTCTGTATATATGACAGGACACATTAGATAATGTAGTCCTAGATATACTGTGTCTGTATATAAGACAGGACACATTAGACAATGTAGTCCTAGATATACTGTGTCTGTATATAAGACAGGACACATTAGATAATGTAGTCCTAGGTAGACTGTGTCTGTATATAAGACAGGACACATTAGATAATGTAGTCCTAGATATACTGTGTCTGTATATAAGACAGGACACATTAGACAATGTAGTCCTAGATAGACTGTGTCTGTATATAAGACAGGACACATTAGATAATGTAGTCCTAGGTAGACTGTGTCTGTATATAAGACAGGACACATTAGATAATGTAGTCCTAGATACACTGTGTCTGTATATAAGACAGGACACATTAGATAATGTAGTCCTAGATAGACTGTGTCTGTATATAAGACAGGACACATTAGATAATGTAGTCCTAGATATACTGTGTCTGTATATAAGACAGGACACATTAGATAATGTAGTCCTAGATACACTGTGTCTGTATATAAGACAGGACACATTAGACAATGTAGTCCTAGATAGACTGTGTCTGTATATAAGACAGGACACATTAGATAATGTAGTCCTAGGTAGACTGTGTCTGTATATAAGACAGGACACATTAGATAGTGTAGTCCTAGATACACTGTGTCTGTATATAAGACAGGACACATTAGATAATGTAGTCCTAGGTACACTGTGTCTGTATATAAGACAGGACACATTAGATAATGTAGTCCTAGGTACACTGTGTCTGTATATAAGACAGGACACATTAGATAATGTAGTCCTAGATATACTGTGTCTGTATATAAGACAGGACACATTAGACAATGTAGTCCTAGATAGACTGTGTCTGTATATAAGACAGGACACATTAGATAATGTAGTCCTAGGTAGACTGTGTCTGTATATAAGACAGGACACATTAGATAGTGTAGTCCTAGATACACTGTGTCTGTATATAAGACAGGACACATTAGATAATGTAGTCCTAGATACACTGTGTCTGTATATAAGACATGACACATTAGATAATGTAGTCCTAGATATACTGTGTCTGTATATAAGACAGGACACATTAGATAATGTAGTCCTAGATACACTGTGTCTGTATATAAGACAGGACACATTAGATAATGTAGTCCTAGATACACTGTGTCTGTATATAAGACAGGACACATTAGATAATGTAGTCCTAGATACACTGTGTCTGTATATAAGACAGGACACATTAGATAATGTAGTCCTAGATACACTGTGTCTGTATATAAGACAGGACACATTAGATAATGTAGTCCTAGATACACTGTGTCTGTATATAAGACAGGACACATTAGATAATGTAGTCCTAGATACACTGTGTCTGTATATAAGACAGGACACATTAGATAATGTAGTCCTAGGTACACTGTGTCTGTATATAAGACAGGACACATTAGATAATGTAGTCCTAGATACACTGTGTCTGTATATAAGACAGGACACATTAGATAATGTAGTCCTAGATACACTGTGTCTGTATATAAGACAGGACACATTAGATAATGTAGTCCTAGATACACTGTGTCTGTATATAAGACAGGACACATTAGATAATGTAGTCCTAGATACACTGTGTCTGTATATAAGACAGGACACATTAGATAATGTAGTCCTAGATACACTGTGTCTGTATATAAGACAGGACACATTAGATAATGTAGTCCTAGATACACTGTGTCTGTATATAAGACAGGACACATTAGATAATGTAGTCCTAGATACACTGTGTCTGTATATAAGACAGGACACATTAGATAATGTAGTCCTAGATACACTGTGTCTGTATATAAGACAGGACACATTAGATAATGTAGTCCTAGATACACTGTGTCTGTATATAAGACAGGACACATTAGATAATGTAGTCCTAGATACACTGTGTCTGTATATAAGACAGGACACATTAGATAATGTAGTCCTAGATACACTGTGTCTGTATATAAGACAGGACACATTAGATAATGTAGTCCTAGGTACACTGTGTCTGTATATAAGACAGGACACATTAGATAATGTAGTCCTAGATACACTGTGTCTGTATATAAGACAGGACACATTAGATAATGTAGTCCTAGATACACTGTGTCTGTATATAAGACAGGACACATTAGATAATGTAGTCCTAGATACACTGTGTCTGTATATAAGACAGGACACATTAGATAATGTAGTCCTAGATACACTGTGTCTGTATATAAGACAGGACACATTAGATAATGTAGTCCTAGGTAGACTGTGTCTGTATATAAGACAGGACACATTAGATAATGTAGTCCTAGATACACTGTGTCTGTATATAAGACAGGACACATTAGATAATGTAGTCCTAGGTAGACTGTGTCTGTATATAAGACAGGACACATTAGATAATGTAGTCCTAGATACACTGTGTCTGTATATAAGACAGGACACATTAGATAATGTAGTCCTAGATACACTGTGTCTGTATATAAGACAGGACACATTAGATAATGTAGTCCTAGATACACTGTGTCTGTATATAAGACAGGACACATTAGATAATGTAGTCCTAGATACACTGTGTCTGTATATAAGACAGGACACATTAGATAGTGTAGTCCTAGGTAGACTGTGTCTGTATATAAGACAGGACACATTAGATAATGTAGTCCTAGGTAGACTGTGTCTGTATATAAGACAGGACACATTAGATAATGTAGTCCTAGATACACTGTGTCTGTATATAAGACAGGACACATTAGATATTGTAGTCCTAGATATACTGTGTCTGTATATAAGACAGGACACATTAGATATTGTAGTCCTAGATATACTGTGTCTGTATATAAGACAGGACACATTAGATAATGTAGTCCTAGATACACTGTGTCTGTATATAAGACAGGACACATTAGATAATGTAGTCCTAGGTAGACTGTGTCTGTATATAAGACAGGACACATTAGATAATGTAGTCCTAGATACACTGTGTCTGTATATAAGACAGGACACATTAGATAATGTAGTCCTAGATACACTGTGTCTGTATATAAGACAGGACACATTAGATAATGTAGTCCTAGATACACTGTGTCTGTATATAAGACAGGACACATTAGATAATGTAGTCCTAGATACACTGTGTCTGTATATAAGACAGGACACATTAGATAGTGTAGTCCTAGGTAGACTGTGTCTGTATATAAGACAGGACACATTAGATAATGTAGTCCTAGGTAGACTGTGTCTGTATATAAGACAGGACACATTAGATAATGTAGTCCTAGATACACTGTGTCTGTATATAAGACAGGACACATTAGATAATGTAGTCCTAGATACACTGTGTCTGTATATAAGACAGGACACATTAGATAGTGTAGTCCTAGGTAGACTGTGTCTGTATATAAGACAGGACACATTAGATAATGTAGTCCTAGGTAGACTGTGTCTGTATATAAGACAGGACACATTAGATAATGTAGTCTTAGATACACTGTGTCTGTATATAAGACAGGACACATTAGATAGTGTAGTCCTAGATATACTGTGTCTGTATATAAGACAAGACACATTAGATAATGTAGTCCTAGATACACTGTGTCTGTATATAAGACAGGACACATTAGATAGTGTAGTCCTAGGTAGACTGTGTCTGTATATAAGACAGGACACATTAGATAATGTAGTCCTAGGTAGACTGTGTCTGTATATAAGACAGGACACATTAGATAATGTAGTCCTAGATACACTGTGTCTGTATATAAGACAGGACACATTAGATAATGTAGTCCTAGGTAGACTGTGTCTGTATATAAGACAGGACACATTAGATAATGTAGTCCTAGATATACTGTGTCTGTATATAAGACAGGACACATTAGATATTGTAGTCCTAGATACACTGTGTCTGTATATAAGACAGGACACATTAGATAATGTAGTCCTAGATAGACTGTGTCTGTATATAAGACAGGACACATTAGATAATGTAGTCCTAGATAGACTGTGTCTGTATATAAGACAGGACACATTAGATAATGTAATCCTAGGTAGACTGTGTCTGTATATAAGACAGGACACATTAGATAATGTAGTCCTAGATACACTGTGTCTGTATATAAGACAGGACACATTAGATATGTAGTCCTAGATACACTGTGTCTGTATATAAGACAGGACACATTAGATAATGTAGTCCTAGGTAGACTGTGTCTGTATATAAGACAGGACACATTAGATAATGTAGTCCTAGATAGACTGTGTCTGTATATAAGACAGGACACATTAGATAATGTAGTCCTAGGTAGACTGTGTCTGTATATAAGACAGGACACATTAGATAATGTAGTCCTAGATAGACTGTGTCTGTATATAAGACAGGACACATTAGATAATGTAGTCCTAGATAGACTGTGTCTGTATATAAGACAGGACACATTAGATAATGTAGTCCTAGATAGACTGTGTCTGTATATAAGACAGGACACATTAGATAATGTAGTCCTAGATAGACTGTGTCTGTATATAAGACAGGACACATTAGATAATGTAGTCCTAGGTAGACTGTGTCTGTATATAAGACAGGACACATTAGATAATGTAGTCCTAGATAGACTGTGTCTGTATATAAGACAGGACACATTAGATAATGTAGTCCTAGATAGACTGTGTCTGTATATAAGACAGGACACATTAGATAATGTAGTCCTAGATACACTGTGTCTGTATATAAGACAGGACACATTAGATAATGTAGTCCTAGATAGACTGTGTCTGTATATAAGACAGGACACATTAGATAATGTAGTCCTAGATACACTGTGTCTGTATATAAGACAGGACACATTAGATAATGTAGTCCTAGATACACTGTGTCTGTATATAAGACAGGACACATTAGATAAGTGTAGTCCTAGATACACTGTGTCTGTATATAAGACAGGACACATTAGATAATGTAGTCCTAGATACACTGTGTCTGTATATAAGACAGGACACATTAGATAATGTAGTCCTAGATACACTGTGTCTGTATATAAGACAGGACACATTAGATAATGTAGTCCTAGGTACACTGTGTCTGTATATAAGACAGGACACATTAGATAATGTAGTCCTAGATACACTGTGTCTGTATATAAGACAGGACACATTAGATAATGTAGTCCTAGGTACACTGTGTCTGTATATAAGACAGGAC
>OZ024764.1:14383224-14393224 GCA_964016885.1 Eledone cirrhosa | reverse complement strand
TATATATATATATATATATATATATATATATATATATATATATGTATATATATATATATATATATTAGACAGATACATAGTTTCCTGCATATATTCAATCTTCAGCAGGTCTGGTTTGTGTCTGTAAACAAAGCCATCAACTATCTCCACCTATTAAATACCTGAGGGGTATGGGGGAGGGGGGGGGGGGGTATGTATATCATCATCATCATCATCATCATCATTATTATTATGGCAGTATCGGTAGAGGGTTTGACGCCATGCTTTCCAGCATAGTTACGTCCCTTTACGATCTGAGTTCAAATCCTGCCGAGGTTGACTTTGCCTTTCATCCTTACGGGGTCGATAAAATAAAGTACCAGTAATGCACTGGGTAATTGCTGGCCTTGTGCCTAAAGTAGAAACAATTATTATTATTATTTGCTGTCCACTTTCCCTGCTAGCAAGGTTTGGACGAGTTTCTAGGGTCTGCCGTAAGCTGAAGTCTTGTCAGGCCAATACTTATCCCGGTTTCATGGCGTGAAGCGACAGAGTACAAGACTTCCCCCTGGACAGGACACCAGTCCATTGCAGGGTTAAACCCCCAGCTATTGCTGGTACTTATCCCGGTTTCATGGCGTGAAGCGACAGAGTACAAGACTTCCCCCTGGACAGGACACCAGTCCATTGCAGGGTTAAACCCCCAGCTATTGCTGGTACTTATCCCGGTTTGATGGCGTGAAGCGACAGACTACAAGACGGCCCCCTGGACAGGACGCCAGTCCATTGCAAAGTTAAACCCCCAGCTATTGCTGGTACTTATCCTGGTTTCATGGTGTGAAGCGACTAAGAATAAAAGACTTCCCCCTGGACAGGACGCCAGTCCATTGCAAAGTTAAACCCCCAGCTATTACTGGTACTTATCCTGGTTTCATGGTGTGAAGCGACTAAGAATAAAAGACTTCCCCTGGACAGGGCGCCAGTCCATTGCAGGGTTAAACCCCCAGCTATTGCTGGTACTTATCCTGGTTTCATGGTGTGAAGCGACTAAGAATAAAAGACTTCCTCCTGGACAGGACGCCAGTCCATTGCAGGGTTAAACCCCCAGCTATTGCTGGTACTTATCCTGGTTTCATGGTGTGAAGCGACTAAGAATAAAAGACTTCCCCCTGGACAGGACACCAGTCCATTGCAAAGTTAAACCCCCAGCTATTGCTGGTACTTATCCTGGTTTCATGGTGTGAAGCGACTAAGAATAAAAGACTTCCCCCTGGACAGGACGCCAGTCCATTGCAAAGTTAAACCCCCAGCTATTACTGGTACTTATCCTGGTTTCATGGTGTGAAGCGACTAAGAATAAAAGACTTCCCCCTGGACAGGACGCCAGTCCATTGCAAAGTTAAACCCCCAGCTATTGCCGGTACTTATCCTGGTTTCATGGTGTGAAGCGACTAAGAATAAAAGACTTCCCACTGGACAGGACGCCAGTCCATTGCAGGGTTAAACCCCCAGCTATTGCTGGTACTTATCCTGGTTTCATGGTGTGAAGCGACTAAGAATAAAAGACTTCCCCCTGGACAGGACGCCAGTCCATTGCAAAGTTAAACCCCCAGCTATTGCTGGTACTTATCCTGGTTTCATGGTGTGAAGCGACTAAGAATAAAAGACTTCCCCCTGGACAGGACGCCAGTCCATTGCAGGGTTAAACCCCCAGCTATTGCTGCTACTCATTTTCAGCTGAGTATACTGGAGCAAAATGAAATTAAGTGTTTTGCTCGAGAACACAACATGCTACCCAGTTGAGGATTTGAACTTACGATATTATGAATCTAAGTCCAACACCTTTACCAGGGGCTAATTTATACAGACCTAATTAGAACTGTAGCGAGGTTACTGACCTCCCAGATAGGCCAGGGATGTGTGTATTCCTCTTACGCGCAGTCTGGACGCCATGCTTTCTAGCATAGTTACGTCCCATTATGGTCTGAGATCAAATCCCGTTGAGGTTAACTTTGCCCTTCATCCTTACGGGGTCGATAAAATAAAGTACCAGTAATGTACTGGGTATTTACTGGCAAAGACTCAAAACCTTGAAGATGTACTCAATAGAAAGAAGATTTGAGCGATACCGAATTATATACATTTGATAGAGCAAAAGGTGTCGAACTTTGGTATCAAAACCTACCACTCGCTGCGCCACAGAAGACGCTGCCAGCTACCACCAATCAACAAAAAGGCTGGCCAGGCAGCAAAAACCCTGCGAGAGTCAAGTCTGTTGGTTCAAGGGGCACAACTATTCAACTCCATTCCGGTACATGTCAGAAATCTATCAGGATGCAGTGTGGAATCATTCAAATTGCAACTGGATAGATACTTAAGCACCATTAGAGATGAACCCCATCTCCCAGGATATACACAACGAGCACAAACTGACTCAAACTCGCTCCTACACATGTCAAAATTAAACAGAGAATCCAACCTGGCAACCACACCAGACTCTGAGGGTGGAGTCTTCGACTTGGCCTGAGCATGGACTCAAACTCAAATGAAATGAAATGAAATGGCCTTGTGCCTAACATAGAAACAATTATCAAGTGCAGAGGAGAAGCTATGTCTTTTGGCACAAACTGAAAGATCATCCTAACCCCTCATTTGGCAAGCTTTCTATAGCTGGATGCCCTTCCTAACACAATAAAAAACTAAATACACTCTGCTCGAGCATCAAGTGCTTGTTTTGGTGCTACCACCAATAATTCATTGAATCACCTACTCTCTCTCTCAAGGAAGGACACATTAAATGATATAGTCCTAGATACACTGTGTCTGTATATAAGACAGGACACATTAGATAATGTAGTCCTAGGTACACTGTGTCTGTATATAAGACAGGACACATTAGATAATGTAGTCCTAGATACACTGTGTCTGTATATAAGACAGGACACATTAGATAATGTAGTCCTAGGTACACTGTGTCTGTATATAAGACAGGACACATTAGATAATGTAGTCCAAGATATACTGTGTCTGTATATAAGACAGGACACATTAGATAATGTAGTCCTAGGTACACTGTGTCTATATAAGACAGGACACATTAGATAATGTAGTCCTAGATACACTGTGTCTGTATATAAGACAAGACACATTAGATAGTGTAGTCCTAGGTACACTGTGTCTGTATATAAGACAGGACACATTAGATAATGTAGTCCTAGGTACACTGTGTCTGTATATAAGACAGGACACATTAGATAATGTAGTCCTAGGTACACTGTGTCTGTATATAAGACAGGACACATTAGATAATGTAGTCCAAGATATACTGTGTCTGTATATAAGACAGGACACATTAGATAATGTAGTCCTAGGTACACTGTGTCTGTATATAAGACAGGACACATTAGATAATGTAGTCCTAGATACACTGTGTCTGTATATAAGACAAGACACATTAGATAGTGTAGTCCTAGGTACACTGTGTCTGTATATAAGACAGGACACATTAGATAATGTAGTCCTAGGTACACTGTGTCTGTATATAAGACAGGACACATTAGATAATGTAGTCCTAGGTACACTGTGTCTGTATATAAGACAGGACACATTAGATAATGTAGTCCTAGATACACTGTGTCTGTATATAAGACAGGACACATTAGATAATGTAGTCCTAGGTACACTGTCTCTGTATATAAGACAGGACACATTAGATAATGTAGTCCTAGGTACACTGTGTCTGTATATAAGACAGGACACATTAGATAATGTAGTCCTAGATATACTGTGTCTGTATATAAGACAGGACACATTAGATAATGTAGTCCTAGATACACTGTGTCTGTATACAAGACACATTAGATAATGTAGTCCTAGGTACACTGTGTCTGTATATAAGACAGGACACATTAAATAATGTAGTCCTAGATACACTGTGTCCGTCTATAAGACAGGACATTAGATAATGTAGTCCTAGATACACTGTGTCTGTATATAAGACAGGACATTAGATAATGTAGTCCTAGATACACTGTGTCTGTATATAAGACAGGACACATTAGATAATGTAGTCCTAGATACACTGTGTCTGTATATAAGACAGGACACATTAGATAATGTAGTCCTAGATACACTGTGTCTGTATATAAGACAAGACACATTAGATAGTGTAGTCCTAGGTAGACTGTGTCTGTATGTAAGACAAGACATTAGACAATGTAGTCCTAGATACACTGTGTCTGTATATAAGACAGGACACATTAGATAATGTAGTCCTAGATAGACTGTGTCTGTATATAAGACAGGACACATTAGATAATGTAGTCCTAGATACACTGTGTCTGTATATAAGACAGGACACATTAGATAATGTAGTCCTAGATACACTGTGTCTGTATATAAGACAGGAGACATTAGATAATGTAGTCCTAGGTACACTGTGTCTGTATATAAGACAGGACACATTAGATAATGTAGTCCTAGATACACTGTGTCTGTATATAAGACAGGACACATTAGATAATGTAGTCCTAGATACACTGTGTCTGTATATATGACAGGACACATTAGATAATGTAGTCCTAGATACACTGTGTCTGTATATAAGACAGGACACATTAGATAATGTAGTCCTAGATACACTGTGTCTGTATATAAGACAGGACACATTAGATAATGTAGTCCTAGATACACTGTGTCTGTATATATGACAGGACACATTAGATAATGTAGTCCTAGATACACTGTGTCTGTATATATGACAGGACACATTAGATAATGTAGTCCTAGGTACACTGTGTCTGTATATAAGACAGGACACATTAGATAATGTAGTCCTAGATACACTGTGTCTGTATATAAGACAGGACACATTAGATAATGTAGTCCTAGATACACTGTGTCTGTATATAAGACATGACACATTAGATAATGTAATCCTAGATACACTGTGTCTGTATATAAGACAGGACACATTAGATAATGTAGTCCTAGGTACACTGTGTCTGTATATAAGACAGGACACATTAGATAATGCAGTCCTAGGTACACTGTGTCTGTATATAAGACAGGACACATTAGATAATGTAGTCCTAGATACACTGTGTCTGTATATAAGACAGGACACATTAGATAATGTAGTCCTAGATACACTGTGTCTGTATATAAGACAGGACACATTAGATAATGTAGTCCTAGGTAGACTGTGTCTGTATATAAGACAGGACACATTAGATAATGTAGTCCTAGGTACACTGTGTCTGTATATAAGACAGGACACATTAGATAATGTAGTCCTAGGTACACTGTGTCTGTATATAAGACAGGACACATTAGATAATGTAGTCCTAGGTAGACTGTGTCTGTATATAAGACAGGACACATTAGATAATGTAGTCCTAGGTACACTGTGTCTGTATATAAGACAGGACACATTAGATAATGTAGTCCTAGATACACTGTGTCTGTATATAAGACAGGACACATTAGATAATGTAGTCCTAGATACACTGTGTCTGTATATAAGACAGGAGACATTAGATAATGTAGTCCTAGATACACTGTGTCTGTATATAAGACAGGACACATTAGATAATGTAGTCCTAGGTACACTGTGTCTGTATATAAGACAGGACACATTAGATAATGTAGTCCTAGATAGACTGTGTCTGTATATAAGACAGGACACATTAGATAATGTAGTCCTAGGTACACTGTGTCTGTATATAAGACAGGACACATTAGATAATGTAGTCCTAGATACACTGTGTCTGTATATAAGACAGGACACATTAGATAATGTAGTCCTAGATACACTGTGTCTGTATATAAGACAGGACACATTAGATAATGTAGTCCTAGGTAGACTGTGTCTGTATATAAGACAGGACACATTAGATAATGTAGTCCTAGGTACACTGTGTCTGTATATAAGACAGGACACATTAGATAATGTAGTCCTAGGTACACTGTGTCTGTATATAAGACAGGACACATTAGATAATGTAGTCCTAGGTAGACTGTGTCTGTATATAAGACAGGACACATTAGATAATGTAGTCCTAGGTACACTGTGTCTGTATATAAGACAGGACACATTAGATAATGTAGTCCTAGATACACTGTGTCTGTATATAAGACAGGACACATTAGATAATGTAGTCCTAGATACACTGTGTCTGTATATAAGACAGGAGACATTAGATAATGTAGTCCTAGATACACTGTGTCTGTATATAAGACAGGACACATTAGATAATGTAGTCCTAGGTACACTGTGTCTGTATATAAGACAGGACACATTAGATAATGTAGTCCTAGATAGACTGTGTCTGTATATAAGACAGGACACATTAGATAATGTAGTCCTAGGTACACTGTGTCTGTATATAAGACAGGACACATTAGATAATGTAGTCCTAGGTAGACTGTGTCTGTATATAAGACATGACACATTAGATAATGTAGTCCTAGAGACACTGTGTCTGTATATAAGACAGGACACATTAGATAATGTAGTCCTAGATACACTGTGTCTGTATATAAGACAGGACACATTAGATAATGTAGTCCTAGATACACTGTGTCTGTATATAAGACAGGAGACATTAGATAATGTAGTCCTAGATACACTGTGTCTGTATATAAGACAGGAGACATTAGATAATGTAGTCCTAGGTACACTGTGTCTGTATATAAGACAGGACACATTAGATAATGTAGTCCTAGATACACTGTGTCTGTATATAAGACAGGACACATTAGATAATGTAGTCCTAGATACACTGTGTCTGTATATAAGACAGGAGACATTAGATAATGTAGTCCTAGATACACTGTGTCTGTATATAAGACAGGACACATTAGATAATGTAGTCCTAGGTACACTGTGTCTGTATATAAGACAGGACACATTAGATAATGTAGTCCTAGATAGACTGTGTCTGTATATAAGACAGGACACATTAGATAATGTAGTCCTAGGTACACTGTGTCTGTATATAAGACAGGACACATTAGATAATGTAGTCCTAGACACACTGTGTCTGTATATAAGACAGGACACATTAGATAATGTAGTCCTAGATACACTGTGTCTGTATATAAGACAGGAGACATTAGATAATGTAGTCCTAGATACACTGTGTCTGTATATAAGACAGGACACATTAGATAATGTAGTCCTAGATAGACTGTGTCTGTATATAAGACAGGACACATTAGATAATGTAGTCCTAGGTACACTGTGTCTGTATATAAGACAGGACACATTAGATAATGTAGTCCTAGACACACTGTGTCTGTATATATGACAGGATGGTCACAACTGGAGCATCTTTGATCACAGGTCTGTTAGATCAGGACTGACCTAGGGTTAAACAACCTGCCAATGATAACCATGATGATGATGTATTTGATTTCAAAACAGGTTTAGCATGTTTAGTATCTAATATCTGGAGAGAGAGAGGGGGGGGAGTGTGTGTGTGTGTGTACATGTATGCATGTGTGTACATGCGTGACAGAGTGAGAGTTTGTATATATGCACATGTATGTGTACATGTGTGAGAGAGAGAGAGAGAGTGTGTGTGTGTGTGTGTGTGTGTGTGTGTGTGTGTGTGTGTGTGTGTGTGTGTGTGTGTGTGTGTGTGTGTGTGTGTGTGTGTACATGTAAGTATGCGTGCGTGACAGAGAGAGATAAGTGTGTGTGTGTGTGTGTGTGCGCATGTATACATACCTGTGTGTGTGTGTGTGTATATGTATATGTTTGTGTGCCAATATACCTGTGTGTGTGTGTGTGTGTATATATGTATATGTTTGTGTGCCAATATACCTGTGTGTGCGTGTGTGTGTGTGTATATATATGTATATGTTTGTGTGCCAATATACCTGTATGTGTGTGTGTGTGTGTGTGTGTGTGTGTGTATATATATATGTTTGTGTGCCAATATACCTGTGTGTGCGTGTGTGTGTATATATATGTATATGTTTGTGTGCCAATATACCTGTATGTGTGTGTGTGTGTGTATATATGTATATGTTTGTGTGCCAATATACCTGTGTGTGCGTGTGTGTGTGTGTGTGTATATGTATATGTTTGTGTGCCAATATACCTGTGTGTGTGTGTGTGTGTATATATGTATATGTTTGTGTGCCAATATACCTGTGTGTGTGTGTGTGTGTATATATGTATATGTTTGTGTGCCAATATACCTGTGTGTGTGTGTGTGTGTATATATGTATATGTTTGTGTGCCAATATACCTGTGCGTGTGTGTGTGTGTATATATATGTATATGTTTGTGTGCCAATATACCTGTGTGTGCGTGTGTGTGTGTGTGTGTATATGTATATGTTTGTGTGCCAATATACCTGTGTGTGTGTGTGTGTGTGTATATATATGTATATGTTTGTGTGCCAATATACCTGTGTGTGTGTGTGTGTGTATATATGTATATGTCTGTGTGCCAATATACCTGTATGTGTGTGTGTGTGTGTATATATGTATATGTCTGTGTGCCAATATACCTGTATGTGTGTGTGTGTGTGTGTATATATATGTATATGTTTGTGTGCCAATATACCTGTATGTGTGTGTGTGTGTGTATATATGTATATGTCTGTGTGCCAATATACCTGTATGTGTGTGTGTGTGTGTGTGTGTATATATGTATATGTCTGTGTGCCAATATACCTGTATGTGTGTGTGTGTGTGTGTGTATATATATGTATATGTTTGTGTGCCAATATACCTGTATGTGTGTGTGTGTGTGTGTATGTATATGTTTGTGTGCCAATATACCTGTGCGTGTGTGTGTGTGTGTATATATATGTATATGTTTGTGTGCCAATATACCTGTGTGTGTGTGTGTGTATATATGTATATGTTTGTGTGCCAATATACCTGTGTGTGTGTGTGTGTGTGTGTGTGTGTGTGTGTGTGTGTGTGTGTGTGTGTGTGTGTGTGTAAGTATGTGTCTGAGGGTGTCCAACAGAGGATGACAAGAAATGACTGTTATAATTTCATGCATGACTACGTGGCAGTTATTTAATCTGAAACACCTCAACACCACCTCCACCATGTCCACCACATGACCTCTACCCCAACACCACGGCCACCAACACCACACGATCAACACGTCAACACCACCTCCACCATGTCCACCACATGACCTCTACCCCAACACCACGGCCACCAACACCACACGATCAACACGTCTACACCACCTCCACAACTTCAAAACCACATCCATCACACAACCACCACTTCAAAAAACCACGTCAACGCTGTGACCACCACCTCAACACCACATCCACCAACACCACCTCAACACCACATCCACCAACACCACCTCAACACTACATCCACCAACACCACCTCAACACCACATCCACCAACACCACCTCAACACTACATCCACCAACACAACTTCAACAGCATGACCACCACACGATCACCACCTTCACACCACGCCCACCCCAAAACCTACGTCAACACTGTGTCCATTACATGACCTCTATCTTAACACCACGGGCCACCAACATCACCTTCAAAACCACATCCATCAGACAACCACCACGCCCACCCCAAAACCACGTCAACACTGTGTCCATTACATGACCTCTATCTTAACACCACCTTCAAAACCACATCCATCAGACAACCACCACGCCCACCCCAAAACCACGTCAACACTGTGTCCATTACATGACCTCTACCTTAACACCACGGGCCACAAACAACACCTTCACCAACACCACCTTCAAAACCACATCCATCAGACAACCACCACCTCCACCTCAAAACCACGTCCACCATGTGACCTCCACCTCAACACCACTGCTGTTAAGGTATTGTTCTCTAAATACATGACGTCAAATTCTCATAGATTCAATATTATGTGAGATAAAGCCTTTACCATGAAAATACAATAGTGAATATATAGAGTAATATTTTTTTTATAAGCACAAAATGTAGACACCATCCCGAGGTCAAGGTAAAACAAACGTATTTATTTCACGAGGCT
>OZ024764.1:14373224-14378224 GCA_964016885.1 Eledone cirrhosa | reverse complement strand
TCACAGTAAAGGCTTTACCTCACATAACATTTACATTACTCTATATCTACTATTGTATTTTCACAGTAAAGGCTTTACCTCACATAACATTTACATTACTCTATATATACTATTGTATTTTCACAGTAAAGGCTTTACCTCACATAACATTTACATTACTCTATATCTACTATTGTATTTTCACAGTAAAGGCTTTACCTCACATAACATTTACATTACTCTATATATACTATTGTATTTTCACAGTAAAGGCTTTACCTCACATAACATTTACATTACTCTATATATACTATTGTATTTTCACAGTAAAGGCTTTACCTCACATAACATTTACATTACTCTATATATACTATTGTATTTTCACAGTAAAGGCTTTACCTCACATAACATTTACATTACTCTATATATACTATTGTATTTTCACAGTAAAGGCCTTACCTCACATAATATCTCACATAACATTTACATTACTCTATATATACTATTGTATTGTCACAGTAAAGGCTTTACCTCACATAATATCTCACATAACATTTACATTACTCTATATATACTATTGTATTTTCACAGTAAAGGCTTTACCTCACATAATATCTCACATAACATTTACATTACTCTATATCTACTATTGTATTTTCACAGTAAAGGCTTTACCTCACATAATATCTCACATAACATTTACATTACTCTATATATACTATTGTATTTTCACAGTAAAGGCTTTACCTCACATAATATCTCACATAACATTTACATTGCTCTATATATACTATTGTATTGTCACAGTAAAGGCTTTACCTCACATAATATCTCACATAACATTTACATTACTCTATATATACTATTGTATTTTCACAGTAAAGGCTTTACCTCACATAATATCTCACATAACATTTACATTGCTCTATATATACTATTGTATTTTCACAGTAAAGGCTTTACCTCACATAATATCTCACATAACATTTACATTACTCTATATATACTATTGTATTGTCACAGTAAAGGCTTTACCTCACATAATATCTCACATAACATTTACATTACTCTATATTTACTATTGTATTTTCACAGTAAAGGCTTTACCTCACATAATATCTCACATAACATTTACATTACTCTATATTTACTATTGTATTTTCACAGTAAAGGCTTTACCTCACATAATATCTCACATAACATTTACATTACTCTATATATACTATTGTATTGTCACAGTAAAGGCTTTACCTCACATAATATCTCACATAACATTTACATTACTCTATATTTACTATTGTATTTTCACAGTAAAGGCTTTACCTCACATAATATCTCACATAACATTTACATTACTCTATATTTACTATTGTATTTTCACAGTAAAGGCTTTACCTCACATAATATCTCACATAACATTTACATTACTCTATATTTACTATTGTATTTTCACAGTAAAGGCTTTACCTCACATAATATCTCACATAACATTTACATTACTCTATATATACTATTGTATTGTCACAGTAAAGGCTTTACCTCACATAATATCTCACATAACATTTACATTACTCTATATTTACTATTGTATTTTCACAGTAAAGGCTTTACCTCACATAATATCTCACATAACATTTACATTACTCTATATTTACTATTGTATTTTCACAGTAAAGGCTTTACCTCACATAATATCTCACATAACATTTACATTACTCTATATTTACTATTGTATTTTCACAGTAAAGGCTTTACCTCACATAATATCTCACATAACATTTACATTACTCTATATATACTATTGTATTGTCACAGTAAAGGCTTTACCTCACATAATATCTCACATAACATTTACATTACTCTATATTTACTATTGTATTTTCACAGTAAAGGCTTTACCTCACATAATATCTCACATAACATTTACATTACTCTATATTTACTATTGTATTTTCACAGTAAAGGCTTTACCTCACATAATATCTCACATAACATTTACATTACTCTATATTTACTATTGTATTTTCACGGTAAAATCTTTACCTTACTTTGATGTTATTTATTTTAAGTACAATACCTTAACACCAGTATGAGCGGCCAGATACAGCCATTTTGAACTAAAAGAGGTGAGAGAATTCTGGCCGGCTATGGTCTGTTTAAATGCTAAAGGGTTAAACATTAAACATGAAACGCTGCCTTCCAGCCAGTTTGTTGAAAGGTGGGTGAGACAGGCAAGAATGGCCCGTGTGAATGGGCCTACCTTGAGCGTGGGAGGTAAACTGGAAGAGGGCACTTGCCCTAGTGGTCAGGGTAACCGTGGCATTTTTTGTTGGCTTTCTCCACGAGGGACCCTCAGAAGTCTTCCCCCCTATTGGGGGAATTTTCATTGTTTGTTTTTTTTTTTGTCACATGCAGAAATGCCCGTTTGTACCGTCCTGTACTGTACTTAATGTAATACTTTGTGTCAACCCTTGTGGTTAATAAAGAAACTATTATTATTATTACTGAGTTCAAATCCCACCGAGGTTAACTTTGCCTTTCATCCTTACGGGGGTCGATAAAATAAAGTACCAGTAATACACTGGGGTAATTGCTGGCCCTGTGCCTAAAGTAGAAACAGTTATTACGGTGTTGATAAAATAATGTACCAGTAATGTACTGGGGTAATTGGTGGCCTTGTGCCAAAAGTAGAAACAATTATTACGGGGTCGATAAAATAAAGTACCAGTAATACACTGGGGTAATTGCTGGCCTTGTGCCAACAGTAGAAACAGTTATTACGGGGTCGATAAAATAAAGTACCAGTAATACACTGGGGTAATTGCTGGCCTTGTGCCAAAAGTAGAAACAATTATTACGGTGTTGATAAAATAATGTACCAGTAATGTACTGGGGTAATTGCTGGCCTTGTGCCAAAAGTAGAAACAATTATTATTATTATTATTATTGTTGCACAGAATTATTATTATTATTATTATTATTGCACAGAACGACGAAACCGTTCTGCACGCACTTGTCCAATGTCCGTGCATTACTGACTTGTGGAGTTATGTCGAACAGCTACTGTCGCGTGTGGAACGAATCCAGTTATCGGCCAAGTCCATAGTGAAGATCGAGCCGCCACCTTCCTTAGGTCAGGTAGAGCAGGACATTTTCCTCTGTCTGGTGGCAGTTGCGAAAGAAATTATATGGTGGACCAGGTTGAAAGGACTAAAGACAGACACTTTTCTCTTCGGCCAATCCCTCATCAACTTCTTCAAGTTTCACCTGGAAAGGAGGGTGAGGGTGGAGAGAGAAGTGCTGCCCCCCCCCCCCCCCCCCCAGTACATTTGCTAAAAGGTGGGTGAATGTGGCGAGAATGGCTCGTGTTAATGGGCCTACTCTGACCATGCGCCTATAGGCTGGCTAACTTGAGGAGAGGGGTGCTCTCCTGGGTGCCCTAGAAGCGCAGGGTGGTTCAGGATTGGTGGGGTACCCGAATCACCCCAGGGTCGTCCACCCCCTATCGGGGAATTTATTTTGTTATATTTTGCATAGTTTATTTTATATTTTATATTTTCATTGTTAAATTAGTCTTGCCATTGTGCACTTTTACTCGACCTTATTGTAAACCCCCCACTGTCCCTGTCTTTGTATTGTCCCCTACATGTCGGCCCTTGTGGCTAATAAATGAAATCATTATTATTATTATTGTTATTAGGGCGGTGGATTGGCAGAGTCGGTAGAGCGGTGGACACCGTAGATTTATGACCCTTTCCATTCTGGGTTCAAATCCCGCGGAGGTTAGCTTTGCCTTTGATTCTTATGGTGTCGAGAAAATGACGTACCAGTAATGTACTGGGGTCGGTTTAATAGACTTAACCCCCCCACACACACACACACACACATTGCTGGCCTTGTGCCTATAGTAGAAGCCATTACTATAGGGACTTTGGACACAGAGACACATGATTGGAATAGAAAACTTCTTAACAACAGAACCATGCTGACAACTTGGTAAAACAGTATTTAGATGAGAGAGAGAGGGGGGGGGATAAAGAGAGGGAGTGAGAGAGAGGGGGATAGAGAGAGAAACAGACAGAGAGAGAGACAGAGAGAGGGGGGGATAAAGAGAGGGGGAGTGAGAGAGAGGGGGATAGAGAGAGGGGGAGTGAGAGAGAGAGAGGGAGAGAGAGAGAGGGGGAGTGAGAGAGAGAGGGGGAGTGAGAGAGAGAGGGGGAGAGAGAGAGGGAGTGAGAGTGGGGTGAGAGTGAGGGAGTAAGAGTGGGGTGAGAGTGAGATAGAGGGTGGAGAGAGAAGGGGGACAGAGAGAGAGAGAGAGAGAGGGGAGGGAGACAGGGAGAGAGAGAGAGGGGAGGGAGACAGAGAGAGAAAGAGGAGAGATAGATAGATTGACAGTGAGGAGAGAGAGAGAGATAGAGAGTGGGGAGGTTATATATATATATATATATATATATATATATATATATATATATATATATAGACAGATAGTAAGGGAAGAAAAGGTGAAAAAGAAAGATATATAGAGAGGGGGAGAAAGAAGGTGAGGAAGGAAAGGTGAGGGGGAGAGAAAGATAGAAAGAAGGTGATGATTTTAATCCCATTTAATCTGATTAATTCATCACAAGATCAATTGAGCCACAGGATAGGTGAGAGAGGTGAGAGAAAGATATGTCATGGGGGAGTGGGAGGTGATAGTGAAAGAGACAGACATCATCATCATCATCATTGTTTTACGTCCGTTCTTCCACGTTAGCATGGGTTAGACGGGTTGTTCTGTTGTGGGCAGTGTCCGGTCGGCTGACCTTGTCTTGCTCATACGGGAACTGATTCTGGCTTTATTTCTACAGCTGGATGCCCTTCCTAACACCAACCTCATTTACAGTGAGTGCTGGGTGCTTTTTTGCCATGGCACCTCCACGACCACTTTACAGTGGAATGATATGGACCCCGGTCCCTATCATCTCATTTCTACAGCTGAGTAAACTGGAGCAATGTGAAATAAAGTGTCTTGCTCAAGG
>OZ024764.1:14365724-14368224 GCA_964016885.1 Eledone cirrhosa | reverse complement strand
TGACACCTACATGACCACTTTACAGTGTGGACTGGGTGCTTTTTGCTGTGACACCTACACAACCACTTTACAGTGTGGACTGGGTGCTTTTTGCTGTGACACCTACACAACCACTTTACAGTGTGGACTGGGTGCTTTTTGTCGTGACACCTACACGACCACTTTACAGTGTGGACTGGGTACTTTTTGTTGTGACACCTACACGAGCACTTTACAGTGTGGACTGGATGTTTTGTGGTACCAACATAACTTTACAGAGGACGGGTGGTGCAGGTGGAAATGGGAGGGGGGTGTAGGGTGTGTGGGGTGTATATTGGATTAAGAGGGGCTTATTGAATGTAAGTTTAAGTCCGTGTGCAAGGGAAGGTGAGTCATATATAAACATATCAATTTGAAAGAATGCCTTGGGCTCTAAAATCGTGGGGACGCCCAGAGGTCAACTGATGAGAAAGGGCTGTTGTGTGTTTTTTTTTTGTTTTTCCATGGCGTTCGCCCAATTTTTATATATATATATCTATATGCACACACACACATATACACATACATATATATATATATACATACAAATTCATATAAACACACACAAACAGAGAATGTTGAACTCAAATACAGCCTGCGTTATTTTTCTACTTTTTTTTGTGCGTATGTGTTTTTGCCAGAAGCACACTGCTATAAATAAAGCTACCTAGTCTTCATATGTCAATCCAGAAGGGTGTATTTAATAATATATACACACATTAACCACCAAACACCTCACTAGTACATATATGATGATGATGATATATATATATATATATATCATCATCATCATCATTTCATTTTACGTCTGCTTTGTCCCTGCTTGCAAGGGTGGGACGGGAACTGATTCTGGGTTGATTTCTACAGCTGGATGCCCTTCCTCACACCAACCTCATTTACAGTGAGTGCTGGGTGCTTTTTTGCCGTGGCACCTCCACGACCACTTTGCAGTGGAATGATATGGACCCCAGTCCTATCATCTCATTTCTACAGCTGAGTAAACTGGAGCAATGTGAAATAAAGTGTCTTGCTCAAGGAAACAACACATCCCTCGGTCTGAGAATTGAACTCACAACCTTTCGATTGCAAGGCCAATGCTCTAACCACTAAGCCATGTGCCTCCATATATATACACACACACACACATAGATAGACCTAATTATATAGCCTGAAAGCACATGACTTGACAAATTATATATATATATATATATATATAATAAAAATCTAAACAAAGGCCTATTACTACAGACTAATTACTGTGTTAAGCTTTTAAGTTATAAAGTGGCTACCATCACCATCATCATCATCACCACCACCATCATCACTACTATTGCTAACATCGCCTCCGTCATCATCACCATCATTATTGTCTCTAACATCCCACTACCATCATCACCATCATTTCTATTTTCACCAATAACATTGCAACTATTACCGCCATCACTACCACCACTACCACCATCACTACTACCACCATCACTACCACCACCATCACTACCATCATCACTACCACCATCACTACCATCATAACCACCACCACTACCATCATTACCACCATCACTACCATCATTACCACCATCACCACCATCACCACCACCATCACCACCATCACCACCATCACTACCATCATAACCACCATCACTATTATCACTAACAACACCACTACCACCATCACTACCATCATTACCACTATCACCACCACCACCATCACTACCATCATCATTACCACCATCACTACCATCACCACCACCATCACCACCATCACCACCACCATCATCATCACTACCACCATCACTACCATCACCACCATCACTACCACCATCACTACCATCCTACCACCATCACTACCATCATCATTACCACCATCACTACCACCATCACCACCACCACCACCATCACTACCATCATTACCACCATCACCGTCATTACCACCACCATTACCACCATCACCACCATCATCACCACCACTACCATTACCACCATCATCACTACCACCACCACCACAACTATCGTAAATAACATCATCACCATAGCCATCACTACCATCAACACCATCATCATCACCATCATCAACATTACAGCTACAGTCCGTCTTTTGTAGTGTAAGTGGTTGAGTATTCCACTGACACGTGTACCCATAACATAGTTCTCAGAGAGATTCAGTGATAGTGTGTCACAAATCTGGTCCTTTAAATTATTGGTAAAGTAATTTATATATTGTAGGGGCATACTCTCAGTCACTTCACACCATGAAACCTTGATAAGTACCAGTAATAGCCGGAGGTTTAACTCTGCAATGGACTGGTGTCCTGTCCAGGGGGAAGTCTTGTACTCTGTTGCTTCACACCACGAAACCTTGATAAGTACCAGTAATAGCCGGAGGTTTAACCCTGCAATGGACTGGTGTCCTGTCCAGGGGGAAGTCTTGTACTCTGTTGCTTCACACCACGAAACCTTGATAAGTACCAGTAATACACTGGTG
>OZ024764.1:14355724-14360724 GCA_964016885.1 Eledone cirrhosa | reverse complement strand
GATAGTATGTTGTAGTGGTGTGATGGTGGTGGTTGTAGTGGTGTGATAGTATGTTGTGGTTATGGTGGTGGTGGTTGTAGTGGTGTGATAGTATGTTGTGGTTATGGTGGTAGTTGACAGCAACCAATGGCAGTGGTATGGTGATGGTATGAAGTGGTAATGGTAGTAGTGGTGGTGGTAGTGGTGGTAGTAGTAGCTGACAGCAACCAATGGCAGTGGTATGGTGATGGTATGAAGTGGTAATGGTAGTAGTGGTGGTGGTAGTGGTGGTAGTAGTAGCTGACAGCAACCAATGGCAGTGGTATGGTGATGGTATGAAGTGGTAATGGTAGTAGTGGTGGTGGTAGTGGTGGTAGTAGTAGCTGACAGCAACCAATGGCAGTGGTATGGTGATGGTATGAAGTGGTAATGGTAGTAGTGGTGGTGGTAGTGGTGGTAGTAGTAGCTGACAGCAACCAATGGCAGTGGTATGGTGATGGTATGAAGTGGTAATGGTAGTAGTGGTGGTGGTAGTGGTGGTAGTAGTAGCTGACAGCAACCAATGGCAGTGGTATGGTGATGGTATGAAGTGGTAATGGTAGTAGTGGTGGTGGTAGTGGTGGTAGTAGTAGCTGACAGCAACCAATGGCAGTGGTATGGTGATGGTATGAAGTGGTAATGGTAGTAGTGGTGGTGGTAGTGGTGGTAGTAGTAGCTGACAGCAACCAATGGCAGTGGTATGGTGATGGTATGAAGTGGTAATGGTAGTAGTGGTGGTGGTAGTGGTGGTAGTAGTAGCTGACAGCAACCAATGGCAGTGGTATGGTGATGGTATGAAGTGGTAATGGTAGTAGTGGTGGTGGTAGTGGTGGTAGTAGTAGCTGACAGCAACCAATGGCAGTGGTATGGTGATGGTATGAAGTGGTGATGGTAGTAGTGGTGGTGGTAGTGGTGGTAGTAGTAGCTGACAGCAACCAATGGCAGTGGTATGGTGATGGTATGAAGTGGTGATGGTAGTAGTGGTGGTGGTAGTGGTGGTAGTAGTAGCTGACAGCAACCAATGGCAGTGGTATGGTGATGGTATGAAGTGGTAATGGTAGTAGTGGTGGTGGTAGTGGTGGTAGTAGTAGCTGACAGCAACCAATGGCAGTGGTATGGTGATGGTATGAAGTGGTAATGGTAGTAGTGGTGGTGGTAGTGGTGGTAGTAGTAGCTGACAGCAACCAATGGCAGTGGTATGGTGATGGTATGAAGTGGTGATGGTAGTAGTGGTGGTGGTAGTGGTGGTAGTAGTAGCTGACAGCAACCATGGTATGATGATGGTGGTCTCTATAGTGACGGGCTGGTTACAGTGGTGGTGATGGTGTTGGTATTGGTTGTAGTAGTAGTAGTGGTTAAAGTAGGGATGTTATGTATTGGTTGTAGTGTTTGTGACGGTATGTTGTAGTGATGGTAGTGGTTGTAATGGAGGTGGTGTAGTGTTGTGGTGGTGGTGGTGGTGTAGTGTTGTGGTGGTGGTGGTAGTAGTAGTGTTATGGTGGTATTGTCGTAGTGTTGGTGGTGGTAGCAGTGTTATGGTGGTAGTGTCATGGTGTTGGTGGTGGTAGCAGTGGTGATGATGGTCCTAACAGTAGTGGTGGTGGTGGTGGTAGTAGTGTTATGGTGTTGGTGGTGGTAGTGGTGGTGGTGGTAGTAGTGTTATGGTGTTGGTGGTGGTAGTGGTGTTGGTGGTGGTTGTGGTGTTGGTGGTAGTGGTGGTAGTGGTGTTGGTGGTGGTAGTGGTGTTAGTGGTGTTGGTGGTAGTAGTGTTATGGTATTGGTGGTGGTAGTGGTGGTGGTGGTAGTAGTGTTATGGTGTTGGTGGTGGTGGTGGTGGTAGTAGTGTTATGGTGTTGGTGGTGGTAGTGGTGTTGGTGGTGGTTGTGGTGTTGGTGGTAGTGGTGTTATGGTGTTGGTGGTGGTTGTGGTGTTGGTGGTAGTGGTGTTATGGTGTTGGTGGTGGTAGTGGTGGTGGTTGTGGTGTTGGTGGTAGTGGTGTTATGGTGTTGGTGGTGGTAGTGTGATGGTGGTGGTTGTGGTGTTGGTGGTGGTAGTGGTGTTGGTAGTAGTGGTGTTATGGTGTTGGTGGTGGTAGTGGTGTTGGTGGTGGTTGTGGTGTTGGTGGTGGTAGTGGTGTTGGTGGTAGTGGTGTTATGGTGTTGGTGGTGGTAGTGGTGGTGGTTGTGGTGTTGGTGGTGTTATGGTGTTGGTGGTGGTAGTGTGATGGTGGTGGTTGTGGTGTTGGTGATGGTAGTGGTGTTGGTGGTAGTAGTGTTATGGTATTGGTGGTGGTAGTGGTGGTGGTTGTGGTGTTGGTGGTAGTGGTGTTATGGTGTTGGTGGTGGTAGTGATTGTGGTAGTGGTGTTGGTGGTAGTAGTGTTATGGTGTTGGTGGTGGTAGTGGTTGTGGTAGTGGTGTTGGTGGTAGTAGTGTTATGGTGTTGGTGGTGGTAGTGGTTGTGATTGTGGTGTTGGTGGTAGTAGTGTTATGGTGGTGGTGGTAGTGGTGGTGGTGGTAGTGGTGTTATGGTGTTGGTGGTGGTAGTGGTTGTGATTGTGGTGTTGGTGGTAGTAGTGTTATGGTGGTGGTGGTAGTGGTGGTGGTAGTGGTGGTGGTGGTAGTGGTGTTATGGTGTTGGTGGTGGTAGTGGTGTTATGGTGTTGGTGGTGGTAGTGGTTGTGGTAGTGGTGTTGGTGGTAGTAGTGTTATGGTGGTGGTAGTAGGTGTCTTGACCATTGACCAGTAATAGTAACCATCAGCACCACAACCATTAGCACCACATCTACGAAATAGCAGCCAAATCTCCCTCCATTCACACACTACCGGCTTATTAAGGAAGGACACGTGTTTGCCGTTATTACGTAAGACTACATATATTATATACAACATTAAACCAAACTGGAGATGGTCATTGTTGGAAGGTCAGCAGGATCAGGACTGACCTGGGGCTAAACAACAATAGGATAACACCTTACTTCTGACCTGCTAGAAATAGCAACCAAATCTCCCTCAAACCACACTGCATAGTTTCTAAAGACAAGAGAGTCACAATAGGAGCGCCATTGATCATAAGGTCTGCTCAAACAGGACTGACCTGGGGCTAAACAACAATAGGATAACCCCTTCTGACCTGCTAGAAATAGCAACCAAATCTCCCTCAAACCACACTGCATGGTTTCTAAAGACAAGAGAGTCACAATAGGAGCGCCATTGATCATAAGGTCTGCTCAAACAGGACTGACCTGGGGCTAAACAACAACAGGAATAACACCATACTTCTGACCTGCTAGAAATAGCAACCTAATCTCTTTCAAATCATACTGCATAGTTTCTAGAGATGAAGGAGTCATGATAGGTGTGTCTTTGACCATAGGGTCTATTTAAACAGGGCTGACCATGGGCTAAACATCAATAACAGTCAAATCTCCCCCAAATCACACAGCATATTTCTAGAGAGAAGAGAGTCTTATCATAAGGTATACTCAAATAGGACTGACCTGGGGCTAAACAACCCAAAAAATACACCTTAGACAAACGTACTCCTACATATAAAGCACATAATGGAGAGTAACGTCTCTTATCAGAGCTCTGCTCAAACAAGACTGACCTTGGACTAAACAATCCCCCCAAACCCCCCAGCGTATTCCTGGTACATACACATATCCACACACAAACACATTATGCCCTAACGTTTGATTGTCACCCGGTACAAGAGTGGTCCCTCTTTCTAAAGTACCGTTCACCTTAGAGTAAGGATTGCCCGCATATATGTGTTTGAATGTGTGTGTGTGTGTATGTATATATATATATATATATATATATATATATGTAGGAGGTGAGTTTTATTGTAGTACAATAAAGCAATGCAGATATCGGATAAGAAGCACTCTACAGTTTGTAGGACTGGAGTATACATAATATAAGATCAAAAGATGGTTAAAGGAGTTCCATGTATTTTATTATGCGCATTTCAAAAACAAACATCATCATGCAATAATATTTGTGTTTTCATCAGATAAAACAGGAGAACATGATATGAAGGCTAAAAAACACTTGTGGATAGTGCAGTTTTAAATCAACATATTGTTCTCCTGTTTTATCTGATGAAAACACAAATATTATTGCATGATGATGTTTGTTTTTGAAATGCGCATAATAAAATACATGGAACTCCTTTAACCATCTTTTGATCTTACATTATATATATATATATATAGTGACGAAACATAAGTCAATTGCATGAACTCATAATCCTTTATTTACTGCTATATATATTTCGATGATAGCCATTGAATAGTTATGACTTCATCAGGCAGTTAGTCAGTTATTAGATATGCCAGCTCTCTGTTTATAGTGTTGATGGTATCAGAGCCTTGGGACATTTGAGCTTGTTATATATACCATCATCATTTTACGTCCACTTTTCCCTGCTTGCAAGGGTGGGACGGGAACTGATTCTGGCTAGATTTCTACAGCTGGATGCCCTTCCTAACACCAACCTCATTTACAGTGTGGGCTGGGTGCTTTTTTTGCCGTGGCACCTCCACGACCACTTTGCAGTGGAATGATAGGGACCCAAGTCCCTATCATCTCATTTCTACAGCTGAGTAAACTGGAGCAATGTGAAATAAAGTGTCTTGCTCAAGGAAACAACACATCACCCGGTCTGAGAATTGAACTCACAACCTTTCGATTGCAAGCCCAATGCTCTAACCACTAAGCCATGTGCCTCCATGTGTGTGTGTGTGTGTGTGTGTGTGTGTGTGTGTGTGTAAAAAAATGACTGATAGCCCAGAAATATGTGCCTTGTTGAAAAGGGGATTTTAGCCCTGAAATATCATGTTGACATATACTGTGTAAAGCATTAATATGTTTTGTTTTGTCATCATTTGCCCTTTATATATTTCTACTGCATTGTACCGGCTTTCCGAGGGGGTAATAGTCCAGAAATAGCCGTCGAAACGGTTTGAGCCCTGCCGTC
>OZ024764.1:14348224-14353224 GCA_964016885.1 Eledone cirrhosa | reverse complement strand
CACATATACATACATTAATCACTTATATATACGCATACACATATATACATAAATTAATCACATATATACATACATTAATCACATATATATACACATACACATATATACATACATTAATCACATATATACATACATTAATCACATATATATACACATACATATATATACATACATTAATCACATATATATACATACATTAATCACATATATATACACATACACATACACATATATACATACATTAATCATGTATATACATATACACATACATTAATCACTTATACACATACACATATATACAAACAATCACACATACATATATATATATATATATATATATATACATACACATATATACATACATTAATCACTTATATATACATATACGCATATATACAAACAATCACACACACGCATATATATATATATATATATATACATACACATATATACATACATTAATCACATATATACATACATTAATCACATATATATATATATATATATACACATACACATATATACATACATTAATCACATATATATATATACATACATTAATCACATATATATATATAAACATATTCACGTAGATTTACACACACACACATGTAGAAATCTATACATTATACATATATATTATACACACACAAACTACTCATCTATATACAGTACATATATATTTTTATAAACATACATGAAAATAGCCAAAGGATATATATATATACATATATACATATATATAAAAAAGAATACTTACTGTTATATATTTGGTAGGTGTCAAAGTATATATATATATATGATATAATGTATATATTTATATTGTATATATATATATATATATATGGTACTATATATCACCTTTTCCACTATTCCTGTGAAGGGTATATATATAGATGTCTGTATATATACACAAGTATTATATAGCAAACTGTGTGTATATATAAATACACACAGGTGTAGGATTATATATATATATATATATATGTATATATATATATATATATGTGTATATATGAGGGGTGTGTGTGTGAGTGTATATATATATATATAGAGAGAGAGAGAGGTTTGTGTGTATGTCAATTCCTTCTTGATTTCTGACAATCTAGGTGTGTATATATATATATATATATATCGATACTATATACACTCGTATATACAAGTATTATACAGGTATATATGTGTAAATGTATGTACAAAGAAATATATATATATATATTTTATAATATATATATATATTATATTATATTATATAATATATATATATAATATATATATATATTACATAATATATATATATATATAATATATATATATATATATATGGATATATACAACTATTATATAGTCCACTGAGTGTATATATGATATAGTGACGTATATATATCTGTTACTAACGCCGAGATCAAATAAAATGTTCGAAAGTTTCTATTCAAACTTCTTTATGTACACCTGTCTCTGTTTGTATATATTTATGTATATATACAACGATTATATACTTATATAATCCACTATATATCTATGTATATATATGTATATATATATATATGTATATATATATATATATATATGTATGTTTCAAAATCTGTATGTATATAAAAGTCCTATATATATATATATATATATATATATATATATATAGGACTCTCTGAGTCTAAACTCTAAGCTATTTATATGTGTGTGTGTTTATGTATGCGTGTGTGGTTAACGGTAATATCAAATATATATATATATATATACAACGATCGGTGTATATATTAATGTATGTCCCAGTCAGTATATATATATAATGTAGATGTATGTATGTATATATATATATATATATATATATGCGTTGTTAACGCCAATATAATATATATATATATATATATATATATATATATACGTGTGTATATATATTTGAATCTGTGTTCTTATTCTTTTCTATGTACACCTGTCTCTCTCTCTATATATATATATATATGTATATATACACAATGATTATATAGTCCACTTAGTGTATAGATCTCTGTGTATATAAAGGCCTACATGTGTATATATTTGGGGAGTGTAGACAGCTTTAGAAGCTGTCAACTCCTCTTCTCTGAGTGTGGAGAGTAAAACTTTCTTTTTCTCACCTTGCCGGAAGTGACTCATACCCGGGCATGCGTACAATGAAGCCTGCCAACACGGTTAATTGTGTAGTGATGGTGGTGTGGTGTGGTGGTATTGGTGTGTAGAGGTGGTGTGTAGTGGTTGTGGTTGGTGGTGGGGTGGGGTGGGGGTGGCTGTGGTGTTGATGGTGTTGGTCGGAAGAGGGGGGGGGGGGTAGTGTGTAGTGGTGATGGTAGAGGTGGCTGTGGTATTTGTTGTGATGGTAGTGGTGATGGTGGAGTTTGTGGTGGTGGTGGTGGTGGAGGTCATGAACTGTCATGAACTGTTTGCTAGCTCTACAGTATCTACCTAGGTATTTAACACCCTATCGGTGTGGAAGTCGGACCTTCGTAAAGACCTGAAAATCCGACTCTTCGTTGTTACAGTGGAGTCTGTGCTGCTGTACGGGTCTGAGACTTGGACACTGACCAAGAAACTCACTCAGATGGTGGATGGGTGCTACACGAGAATGCTGAGGATGGCTCTGAACATTAATCAGTATACACTGAGGATGAAGAACTCAGAGCTGTACGGGAGCCTCCCAAAAGTCAGCTCAAAAGTGACAGAGAGGAGACTGAGGTTAGCTGGACATGCTCACCGACATCCAGAGTTGACACTGCACTCAGTGCTCCTGTGGGAGCCCCTGCATGGACACACTGGAAGAGGAAGACCAAGGTTAACGTATGTCGGTAGACCTACACTGGGTATTTAGCACCTTAGTCTCACTGTGAAATCTTGCATGCATTAATTTCAACACTTCCTATTAATAACTTTATCCAACCAGCCAGCGCACTAACCATCCAACCTTCCAACCATCCAACCAACCAACCAGCACACCAACCCCCCAACCATCCAACCATCCAACCATCCAACCAACCAGCACACCAACCCCCAACCATCCAACCAACCAGTACACCAACCACCCAACCCCCAACCAACCAGTACACAAACCACCCAACCCCCAACCAACCAGTCCACCAACCACCCAACCAACCAGTCCAGTACACCAACCATCCAACCAACCAGCACACCAACCACCCAACCAACCAGTACACCAACCACCCAACCCCCAACCAACCAGTACACCAACCACCCAACCAACCACTCCAGTACACCAACCAACCAGTACACCAACCATCCAACCAGCCAGAAAACCATCCAACCAGCTAGCCAGCACATAAGCTACTTCATTAACACACAACAAATCAACCTATGTACTAATTAGCACAGCTACCTAGAAATATACTTGGGTGAACTATTGGTGAGGTATGTTAATGAGAGAGAGAGAGAGAGAGAGAGAGAGAGTGAGAGAGAAAGAGAGAGAGAGAAAAGAGGTACACACACACACACACACACACACACACACACATATATATATATATAAATAGCTCTGTACAATACATAGAGCACTCTTTTTTCCTTTACCTTTTCTACGGAAATACTGAACACACAAGAGCTAGTGAAAATATATGATATTATCTGAAATAGTGGATTGGCAGTATCGGTAGAGGGTCGGACGCCATGGTAGGGCGGTGGATTGGCAGTATCGGTAGAGGGTCGGACGCCATGGTAGGGCGGTGGATTGGCAGTATCGATAGAGGGTCGGACGCCATGCTTTCCAGCATAGTTACGTCCCTTTACGATCTGAGTTCAAATCCCGCCGAGGTTGACTTTGCCTTTCATCCTTACGGGTTCGATAAAATAAAGTACCAGTAATGCACTGGGTAATTGCTGGCCTTGTGCCTAAAGTAGAAACAATTATCTGAAATATACAGTGGTTTGCATATTAGAAGATAGGCCAGTCAGTTTCATGTATACGAGCGATTAATGGCCGGCTTTGCCATATTTAAGTAACTAACAAATAGTTTTATCGCTTCACATAGCTGAACATATGCAAATCAGATCGATCAGTCATTTGAGAAAATATTATATATTTTCACTAGTTCTTACAGTTGGCAGGTAAGCAGTATACGTTACTGATGAAGGGCAATCACCCAGAAACATTAGTGTCTGCAGTTCTGTTTAGATGGCAACACAAGAGCAAGAATGACAGCGGCCATTCTACTGACATGGCTTAAAGAGGCTATTTGCATGAATGCAAACGAATTGAATAATTGGCAGTATCGGTAGAGAGTCGGAGAGACCCTTTCCATTCTGAGTTCAAATCCCGCCAAGGTTAACTTTGCCTTTCATCCTTACGGAGTCGATAAAATAAAGTACCAGTAATGCACTGGGTATTTGCTGGCCTTGTGCCTAAAGTAAAGTAGAAACAATTATATATATATATATATATACATACACATGTACATACATGCAGAAATATATATATGTATGTATGCATATATGTATGTATACACAATGTTAATATATATATACACATATTTCTGTATGTATGTGCAGGTGTATGTTTATATACATAATACATAATATATATATATATATATATATATATATATATATTAGAGATTCCCGCACCATTATCCTTCTCTTCTCTACTTTTGCCCGACCACACCTTGAATACTGTTGTCCACTGTGGTCTCCCCACACGAAACAAAGTATCATGAAACTTGAAGCTCCTCAAAGGGCAATCACGAAAAAGATAGATGGCATGTCAGACCTTGACTACTGGGGTCGATTAGAAAACCTGAAACTTTACTCACTCCAACGTCGCCGTGAGCGTTATATTATCTGCATGATGTGGAAAATGTTCCATCATCACTGCCCAAATGATGTTGGCATCGCCTTCAAGATACACCCAAGGCTTGGGCCCCGTGCTATCCGTCCCATTCAAAAATCTAAATCGCAACTCATAACAACAATACGGCACAATTATTTCACCTCAATCGGCCCTGCTCTCTTCAACATCA
>OZ024764.1:14313224-14318224 GCA_964016885.1 Eledone cirrhosa | reverse complement strand
TGTAGATTCCTGATGATTTCTAAAGAATGAAACAGTTCTAGTCCTGTAGAATCTCATCTATATATATATATATATATATATATATATATATATAGTATACTAGGGAGAGGATCAGGGGTGTATAACACTCCACTTATCCAGCAGGCAGTATATATATATATATATATATATATATATATGTATATATGTATATATGTATATGTATATATATGTGTGTGTTTATATATATATATATATATATATATATATATATATATATATATATATACATACATATACATACATACACTCACACAGACGCAAACAAACACGCATACACATACACACACAACGTCACATACATACACACGCATACACACACATATACAAATACATACATACATACATACCTATATATGGAGGCACGTGGCCTAGTGGTAAGAGTGTTGGACTTACGATCGTAATGTCGTGGGTTCGATTCCTGGGTTGTGTGTTGTGTTCTTGAGCAAGACACTTCATTTCACGTTGCTCCAGTATACTCAGCTGAAAATGAGTACCAGTAATAGCTGGGGGTTTAACCCTGCAATGGACTGGCGTCCTGTCCAGGGGGAAGTCTTGTACTCTCAGTCACTTCACGCCATGAAACCGGGATAAGTACCAGTAATAGCTGGGGGTTTAACCCTGCAATGGACTGGTGTCCTGTTCAGGGGGGAGTCTTGTACTCTCAGTCACTTCACGCCATGAAACCAAGATAAGTACCAGTAATAGCTGGGGGTTTAACCCTGTGATGGACTGGTGTCCTGTCCAGGGGGGAGTCTTGTACTCTCAGTCACTTCACGCCATGAAACCGGGATAAGCTCCGGCCAAATGAGCTTTCTGGCTTAAGACAGACTTTACACTTTTATATATATATATATATATATATATATTAAAATATAGAGAAAAATACTGCAGGTAGCACATGGGTAACATGTAATAAAATAAGTCCCTCATCAGTGATTTGCCGAAGATCATAGATATTTCATTGCATTAAAAATCATATATCTCACTTCGGTGCAATAATAACCAAAATAAGTTATTAGGACAATTAAAACGCGTAAAGCGAGTGAGACAGGAGAACAACAGAAAATATAGCATACCGTAGGGGAGAAACAAGCTTCAAAAATTATTCTGTTTAGCGTAAGCTAGGTGAATATATGAGCGCTTAGAGAATAGACCTACACGAACGAGGGCTATGAGCAGAGAGAGAAAAAATAGCGTTCGTGAGTGCAGGATGAAATGAAGAGAAGAGGGAGAAAAACAGTGAGTGAGTGAAAGTGTGAGGAAGAGTTAACGGACAAGACAGAGGGGGAGAAACAGAGAGAATGGGGGAACAGTAAGAGAGAGAGAAAAAACACAGAATCGCAGTGGTAAATATATGTATTAAAATATAGAGAAAAATACTGCAGGTAGCACATGGGTAACATGTAATAAAATAAGTCCCTCATCAGTGATTTGCCGAAGATCATAGATATTTCATTGCATTTATATATATATATATATATATATATATATATATATATATATATATATATATGCAGAAGATATATTTAATTTGTTGGGATTCAACAAGCTTAAAAGTTTTATAACTGATATAAAGCACTCAACAGTTTACTGGATATATATATATATATATATATATATATAGGCCCATGATTGGTCATTCTATATACTTTCCTGTGTCTGGCTGTTTCGTACACAGATTTGATGTGATTTTTGTTGTGTTAACACTGGTCTGAGAATCAGGTAGACTTGGAATCTGGTCTGAGGGTGCTATCCCAGATCACGAACCGTCTACGGGGAAACATTTGTAACCAGGATTAAGCAATACAACTCCTATGTAACACCTCCACGTTGTTCTAATTATATACACTCTGCTCTGCCTCGAGTGCTGATCTTGGTACTCTCACCAGTTTGCTTCCGACTTACTGACCTTTCTGCACACTCACACACATATATCTATATATATAACTATACATATAACTATATATATTCTGAAACTATGATACATTGCCCAGGGTACTTGGATAAGTATATTTCATTTTAATCAAAGGGTTCCCCGGGGGCACAAACCCCTGCTGAAAATGTTTTCCCTTCGATTTATATGAAATTTAAACCATAGGTAAATGACAAGATATGTTGCCTATTCACAAAATTTCAGCAAATTTCAATAATATTAAGACACCTTAATGGGGGTTAAACCCCCTATAGTGAAAATTTTGGAAGCCCAAATAAAATATTGCTTTACACAAAAATAAAAAGATCAAGTTTTGAATTGATATTTTGAAAAAAATTATTTACAAGAAACAAAATAAGAATAAGATTTAATGTAATTTTAATTTGATATATTACAAAAAATAATGTTTTCCAATTTTTCATGCATTACATTTTACACTGAGTAATATTGAAATGCAGAGATTTTCTCCATAAATTATATCACTGATTTAAAATCAATCATCATTTTCTTACAAAAAAAAAAAAGGTGTGAAACGCAGCAAGGCGCGGGTAATTCGGCTAGTAAATCAGGATAGATTCAGTTTAAAACTGGTTAGACCGTTACTCACCAGAGTACTCGATACTTGGGGTAGTAGAGGATGTTTATCTTGTAAAGAGCCAGGACTCGATGGCTGAGTTCTTACCCGTTCACCACCTAGCTGTTGAAACATATGTATATATATATAGAAGTAGTAACACAACAGTTAGTTCACCATTGTTCTCGGTATGGTGCACTAACTGTTGTGTAACCACTTCTACCTAACTCGTCCCATGGACTGAGTGCTCTACCACTACGGATATTACCTTCCAGTGTTCTACCTTTACTGAGCACACAACACACACAACACACACACAGAAACAAAATGGTGTAGGACAGAACAAAGGAGAGGCACAGAAACAAAGAAAGTAATCCCCAGTCACTGAAGAGGTCACAGAGTGTGTGACGAAAGAACTATGACTATATATAAACAACTATCTGGTTGTGGAACCAACCAACCAACCAGAAATTTATAAATTTGTAAATTTATAAATTTATAAATATATAATAAATTGAAGTGAAAGCAACTGGTGCGTGTGTTTCTTATTGGCAACATGACCCTCCCAAAGTATAACAATATCGGTTTCAACACACGATTTCAGATAAAGAATCTTGCTAAACAAATTCAGAAACGAAAAAAAAAAATATATATATATATATATATATATGGAGGAGGTTATAGTTCACTTGACGTATTGTGTAATGAGGTATAAACGTTTGTATATGTATAATAAAGCCAAAACAATGCAGGTATGGACATAGAATAAAAAAATGCAAATGCAAATCCTATCAGCATGACTTGGCAAGCTATTTAGAACACTGGTTTAACCGCTTTACTTCCCTCCGAAGAAGAGATATTATCTCGAAAATGAAGGACATTTAAATAAATCTAAGGTAAAAGACTAATTGTCAACAATATCTTTTGCATTTGCATTCTTTATTCTATGTCCATACCTGCATTGTTTTGGCTTTATTATACATATAAAAACGTTTATATATATATATATATATATATATATATATATATATATATATATATATATATATATACATATATATACAAGCAAACTTCAATACTCTCTTATATATATATATATATATATATATATATATATATATATATAAGAGAGTATTGAAGTTTGCTTGAAGCATTGTGGAATAATAAGTAAATATCTTTAAATCGTTTGGAAGCCTCGACAATGCAAATGGGTAAATCTCCGGGTAACAAGATCCGGCGGTGGAGAGAGAGATGTAAGTGGGTGTACGTTGAGATGTGTGGTGTGTATAAGACGTGTAGAGGAATGAAGGAAAGAGTATAAAGGATAAAATAAAAATAACAACACGAGAGAGAGTTACCTTGGGAGAGAAATAATTGTCTCTATATATTTCGGATTCACATCCATCAACTGGGGTTTTTTCCGGGGTGGGGGAAAGGTTGTCTGTCGGAAAGGTGCGAAACGCGTCCTCAGCTGTTTGTTGTTTTGAATATATATATATATATATATATATATATGAACAACAGTCTGGTTGTGGAACCAACCAACCAACCGGAAATTAATAAATTTTTAAATTTATAATTTAATTTATAATAAATTGGAGTGAAAGCAACTGGTGCGAGTGTTTCTTATTGGCAACATGACCCTCCTAAAGTCTAACAATATATATATATATATATATATAATATGCAAATCAGGCTGATTAATCTCTGTATATTTTAGAAAATAGAATATATTTTCACTAGCTCTGACAGTTGGCAGGTGAACAGTAAACTGTACTGATGAAGGGTGATACCCAGAAACAGTGTCTGCAGTTCTGTTTACATGCCAACACAAGAGCAAGAATGAAGGGTTCATTCTACTGACATGGCTATAAAATTGAGGCTTGTTTGCATAATTGCAAACGAATCGAATGTTATTAATATTCGAAATACTCTGATTACACACACACACACATAATTTTATATATATATATATATATATATATATATATATATATATATATATATATATATATATATATATATCACAGACAAAAAGAGAATCAATGTTGCGACGAATGGAATTTATTGGACATATTACAATCGTTTCTCTGGCGACCAGCTCGAGGCACGATCGATGTGATGATCGAACTTGACTCTGAAAATCGCAAGGTCCTCAGATACGTCTTGATTCTACGAAGCAGATTATATATTATATCATATATATACATATACATATATATATATATATATACATTTATATATACATACATATATATATATATATATATATATATATATATATATATATATATATATATATATATATATATATATATATATATATATATATATATATATATATTTATTAAAATAACAGATTAAAGTTTAAGCAAAGAATCGCTGCTTTCACCCTTAACGGGATCTTCGGTTCTTATATATTTGATATATATTTTCCTTATCGAGCCCTCT
>OZ024764.1:14311658-14313024 GCA_964016885.1 Eledone cirrhosa | reverse complement strand
CAACAACAACAACACCACCAACACCACCAACAACACCACCAACACCACCAACACCACCAACAACACCACCACCACCACCAACACCACCAACACCACCACCAACAACAACACCAACAACACCACCACCACCACCAACACCACCAACACCACCACCACCAACAACAACACCAACAACACCACCAACACCACCACCAACACCACCACCAACAACAACACCAACACCACCAACACCACCACCACACCACCACCACCACCACGCACACCGACACACCGCAACACCACACACCACCACCAACCAACATCCACCACAGAACACAGCACAGCACCATACACACAATACCACCATCCACCAACATCCACCACCGCCAGCCACATCACACCATCAGCACCACATCTACACCCATCCATTTCAACTCAACATCTGTTACCATCGTTACCATCTGTTATGTGTGTCTGCATTTATTTATTCTCTGTCTTTCTCTTAATCGGATCCTGTGTCGTTTGTAAGTTAAACTACACCACACCACCACTACCACTACACCACACCACTACTACACACCACACTACACCACACCACCCTACACCACACTACACCACACCACTACACCACACCACCACTACACCACACCACCACACTACACCACACCACTACACCACACCACCACTACACCACTACACACCACCACACACCACTACCACCACACACCACTACCTACACCACACCACTACTACACCACTACACTACACCACACCACTACTACACCACACCACTCACTACACACCACACCACTACACACCACACCACCACTACACCACACCACCACTACACCACACCACCACCCACTACACCACACCACCACTACACCCACACCACCACTACACCACTAGCACTACACCACACCACACTACACTACACACCACCACTACACCACTAATACACCACTACACACAACACTACACCACACCACTACTACACCACACTACCACAACACCACTACACCACTAAACCACTACAACCACACCACTACTACATCACACCACCACTACACCACTACAGTACTACATCAATATACTAAACCTTTAATATAGCACCACACCACCTCTTTACTCTATGACACAGCGAATTCCTCTATCTATCTATCTATCTATCTATCTATCTATCTATCTTTCTCCCCGGACAACAATTGATTCCCTTCTTTAAGTATCACTTTAGAAGGAGAATCAGGGTGGAGAGAGAGGCACTGCACCCCAGTAAATTTACTGAAAGGTGTTATATGGTGGACGAGGTTGAGAGGACTGAGGACAGATGCCTTTCTCTCCGGACAACAACTCATTCCCTTCTTTAAGTATCACTTTAGAAGGAGAA
>OZ024764.1:14279158-14281658 GCA_964016885.1 Eledone cirrhosa | reverse complement strand
CGTCCAGGTCCATCCACGACAACCTCCACCTCATGCGATCATGGAGGGCTGGGGATGCCCTGGCTAAAAATGCGTAAACACGCAGTGAGGCTACGGCACCTCCAGGTATTCCTCACCGGTCAACCGGTGTGGGCCCCGTTTGTGAGGCGAGCCTTCCCGAGGCTCGTCTCGCTCACCGAGCTGCAGTCCTGGGTGAAGCAAAGACCGAGAAAACTGGACGACTGGCACACCGAGTGTGCCCAGGCGCTCACGGCTCTCTGGCAGGCGGACCCGGCTATCGGTGGAGACTCCACCTCGTCATTCTATAGAGGGCTGGTGGTTAGCAGGTGCGACGACGCCCTCGGAGAAACCCTAGGCATGGAGGAGGACGAACTAGCCAGCCTATTCGGTAGGACTTTCGGCCCGGGACCCATGGACAACTTCCAGAAGTCCTTGGCCTGGCAGTGCTACCGAGGGGTTCTGCCCGTTCGGGATAAGCTCTACAGACACGGGCACCCGGGTAGGGACCCCTCGAAAAAGATCTGTCCCAGATGCGTGCGCGACGAGGAAACCGTCGCGCACGCATTGGTGCACTGCCCGGGCATTACCGATCTGTGGGGCTATGTCGAACAACTGCTGTCACGGGTGGGACCAATTAGGTTGACCACCGAGTCCATTGTAACGATCAAGCCGCCTCCCCACTTCAAAAATGAAGGAGAGGCGGTCTTCCTCTGTGTAATAGCCATGGTAAAAGAGGTTGTATGGTGGACGCGTCTAAAAGGGCTAAGGTCGGACACCTTTCTTTCCGGTCAACAACTGGTCCTTTTCTTTCGATACCATTTCGGAAGAAGGATCAGGATAAAGAGAGGTGCCCCACCCCAGCCAGTTTTATGAAAGGTGGGTGAAAGTTGCGAGAATGGCCCGTGTGAATGGGCCTTCTCTCTACCTCAGCCTGTAGGTGGAAAAGGATGAAGGAAGAAGGGAGCACCCTCTCTTTGTGCTCCCGTGGAGAAGGGTCGCACATTTTTTTTTCGGGGTTGTGTGTGACCCCAAAACGTTCCCTCCCTATTGAGGACCTTCTTGTTACAATTTTATTTATTACATTTTTCTTACTCGATTTATATGTAACCGCCCCCCCCCCCCCCCATGTACATGTCCCTTTCTTTTGTGCCCTCGTGGCAAATAAACAGAAATTTGTCTGTCTTTAAATACCCAATACAAACAACAACAGCTGCAAAACAAAGCAACAACAACAGCAACAACAACAAAATTAAAGCAAACACACACACACATACATACTCACACACATACACATACACACACGCACAAACACATAAGCACACGCACACACACGCACACACACATACACATACACACACACATCCGAGATACACACTGACTAAGATACTCTCATGGAATGACCAAATGTGGTTTATGTTTCAACATAGTCCTTGGAAAGTAACACCATGTAGTGATTAATAAAAAGAGTTGAAATTAATGCTTGCAAGATTTCACAGCTCTAGCATCACTCCTTCACAAGCTGACCAAGATACTCTCATGGAATGACCAAATGGAGGTTTATTTTGCAACGAAGCAACTAGATGCTTCCCATTGTGTGCCGTGGCTTACTAGCTCTATACGGACGTTTAAATTTATTTATAAATAAATAAATAAATAAGTAGAAGTGTTGAAGTTAAAACATTCAAGATTTCACAAGAGTTGGAATTAATATATGCAAGATTTCGCAGCTCTAGCATCACTCCTTCATAGTCAGCCAAAGAACTTGTCAACCCAGATTTGTATACAATACATAATTACTTGTCCTAACTGGCTTCCATAATTTTTTCATCCCCTCACTCCTCTACTTTTTTCTCCTCCCCTTAACATGTCTTCCTACCTCTTTCCGCCACTTTTACTCACTCCGTCTCTTTCTTTCTATGTTATTTTCTCTCTCTGTGTTAGTGTCATTTCTCCTCTCTTTCTCTTTCTCCCCTCTCTCTCTGTCTCTTTTTCCCTCTCTTTATATTTCATTTGCCCTCTCCCCCCCTTCTCTCTATTAATTATGGCTTTTCTGCTCTCACTCTTTTGTATCACTCCTCTCTTTCTTTCTCTCTTTGTATCATATCTCCCTCTTTCTCTCTCTTTGTATCTCATCTCCCTCTCTGTCTCTTTTTATACCATATCTCTTCTCTCGCTCTAGCGTTCTCTCTCTTTGTATCATATCTCCCCTTTCTCTCTCTCTCTGTACCATATCTCCTCTCGCTCCCTCTCTCCCTCTTTGTACCATATCTCCTCTCTCTCCCTCTTTGTACCATATCTCCCCTCTCTCACTCTCTTTATACCATATCTCCTCTCTCTCTCTCTCTCTCTCTCTCTCTTTGTACCATATCTTCTCTCTCCCTCTACCATATCTTCTCTCTCCCTGTACCATATCTTCTCTCTCTCTGTACCATATCTCCTCTCTCTCTCTCTCCCCCTCTGTACCATATCTTCTCTCTCCCTCTCTCTCTGTACCATATCT
>OZ024764.1:14264158-14274158 GCA_964016885.1 Eledone cirrhosa | reverse complement strand
CTTCTCAGTGTGGGCTGGGTGCTTTTTGTTGTGACACCTACATGACCACTTCACAGTGTGGGCTGGGTGCTTTTTGTTGTGACACCTACACAACCACTTCTCAGTGTGGGCTGGGTGCTTTTTGTTGTGACACCTACATGACCACTTTACAGTGTGGGCTGGGTGCTTTTTGTTGTGATACCTACATGACCACTTTACAGTGTGGACTGGGTGCTTTTTGTTGTGACACCTACACAACCACTTCACAGTGTGGACTGGGTACTTTTTGTTGTGACACCTACCTGTCCAGTTTACATTGTAGACTGGGTACTTTTTGTTGTGACACCTACATGACCACTTTACAGTGTGGGCTGGGTGCTTTTTGTTGTGATACCTACATGACCACTTTACAGTGTGGACTGGGTGCTTTTTGTTGTGACACCTACACAACCACTTCACAGTGTGGACTGGGTACTTTTTGTTGTGACACCTACCTGTCCAGTTTACATTGTAGACTGGGTACTTTTTGTTGTGACACCTACATGACCACTTTATAGTCTGGACTGGGTACTTTTTGTTGTGACACCTACATGACCACTTTACTGTCTGGACTATATATGCATATCTGTGTGTATCATCATCATCATCATCATCAACGTTTAACGTCCGTGTTCCACGCTTGCATGGGTTTGGACGGGGGTAGTCCCACTTGAGGCAAGAGTGATTGTCTTGCTCGCATAGGACTGTCTGGCAGGTTTTCTACAGTTGGATGCCCTTCCTAACACCAACCACATTTACAGTGTGGGACTGGGAGGTTTTTACCGTGTTGCCTACACGGCCACATTACAGCGTGGACTGTGTGTTTTTTTGTCGTGACACCTACACGATCTCATTTGTTTCGGCCTGGATGGTGTGGCACCAACATAACTTTAGATAGAACGGGGTGGTGTGGATGGGGTGGGGGTGGTGTTGGTGGGACGGGGGGGGGGGGGGGGGGGTATTTTGTTAGAGATGCCTACTGGCTGTAGTAGGTTTTACTATGTATTTAGGTAAGGCGGGTTTTCTCTGTTACTGAGTACCGCCAAAGGTCTCGGTCCAGTGACATTGTCTTGGAGAGGTGTAAGTGTGTGAGGTCGGAGTTTATCAGCTCGTCCCAGGTTTTTCTAGGTCTGCCTATTCCGTGGCTACCGTCTATCTTTATTGCCCTGCACTTTGTTATACAGCTATTCCGAACTTTTCTGAAGAAGGACTTCTTTCCGAGACATCAAGATGCCAGACCTCGTTCGTTTAATGAGTGGGATGAAGCTCCTGAAATCAGACCGAGGAAACAATGTTTCCATTGGTCTTTCCATTTGCTAATACTATCTGTTGGTCACAAATCCAGGCTGATGGAGCAACGTGACATAAAGTTTTCTAACCATGCGCCTTCACAATATATATATATATATATATATATCACGATAAATTAACGGAGGCATAGGCCGTCGTTATTCCCTGTAAATAATGTGCTCAAAGGGGAAGAGATCCTGAGCCCTTTAAAATATAATATGTTGAGAAGGTAACACACCAGAGAGAGATATATAGTGCGTTATCAATAATATTATTGATAACACACTATATATCTCTCTCTGGTGTGTTACCTTCTCAACATATTATATATATATATATATATATCTAGGGCGGGTAAAATTCCAGAATTCTCTCCAGCGGTCTCTGTCCCTCATTATCGCTGCCATGTCCTGCGTCTCCAACAGACCAGTGTCTGTCCTTAGGGCATCAACATATGTCAACCTCGGTCTTCCTCTTCCAGTGTGTCCATGCAGGGGCTCCCACAGGAGCACTGAGTGCAGTGTCAACTCTGGATGTCGGTGAGCATGTCCAGCTAATCTCGGTCTCCCTCTTCCAGTGTGTCCATGTAGGGGCTCCCACAGGAGCACTGAGTGCAGTGTCAACTCTGGATGTCGGTGAGCATGTCCAGCTAACCTCAGTCTCCCTCTTCCAGTGTGTCCATGTAGGGGCTCCCACAGGAGCACTGAGTGCAGTGTCAACTCTGGATGTCGGTGAGCATGTCCAGCTAACCTCAGTCTCCCTCTTCCAGTGTGTCCATGTAGGGGCTCCCACAGGAGCACTGAGTGCAGTGTCAACTCTGGATGTCGGTGAGCATGTCCAGCTAACCTCACTCTCCACTGGGCTACTCTTGAGGTGCCTTTTGGGAGGCTCCCATACAGCTCTGAGTTTTTCATCCTCAGTGTATATATATTTAATATAAAAAAGGCTTCCACAGGACTAGAACTGCTTCATTCGGGAGAAATCACCAGATGATTTCTCCCGAATGAAACAGTTCTAGTCCTGTAGAAGCTTTTTCTATATTAAATATTTATACTCTGCTATGTATTGAGTACCTTACTGTGGTTACATCCGATTCGAGCCCGAGATAAACTTATATATATTATATATATAATGAAGGAAGTGTGGTAAGGAACTAGGTGGACCATAACGCACCAGAGTACTCGAATGCGTTGAAATGGCTTGAGCTCTGCCGTCGGGGTTCTGAACCTTTTCCTATATATATATATATATATATATATATATATATAAATATAAGTACATATATATGTGTGTGTATGCATATAAATGCACATTACATTGCCCTGGGGTTAAACAACAAGGAAGGACACATTAGACAATGTAGTCCTAGATACACTGTGTCTGTATATAAGACAGGATGGTCACAGCTGGAACATCTTTCATCATAAGTTTGTGTGTTAATTGCAACAGCAGCAGTAGTAGTAGTAGTGGTAGTAGTAGTAGTGGTGGTAGTAGCAGTAGTAGTGCTAGTAGTAGTAGTATTTGGGAATATGTAATTATGGACATCTGTTGTTCAAACAACATCTGCAAGTTAACATGTGTGTGTGTGTATATATATATATATATATATAGACACACACATGAGTGGGTATATATATGTGTGTGTGTGAAGGCACGTGGTCTATTTGTTAACCCTTTAACATTCACATTACTCTATATATACTATTGTATTGTCACAGTAAAGGCTTTACCTCACATAATATCTCACATAACATTTACATTACTCTATATATACTATTATATTTTCACGGTAAAGGCTTTACCTCACATAATATCTCACATAACATTTACATTACTCTATATATACTATTGTATTGTCACAGTAAAGGCTTTACCTCACATAATATCTCACATAACATTTACATTACTCTATATATACTATTGTATTTTCATGGTAAAGGCTTTACCTCACATAATTATCTCAATTAATATCTCACCTATGAGATTTTGAAAGTATTTATTTTGAGAACAATACCATAACATCAGTTTGAGCGACCAGTTACAGCCAGTTTCAACAGAAAGAGCTAGAGAATTCTGGCTGGTTTTGGTAGGTTTTGGCCAGTTTGAACACTAAAGGGTTAAGGTGTTGGTTTTACTGTTGTCACGTTGTGTCTTCAATTCTTGGATCTGGTGGTATGTTGTGTTCTGTAATTAAACGCTTTATTTCATACATATAAAAATGAGAAAACCAATCACTAGAACAGCTTTTAAAACAAGCTAAATGATGTCAAAGACAGCTCTTCTTCTTCTTCTTTGCCCACTTATTCCTGACAGGGTCGTTGGAGCAGAGTCCTCAAACTCCTCTTTCCAGATGGTCCTGTCAGAAGCAACTGTCTTTAACTGATCCAGCTGGATCCCTAAGTGAGACCAGCCAAGCTCATGGATGTTACTCAACCATCTTGCTCGGGGGCTACTCCTGGGTCTCCTGCCAGTTCGTTTTGCTCGCAAAATCTGTCCAGCGATTCTTTCCTGAGACATTCTAACCACATGTCTGTAGTATCAGAGCTGTGATCTCTCAATTCAGAGATTCTTTCCTGAGACATTCTAACCACATGTCTGTAGTATCAGAGCTGTGATCTCTCAATCCAGAGATTCTTTCCTGAGACATTCTAACCACATGTCTGTAGTATCAGAGCTGTGGTCTCTGAATTCAGAGATTCTTTCCTGAGACATTCTAACCATATGTCTGTAGTATCAGAGCTGTGATCTCTCAATTCAGAGATTATTTCCTGAGACATTCTAACCACATGTCTGTAGTATCAGAGCTGTGATCTCTCAATTCAGAGATTCTTTCCTGAGGCATTCTAACCACATGTCTGTAGTATCAGAGCTGTGATCTCTCAATTCACAGATTATTTCCTGAGACATGCTAACCACGTCTGTAGTATCAGAGCTGTGATCTCTGAATTCAGAGATTCTTTCCTGAGACATTCTAACCACATGTCTGTAGTATCACAGCTGTGATCTCTCAATTCAGAGATTCTTTCCTGAGACATTCTAACCACATGTCTGTAGTATCAGAGCTGTGATCTCTCAATTCAGAGATTATTTCCTGAGACATGCTAACCACGTCTGTAGTATCAGAGCTGTGATCTCTGAATTCAGAGATTCTTTCCTGAGACATTCTAACCACATGTCTGTAGTATCACAGCTGTGATCTCTCAATTCAGAGATTCTTTCCTGAGACATTCTAACCACATGTCTGTAGTATCAGAGCTGTGATCTCTCAATTCAGAGATTCTTTTCTGAGACATTCTAACCACATGTCTGTAGTATCAGAGCTGTGATCTCTCAATTCAGAGATTATTTCCTGAGACATGCTAACCACGTCTGTAGTATCAGAGCTGTGATCTCTGAATTCAGAGATTCTTTCCTGAGACATTCTAACCACATGTCTGTAGTATCACAGCTGTGATCTCTCAATTCAGAGATTCTTTCCTGAGACATTCTAACCACATGTCTGTAGTATCAGAGCTGTGATCTCTCAATTCAGAGATTCTTTTCTGAGACATTCTAACCACATGTCTGTAGTATCAGAGCTGTGATCTCTCAATTCAGAGATTATTTCCTGAGACATGCTAACCACGTCTGTAGTATCAGAGCTGTGATCTCTGAATTCAGAGATTCTTTCCTGAGACATTCTAACCACATGTCTGTAGTATCACAGCTGTGATCTCTCAATTCAGAGATTCTTTCCTGAGACATTCTAACCACATGTCTGTAGTATCAGAGCTGTGATCTCTCAATTCAGAGATTCTTTTCTGAGACATTCTAACCACATGTCTGTAGTATCAGAGCTGTGATCTCTCAATTCAGAGATTATTTCCTGAGACATGCTAACCACGTCTGTAGTATCAGAGCTGTGATCTCTGAATTCAGAGATTCTTTCCTGAGACATTCTAACCACATGTCTGTAGTATCACAGCTGTGATCTCTCAATTCAGAGATTCTTTCCTGAGACATTCTAACCACATGTCTGTAGTATCAGAGCTGTGATCTCTCAATTCAGAGATTCTTTTCTGAGACATTCTAACCACATGTCTGTAGTATCAGAGCTGTGATCTCTCAATTCAGAGATTATTTCCTGAGACATGCTAACCACGTCTGTAGTATCAGAGCTGTGATCTCTGAATTCAGAGATTCTTTCCTGAGACATTCTAACCACATGTCTGTAGTATCACAGCTGTGATCTCTCAATTCAGAGATTCTTTCCTGAGACATTCTAACCACATGTCTGTAGTATCAGAGCTGTGATCTCTCAATTCAGAGATTCTTTTCTGAGACATTCTAACCACATGTCTGTAGTATCAGAGCTGTGATCTCTCAATTCAGAGATTATTTCCTGAGACATGCTAACCACGTCTGTAGTATCAGAGCTGTGATCTCTGAATTCAGAGATTCTTTCCTGAGACATTCTAACCACATGTCTGTAGTATCACAGCTGTGATCTCTCAATTCAGAGATTCTTTCCTGAGACATTCTAACCACATGTCTGTAGTATCAGAGCTGTGATCTCTCAATTCAGAGATTCTTTTCTGAGACATTCTAACCACATGTCTGTAGTATCAGAGCTGTGATCTCTCAATTCAGAGATTATTTCCTGAGACATGCTAACCACGTCTGTAGTATCAGAGCTGTGATCTCTGAATTCAGAGATTCTTTCCTGAGACATTCTAACCACATGTCTGTAGTATCACAGCTGTGATCTCTCAATTCAGAGATTCTTTCCTGAGACATTCTAACCACATGTCTGTAGTATCAGAGCTGTGATCTCTCAATTCAGAGATTCTTTTCTGAGACATTCTAACCACATGTCTGTAGTATCAGAGCTGTGATCTCTCAATTCAGAGATTATTTCCTGAGACATGCTAACCACGTCTGTAGTATCAGAGCTGTGATCTCTGAATTCAGAGATTCTTTCCTGAGACATTCTAACCACATGTCTGTAGTATCACAGCTGTGATCTCTCAATTCAGAGATTCTTTCCTGAGACATTCTAACCACATGTCTGTAGTATCAGAGCTGTGATCTCTCAATTCAGAGATTCTTTTCTGAGACATTCTAACCACATGTCTGTAGTATCAGAGCTGTGATCTCTCAATTCAGAGATTATTTCCTGAGACATGCTAACCACGTCTGTAGTATCAGAGCTGTGATCTCTGAATTCAGAGATTCTTTCCTGAGACATTCTAACCACATGTCTGTAGTATCACAGCTGTGATCTCTCAATTCAGAGATTCTTTCCTGAGACATTCTAACCACATGTCTGTAGTATCAGAGCTGTGATCTCTCAATTCAGAGATTCTTTTCTGAGACATTCTAACCACATGTCTGTAGTATCAGAGCTGTGATCTCTCAATTCAGAGATTATTTCCTGAGACATGCTAACCACGTCTGTAGTATCAGAGCTGTGATCTCTGAATTCAGAGATTCTTTCCTGAGACATTCTAACCACATGTCTGTAGTATCACAGCTGTGATCTCTCAATTCAGAGATTCTTTCCTGAGACATTCTAACCACATGTCTGTAGTATCAGAGCTGTGATCTCTCAATTCAGAGATTCTTTTCTGAGACATTCTAACCACATGTCTGTAGTATCAGAGCTGTGATCTCTCAATTCAGAGATTATTTCCTGAGACATGCTAACCACGTCTGTAGTATCAGAGCTGTGATCTCTGAATTCAGAGATTCTTTCCTGAGACATTCTAACCACATGTCTGTAGTATCAGAGCTGTGATCTCTCAATTCAGAGATTATTTCCTGAGACATTCTAACCACATGTCTGTAGTATCAGCTGTGATCTCTCAATACACAGATTCTTTCCTGAGACATTCTAACCACATGTCTGTAGTATCACAGCTGTGATCTCTCAATTCAGAGATTCTTTCCTGAGACATTCTAACCACATGTCTGTAGTATCAGAGCTGTGATCTCTCAATTCAGAGATTCTTTCCTCAGACATTCTAACCACATGTCTGTAGTATCAGCGCTGTGATCTCTCAATTCAGAGAAGTAGCGGCTCTACCTGGAGTGACTCTCTCATCTCCGAGTTACTTACTCTATCGAGTAGCGTTACTCCAAAGACCCTTCAGAGGAACCCCATTAAGGGGTTTAAAGACAGCGATGGGCAAAAATGCCTCAGCGGAGAGAGACCAGCAGCCAGTGGCCAACAGAGAGACAATCCATAAGGTGGGGGACAGGCAGATGAAATATAGAACATGTTGAAGGATGAGGAAGACAAGGAGGAGTGTGTTGGTACAGAGAAGTGACTGGAAGAAGGCAATAAAGAGGATGTACAAGACAAGTTTACACACGCAGATCTTCACCCTCCATGTTGCTCTAGTTTACTCAACTGAAAATGCCTACCAGTTAGAAGTTAACTCTGTGATGTCTGGCATTCTTTCCAGAGAAGAGTCTTGTATTCTCAGTCACTTAACAACAATAGTCTAATGAGCCTCTGGACTTCAGACAGAATTTATCCCTTTAATGTTCAAACCAGCCAAAACTGGCCAAAATTCTCTACCTCTTTCTGTTGAAACTGGCTGTAACTGGTCACTCAAACTGATGTTAAGGTATTGTTCTCAAAATAATTACTTTCAAAATCTCATAGATTCGATATTATCTGAGATATTATGTGAGGTAAAGGTTTTACCATGAAAATATAATAGTATCTATAGAGTAATGTGAATGCTAAAGGGTTAACCCTGTGATGGACTGGAATCCTGTCCAGGGGGAAGTCTTGTACTCTCAGTCAATGATGAGGCTCGAGGTTGAGACCGACTTCAACTCTGATGGACTGGGGTCTTGTACTCTCAATCACTTAATACCAAAGAAACCAGGATAAGCACTGACCTAATGAGCTTCTAGGTTTGAGACAGACTTTAACCCTGTGATGAACTGGGGAAGTCTTGAAGTCAGTTACTTAACACCAGTGAAACTGGGATAAGCTCTCGCTTGATCTGCTCCTAGACTTGAGACAAACTTTAACATCAGTGAAACTGGGATAAGTTCTAGCTTGATCTGCCCCTAGACTTGAGACAAACTTTAACTCTGTGATGGACTGGTGTCCTATCCAGGGGGAAGTCTTGAACTCAGTTACTTCACACCAGTGAAACTGGGATAAACTCTGGCTTGATCAGCCTCTGGGCTTGAGAGACTTTAATCCTGCAATGGAGACTTAAACTGGTGTCCTGTCCATCAAAGGAAAGTCTTATACTGTCACACACTTAACACTGATGAAACTGGGATAAGCTCTGACCAGATCAGCCTCTAGACTTGAGAAACTTTAATCCTACAATGGACTGGTGTCCTGTCCAGGGGGAAGTCTTGTACTGTCACTTAACACCAGTGAAACTGGGATAAGCACTGACCAGATGAACCACTGGGCTTGAGACAGACTCTAAATTGTTTTATATACAATGAAGGATCAGGTATGGCTGTGTGGTAAAGGATTTTGTTTTGCATACCTCATAGTTTGGGGTTTGGTTCAGCTACATGGCCCCTTCAACAAGTGTCTTCTAACATGGCTTTAACCCTTTAGCATTTAAACTGGCCATATCCGGTCAGAATTTTCTCACCTTTTTCTGTTCAAAATGGCTGTAACCGGTTGCTCATACTTATGTTAAGGTATTGTTCTCAAAATAAATAATATCAAAATCACATAGATTCAATATTATGTGAGATAATTATGTGAGGTAAAGCCTTTACTGTGAAAATACAATAGTATATATAGAGTAATGTAAATGTTATGTGAGATATTATGTGAGGTAAAGCCTTTACTGTGAAAATACAATAGTATATATAGAGTAATGTAAATGTTATGTGAGATATTATGTGAGGTAAAGCCTTTACTGTGACAATACAATAGTATATATAGAGTAATGTAAATGTTATGTGAGATATTATGTGAGGTAAAGCCTTTACTGTGAAAATACAATAGTATATATAGAGTAATGTAAATGTTATGTGAGATATTATGTGAGGTAAAGCCTTTACTGTGAAAATACAATAGTAGATATAGAGTAATGTAAATGTTATGTGGGTGCTCTAGGAACTTAACCACTCAAATACCAGGGGACAACTGTGTATATATATATAATAATAATAATTGTTTCTTATATAGGCACAAGGTCAGCAATTTTGGGGTCAAGGAAAGTCGATTATATCAACCCCAGTGCAATACTGGTACCTTATTTTATTGACCCGGTAAGGATGAAAGGCAAAACTAACTGTAAAGGGTCGTAACTCTATGCTGCAAAGCATGGCGTCCGATGCTCTACCGATACTGATAAATAATGATACTAATGAGTATAACTGTAGTTGCAGCTGGGTATAACAGATGTCAATCAAATTATTTGACGCAGTCACAAAGCACCCAATGAGTGAGGAATTGATAAATTTTTACTCAGAGTGAACACAAAAACTTAAGGAATTGTGACACCAGGAATAAGGTGATCAGAAGTATGTTATTACAATATATATCTATATATATGTATGTCTAGGGCGGGTAAAATTCCCGAGATCCATGGACGAGTTCTCTCCAGCGGTCTCTGTCCCTCATTATCGCTGCCATGTCCTGCATCTCCAACAGACCAGTGTCTGTCCGTAGGGCATCAACATACGTGAACCTTGGTCTTCCTCTTCCAGTGTGTCC
>OZ024764.1:14254158-14256658 GCA_964016885.1 Eledone cirrhosa | reverse complement strand
TATTGTAGTACAATAAAGCAATGCAGATATCGGATAAGTGTTCTTTAACCTTCATATCATGTCTTCCTATTTTATCTGATGAAAACACAAATGTTATTGCATGATGATATTTGTTTTTGAAATGCGCATAATAAAATACATGGAACTCTTTTAACCATCTTTTGATCTTATATATTATATATATATATATATATATTTTTTTTTTTAGGTAATTTTATGATATATCCTTTGTTAAGTTATGTTCCAAACACCAACAGTGTCTTTCATTAGAAATATGGTAACTAAACTATATATATATATATATATATATATATTTTCTTTTTTTAGCTAATTTTATGTTATATCCTTTGTTAAGTTATGTTCCAAACACCAACTTAATATGGACAAAGTTATATTACTAAAACCCTCACAAATTCCTGATTAATTTTGGGAAATTATTTGAAAAGAATCATAGGGGACAGTGCCTTTCATTAGATGTATGGTGATGGGAAGGTTGTAACAGAGGCCTAGGTTTCATTGGTGTGTCTAATGGTGGTGGTGGAGGTGGAGGTGGTGGTGGTAGTGGTGGTGGCGCTGGTGTTCTCCCCCCCCCCCCCCGCCCCACCACCACCATCACTGCTACTACCAGTAAACATTACAATTGGTTTTGAATAAATCATGACCCCTATCTAATTAAACAAATTACTTGGACCCTATCACCCCCCACCATCACCACCACCATGCTTCCCTCCTCCTCCCCCATATTCATCACTGTGCCACTGCCCTCATACCATCCCTCCTCCACCACTACCACTACCCAACACCCCTCCACCACCACCACCAGCAGCATTATCCATTCCTCATTTGCATTCAGGCACAGTGTATCTAGGACTACATTATCTAATGTGTTATTCCTTCCTTGTTGTTGTTTAGCCCCAGGTCAGTCCTGATCCTATAATCAAAGATGTTCCAGCTGTGACCATCCTGTCTTATATACAGACACAGTGTACCTAGGACTACATTATCTAATGTGTCCTGTCTTATATACAGACACAGTCTACCTAGGACTACATTATCTAATGTGTCCTGTCTTATATACAGACACAGTCTACCTAGGACTACATTATCTATAACATTATCCATAATATTTACATTACTCTATATATAATATTTTATTATCACAGTAAAGGCTTTACCTCACATAATACCTCACATAACATTTACATTACTCTATATATACTATTGTATTTTCACAGTAAAGGCTTTACCTCACATAATACCTCACATAACATTTACATTACTCTATATATACTATTGTATTTTCACAGTAAAGGCTTTACCTCACATAATACCTCACATAACATTTACATTACTCTATATATACTATTGTATTTTCACAGTAAAGGCTTTACCTCACATAATATCTCACATAACATTTACATTACTCTATATATACTATTGTATTTTCACAGTAAAGGCTTTACCTCACATAATACCTCACATAACATTTACATTACTCTATATATACTATTGTATTTTCACAGTAAAGGCTTTACCTCACATAATACCTCACATAACATTTACATTACTCTATATATACTATTGTATTTTCACAGTAAAGGCTTTACCTCACATAATATCTCACATAACATTTACATTACTCTATATATACTATTGTATTTTCACAGTAAAGGCTTTACCTCACATAATACCTCACATAACATTTACATTACTCTATATATACTATTGTATTTTCACAGTAAAGGCTTTACCTCACATAATATCTCACAACATTTACATTACTCTATATATACTATTGTATTTTCACAGTAAAGGCTTTACCTCACATAATATCTCACAACATTTACATTACTCTATATATACTATTGTATTTTCACAGTAAAGGCTTTACCTCACATAATACCTCACATAACATTTACATTACTCTATATATACTATTGTATTTTCACAGTAAAGGCTTTACCTCACATAATATCTCACAACATTTACATTACTCTATATATACTATTGTATTTTCACAGTAAAGGCTTTACCTCACATAATATCTCACAACATTTACATTACTCTATATATACTATTGTATTTTCACAGTAAAGGCTTTACCTCACATAATACCTCACATAACATTTACATTACTCTATATATACTATTGTATTTTCACAGTAAAGGCTTTACCTCACATAATATCTCACAACATTTACATTACTCTATATATACTATTGTATTGTCACAGTAAAGGCTTTACCTCACATAATATCCCACATAACATTTACATTACTCTATATATACTATTGTATTGTCACAGTAAAGGCTTTACCTCACATAATATCCCACATAACATTTACATTACTCTATATATACTATTGTATTGTCACAGTAAAGGCTTTACCTCACATAATATCTCACATAACATTTACAATACTCTATATTTACTATTGTATTGTCACAGTAAAGGCTTTACCTCACATAATATCTCACATAACATTTACAATACTCTATA
>OZ024764.1:14236658-14239158 GCA_964016885.1 Eledone cirrhosa | reverse complement strand
TATATATACAGTATATATACAGTATATATACAGTATATATACTGTATATATATAGTATATATACTGTATATATACAGTATATATACAGTATATATACAGTATATATACAGTATATATACAGTATATATACAGTATATATACTGTATATATACTGTATATATACAGTGTATATACTGTATATATACAGTGTATATACAGTATATATACTGTATATATACTGTATGTATACAGTATATATACAGTATATATATACTGTATATATACAGTATATATACAGTATATATACTGTATATATACAGTATATATACAGTATATATATACAGTATATATATGCAGTATATATACTGTATATATACTGTATATATACTGTATATATACTGTATATATACAGTATATAAACTGTATATATACTGTATATATACTGTATATATACTGTATATATACTGTGTATATATACTGTATATATACAGTATACATACAGTATATATACTGTATATATACAGTATACATACAGTATATATACTGTATATACACAGTATACATACAGTATATATACTGTATATATACTGTATATATACAGTATATATACTGTATATATACTGTATATATACTGTATATATACAGTATACATACAGTATATATACAGTATATATATACTGTATATATACAGTATATATACTGTATATATACAGTATATATACAGTATATATACAGTATATATACTGTATGTATACTGTATATATACAGTATATATACAGTATATATACAGTATATATACAGTATATATACAGTATATATACAGTATATATACTGTATATATACAGTATATATACAGTATATATACTGTATGTATACTGTGTATATACAGTATATATACTGTATGTATACTGTATATATACAGTATATATACTGTATGTATACTGTATATATACAGTATATATACAGTATATATACAGTATATATACTGTATATATACAGTATATATACAGTATATATACAGTATATATACAGTATATATACTGTATATATACTGTATGTATACTGTATATATACAGTATATACACAGTATATATACAGTATATATACAGTATATATACTGTATATATACAGTATATATACTGTATATATACAGTATATATACTGTATGTATACTGTATGTATACTGTATATATACAGTATATATACAGTATATATACAGTATATATACAGTATATATACTGTATGTATACTGTATATATACAGTATATATACAGTATATATACAGTATATATACTGTATATATACAGTATATATACAGTATATATACTGTATATATACAGTATATATACAGTATATATACAGTATATATACTGTATGTATACTGTATGTATACAGTATATATACAGTATATATACAGTATATATACAGTATATATACTGTATATATACAGTATATATACAGTATATATACTGTATGTATACTGTGTATATATACTGTATATATATATATAGGTATACATGTACATTATATGCACTTTTTCAACATACATACATACATATATGTATGTATATATATATATATATATATGTATCTGTATATATGTCTACACACACATACACACACACACACACACACACACACACATATATATATATATACATATGTGTTTGTGTGTGTATATATATATATATATATGAATATATATGTATGTATACGTGTGTATATAGATAGATAGATCTACATGGACAAGTCAGTACTGAAGTGGGGCTTCTGATTACCCTGACAGGCCAGGGATCTGCATCCTCCTTACATACAGTCCCACATTCTATTAAGTGCAGTAAAGAAGCTGTCAGGTCCTTGACACAACTGATGGGGCCTCACAGCCCTTTGTTTGGCAAGCTTTCAACAGCTGGATGTACTTCCTAACGCCAACCACTTTACAGCATGTACTGTGTGCATTTTTGTAGATCACCAACATTAGGGAGGTTTCCATACCATGACATGACTGAAGGGTCCTCTCAAGCCATCCCTTTTTTTTTGTGTGTCAAGCCAGCCCTTTTTTTCCCCCACAACAGGTCAACCCGTCTAACCCATGCTAGCGTGGAAGAAATGGTGATGATTATATATATATATATATATAATCATCATCATCACCGTTTTAAGTCTGTTCTTCCACGCTAGCATGGGTTTAGAGGGGTTGTCCTGTTGTGTGAAGTGTCCGGTCGGCTGACCTTGTCTTGCTCATACGGGAACTGATTCTGGCTTGATTTCTACAGCTGGATGCCCTTTCTAACACCAACCTCATTTACGGTGTGGGATGGGTGCTTTTTTGCCGTGGCACCTCCACGACCACTTTACAGTGTGGCTGGGTGCTTTTTTGCCGTGGCACCTACACGACTACTTTACAGTGTGGGCTGGGTGCTTTTTTGCCGTGGCACCTCCACGTCCACTTTACAGTGTGGGCTGGATGCTTTTTTGCTGTGGCGCCTCCACGTCCACTTTACAGTGTGGGCTGGGTGCT
>OZ024764.1:14176658-14199158 GCA_964016885.1 Eledone cirrhosa | reverse complement strand
CCTACATGACCACTTTACAGTGAGCGCTGGGTGCTTTTTTACTGTGGCACCTACATGACCACTTTACAGTGAGTGCTGGGTGCTTTTTTACTGTGGCACCTACATGACCACTTTACAGTGAGCGCTGGGTGCTTTTTTACTGTGGCACCTAAATGACCACTTTACAGTGAGTGCTGGGTGCTTTTTTACTGTGGCACCTACATGACCACTTTACAGTGAGCGCTGGGTGCTTTTTTACTGTGGCACCTACATGACCACTTTACAGTGAGTGCTGGGTGCTTTTTTACTGTGACACCTACATGACCACTTTACAGTGAGTGGTGGGTGCTTTTTTGCTGTGACACCTACATGACCACTTTACAGTGAGTGCTGGGTGCTTTTTTACTGTGACACCTACATGACCACTTTACAGTGAGTGGTGGGTGCTTTTTTACTGTGACACCTACATGACCACTTTACAGTGAGTGCTGGGTGCTTTTTTGCCATGACCTCTCCACGTCCACTTTACAGTGGAATGATAGGGACGCCAGTCCCTATCATCTCATTTCTACAGCTGAGGAAACTGGAGCAATGTGAAATAAAGTCTTGCTCAAGGAAACAACACATCACCCGGTCTGAGAATTGAACTCACAACCTTTCGATTGCAAGCCCAATGCTCTAACCACTAAGCCATGTGCCTCCATATATACATATATATATATTATACATGATGTTTACACACTACTAATGTATACAGTACCTTACTTATTGTGGTTACCCCCCCCGGGACAAACAGACACATACATATATACACACATATATACATATATACACACATAGCATATTAAAAGACTTCTATATACACACACATCTATAAATGCTCAAATATACATACATACATACATACATACACACATGTATATACATACATATGAGAAACAATCTGTATTAAAATAATTGTATACACATACACATATATACATGTACATATATATGCACATATGTACGTATACATTCTCAAATTTGTACACATACTTATACTCATGTACACCCATGCATATATATAATATATATAATATATATATGTATATATATATATACTCACACACATATAATATCTATATATACACACATTTATACATATTTACACACTTCTACACACATATATATATATATATATACACACACTTCTATTCATGCACACGTGTGTGTATATATATATATATATATATATACACAATTTTGTACATACATACACACTTCTACACACTTCTAACCCATGCTAGCATGGAAAGTGGACGTTAAACGATGATGATGATGATGATGATGATGACACACATGCATATATATATATATATATATATATACATACAGACACATATATATACATATACACACATATATATCCATATAGATAGAATTTTGTACATACACACTTCTACACATGCATATATATATACACACACACACACACACATATATATCCATATAGATAGAATTTTGTACATACACACTTCTACACATGCATATATATACACACACACACATATATATCCATATAGATAGAATTTTGTACATACACACTTCTACACATGCATATATATACACACACACACACATATATATCCATATAGATAGAATTTTGTACATACACACTTCTACACATGCATATATATATATACACACACACACATATATATCCATATAGATAGAATTTTGTACATACACACTTCTACACATGCATATATATACATATACACACATATATATCCATATAGATAGAATTTTGTACATACACACTTCTACACACACATATATATACACACACACACACATATATATCCATATAGATAGAATTTTGTACATACACACTTCTACACACACATATATATACACACACACACATATATATCCATATAGATAGAATTTTGTACATACACACTTCTACACATGCATATATATACACACACACACATATATATCCATATAGATAGAATTTTGTACATACACACTTCTACACATGCATATATATATACACACACACACACACACATATATATCCATATAGATAGAATTTTGTACATACACACTTCTACACATGCATATATATATACACACACACACATATATATCCTTATAGATAGAATTTTGTACATACACACTTCTACACATGCATATATATATATACACACACGCATATATATCCATATAGATAGAATTTTGTACATACACACTTCTATACACACATATATATACACACACACACATATATATCCATATAGATAGAATTTTGTACATACACACTTCTACACATGCATATATATACACACACACACATATATATCCATATAGATAGAATTTTGTACATACACACTTCTACACATGCATATATATACACACACACACACATATATATCCATATAGATAGAATTTTGTACATACACACTTCTACACATGCATATATATATATACACACACACACATATATATCCATATAGATAGAATTTTGTACATACACACTTCTACACATGCATATATATACATATACACACATATATATCCATATAGATAGAATTTTGTACATACACACTTCTACACACACATATATATACACACACACACATATATATCCATATAGATAGAATTTTGTACATACACACTTCTACACATGAATATATATATACACACACACACACATATATATCCATATAGATAGAATTTTGTACATACACACTTCTACACACACATATATATACACACACACACATATATATCCATATAGATAGAATTTTGTACATACACACTTCTACACATGCATATATATACACACACACACACATATATATCCATATAGATAGAATTTTGTACATACACACTTCTACACATGCATATATATATACACACACACACATGCGTTTGTAGGCACAATACACAACCACGTGTCACACACGTGTTTAGTGTTTACGGTGGGGGGGGGGGAGCGGCAGGCAGCCAGATTATTGAAATTACTGGTGGTGGTGGTGGTGGTGGTATGGTGATGTGAAGGTGGTGTGGTGGTGGTGTGATGGTGGTGTTATGGTGGTGGTGGTGTTATGGTGATGTGGTGGTGGTGGTGTTATGGTGGTGGTGGTGTTATGGTGGTGGTGGTGGTGTTATGGTGATGTGAAGGTGGTGTTATGGTGGTGGTGTGATGGTGGTGATGTGATGGTGGTGGTGGTGTTATGGTGGTGGTGGTGGTGGTATGGTGATGTGATGGTGGTGTTATGGTGGTGGTGGTGTTATGGTGATGTGATGGTGGTGGTGAGAACAAGATGGACTTAGCTGGAACATCTTTCATCAGAGGTCTGTCTGAATAAAAGACCAGGAAGGACACATTAGATAATGTAGTCCTAGATACACTGTGTCTGTATGTAAGACAGGACACATTAGATAATGTAGTCCTAGATACACTGTGTCTGTATATAAGACAGGACACATTAGATAATGTAGTCCTAGGTAGACTGTGTCTGTATATAAGACAGGGCACATTAGATAATGTAGTCCTAGGTAGACTGTCTGTATATAAGACAGGACACATTAGATAATGTAGTCCTAGATACACTGTGTCTGTATATAAGACAGGACACATTAGATAATGTAGTCCTAGGTAGACCGTGTCTGTATATAAGACAGGACACATTAGATAATGTAGTCCTAGATACACTGTGTCTGTATATAAGACAGGACACATTAGATAATGTAGTCCTAGATACACTGTGTCTGTATATAAGACAGGACACATTAGATAATGTAGTCCTAGATACACTGTGTCTGTATATATGACAGGACACATTAGATAATGTAGTCCTAGATACACTGTGTCTGTATATAAGACAGGACATTAGATAATGTAGTCCTAGGTACACTGTGTCTGTATATAAGACAGGACACATTAGATAATGTAGTCCTAGGTACACTGTGTCTGTATATATGACAGGACACATTAGATAATGTAGTCCTAGGTACACTGTGTCTGTATATAAGACAGGACACATTAGATAGTGTAGTCCTAGTTACACTGTGTCTGTATATAAGACAGGACACATTAGATAATGTAGTCCTAGGTACACTGTGTCTGTATATAAGACAGGACACATTAGATAATGTAGTCCTAGTTACACTGTGTCTGTATATAAGACAGGACACATTAGATAATGTAGTCCTAGATACACTGTGTCTGTATATAAGACAGGACACATTAGATAATGTAGTCCTAGGTAGACCGTGTCTGTATATAAGACAGGACACATTAGATAATGTAGTCCTAGGTACACTGTGTCTGTATATAAGACAGGACACATTAGATAATGTAGTCCTAGATACACTGTGTCTGTATATAAGACAGGACACATTAGATAATGTAGTCCTAGGTAGACCGTGTCTGTATATAAGACAGGACACATTAGATAATGTAGTCCTAGGTACACTGTGTCTGTATATAAGACAGGACACATTAGATAATGTAGTCCTAGATAGACTGTGTCTGTATATAAGACAGGACACATTAGATAATGTAGTCCTAGATACACTGTGTCTGTATATAAGACAGGACACATTAGATAATGTAGTCCTAGATACACTGTGTCTGTATATAAGACAGGACACATTAGATAATGTAGTCCTAGATACACTGTGTCTGTATATAAGACAGGACACATTAGATAATGTAGTCCTAGATACACTGTGTCTGTATATAAGACAGGACACATTAGATAATGTAGTCCTAGATAGACTGTGTCTGTATATAAGACAGGACACATTAGATAATGTAGTCCTAGATACACTGTGTCTGTATATAAGACAGGACACATTAGATAATGTAGTCCTAGATAGACTGTGTCTGTATATAAGACAGGACACATTAGATAATGTAGTCCTAGATACACTGTGTCTGTATATAAGACAGGACACATTAGATAATGTAGTCCTAGATACACTGTGTCTGTATATAAGACAGGACACATTAGATAATGTAGTCCTAGATACACTGTGTCTGTATATAAGACAGGACACATTAGATAATGTAGTCCTAGGTACACTGTGTCTGTATATAAGACAGGACACATTAGATAATGTAGTCCTAGATACACTGTGTCTGTATATAAGACAGGACACATTAGATAATGTAGTCCTAGGTACACTGTATCTGTATATAAGACAGGACACATTAGATAATGTAGTCCTAGATACACTGTGTCTGTATATAAGACAGGACACATTAGATAATGTAGTCCTAGGTACACTGTGTCTGTATATAAGACAGGACACATTAGATAATGTAGTCCTAGATACACTGTGTCTGTATATAAGACAGGACACATTAGATAATGTAGTCCTAGGTACACTGTGTCTGTATATAAGACAGGACACATTAGATAATGTAGTCCTAGATACACTGTGTCTGTATATAAGACAGGACACATTAGATAATGTAGTCCTAGGTACACTGTATCTGTATATAAGACAGGACACATTAGATAATGTAGTCCTAGATACACTGTGTCTGTATATAAGACAGGACACATTAGATAATGTAGTCCTAGGTACACTGTGTCTGTATATAAGACAGGACACATTAGATAATGTAGTCCTAGATACACTGTGTCTGTATATAAGACAGGACACATTAGATAATGTAGTCCTAGGTACACTGTATCTGTATATAAGACAGGACACATTAGATAATGTAGTCCTAGATACACTGTGTCTGTATATAAGACAGGACACATTAGATAATGTAGTCCTAGGTACACTGTATCTGTATATAAGACAGGACACATTAGATAATGTAGTCCTAGATACACTGTGTCTGTATATAAGACAGGACACATTAGATAATGTAGTCCTAGGTACACTGTATCTGTATATAAGACAGGACACATTAGATAATGTAGTCCTAGATACACTGTGTCTGTATATAAGACAGGACACATTAGATAATGTAGTCCTAGGTACACTGTGTCTGTATATAAGACAGGACACATTAGATAATGTAGTCCTAGATACACTGTGTCTGTATATAAGACAGGACACATTAGATAATGTAGTCCTAGGTACACTGTATCTGTATATAAGACAGGACACATTAGATAATGTAGTCCTAGATACACTGTGTCTGTATATAAGACAGGACACATTAGATAATGTAGTCCTAGGTACACTGTGTCTGTATATAAGACAGGACACATTAGATAATGTAGTCCTAGGTACACTGTGTCTGTATATAAGACAGGACACATTAGATAATGTAGTCCTAGGTACACTGTGTCTATATATAAGACAGGACACATTAGATAATGTAGTCCTAGATATACTGTGTCTGTATATAAGACAGGACACATTAGATAATGTAGTCCTAGATATACTGTGTCTGTATATAAGACAGGACACATTAGATAATGTAGTCCTAGATAGACTGTGTCTGTATATAAGACAGGACACATTAGACAATGTAGTCCTAGTTACACTGTGTCTGTATATAAGACAGGACACATTAGATAATGTAGTCCTAGATACACTGTGTCTGTATATAAGACAGGACACATTAGATAATGTAGTCCTAGATACACTGTGTCTGTATATAAGACAGGATGGTCACAGTTGGAACACCTTTGATCATAGGTCTATTGGAGCAATACTGACCTGGGGCTAAACAACAACAGCCCTACCCATTTCTGTATGTGCTGGGTGGCTTCACCAGGGGTGGGAGCAGTTATATGAGGGTGGCATTATGTGGGCCCCTCTCCCCTAGTCACCCCCACACCACCTTCGCACCCCTTTTTAGGGTGGGGCAGGAGGTGTTGCAAGGGAAGTAAAACAAAAAGTGGATCTCTGCAACCTCCTTCACCCATCCTACCCCATCCCTCATTCTTTTTATAAATGTCATTTTTAAGCCTGTCATATACCCCCCCCCCACACACACACTCCTCCTCCTCCAGCCCCTTCGTTTTATGCCGCCACCCCACCCAACACACCTCACCCTGTTTCTCCATAATTTCTGTTCTGCTGTCTGACCTTCTCTCCTCTCACCACACCTTCTCTGCTTGTCTGCTGGTTTAACCCTTGGTCAGGCTTGGTCCATTCACAGACCTATGATATGATCCAAGATGCTCCAGTGTATCTAGACACAGTGTACCTAGGACTACACTATCTAATGTGTCCTGTCTTATATACAGACACAGTGTATCTAGGACTACACTATCTAATGTGTCCTGTCTTATATACAGACACAGTGTAAGTGTATCTAGGACTACACTATCTAATGTGTCCTGTCTTATATACAGACACAGTGTATCTAGGACTACATTATCTAATGTGTCCTGTCTTATATACAGACACAGTGTATCTAGGACTACACTATCTAATGTGTCCTGTCTTATATACAGACACAGTGTATCTAGGACTACACTATCTAATGTGTCCTGTCTTATATACAGACACAGTGTATCTAGGACTACATTATCTAATGTGTCCTGTCTTATATACAGACACAGTGTATCTAGGACTACATTATCTAATGTGTCCTGTCTTATATAGAGACACAATGTATCTAGGACTACATTATCTAATGTGTCCTGTCTTATATACAGACACAGTCTATCTATGACTACATTATCTAATGTGTCCTGTCTTATATACAGACACAGTGTATCTAGGACTACATTATCTACTGTGTCCTGTCTTATATACAGACACAGTGTATCTAGGACTACATTGTCTAATGTGTCCTGTCTTATATACAGATACAGTGTATCTAGGACTACATTATCTAATGTCTCCTGTCTTATATACAGACACAGTGTATCTAGGACTACACTATCTAATGTGTCCTGTCTTATATACAGACACAGTGTATCTATGACTACATTATCTAATATGTCCTGTCTTACATACAGACACAGTGTACCTAGGACTATATTATCTAATGTGTCCTGTCTTATATACAGACACGGTCTACCTAGGACTACATTATCTAATGTGTCCTGTCTTATATACAGACGCAGTGTATCTAGGACTACATTGTCTAATGTGTCCTGTCTTATATACAGATACAGTGTATCTATGACTACATTATCTAATGTGTCCTGTCTTATATACAGACACAGTGTATCTAGGACTACATTATCTACTGTGTCCTGTCTTGTATACAGACACAGTCTACCTAGGACTACATTATCTAATGTGTCCTGTCTTATATACAGACACAGTCTACCTAGGACTACACTATCTAATGTGTCCTGTCTTATATACAGACACAGTGTACCTAGGACTACATTATCTCATGTTTAGCCCTAGGTCAGTCTTGATCTCTTAATAACCTTACTTTCATCAAATGCCAAGCATTGGTGTTGAGTCATGGGACTCTGGCAGTATAGAGCACTACTGGACCATACACCCATCACCCTCTCTCTCTCTCTTTTTATATATATCATCATCATCATCATCATCATCATCTTCGTTTAACCTCCATTTTCCATGCTCGTATATATATATATATATAAAAGGTAAACAGAAATAACACCACAATCGGTACAGTATATGGAAGGTATATATTAGGTTAACGCTTGATATAGCAGGAAGAGGGTCTTAACGTTTCGGACGCTAGTCCTTCATCAGAAGAAAGAATGAGACGGGCGGGATGGAATTGGGAAAAATGTCTCTAGATATGTATATTTGAAAAGAATGACTTCACTTGGAGTTGTAAATAATTTAATTTAATTTAATTTAATAACATTATGAGCTGGTAGATCTACCAACTAGATCTACCAACTAGATCTACCAACTAGATCTACCAACTAGATCTACCAACTAGATCTACCAACTAGATCTGCCAACTAGATCTACCAACTAGATTTACCAACTAGATTTACCAACTAGATCTGCCAACTAGATCTACCAACTAGATCTACCAACTAGATCTACCAACTAGATCTGCCAACTAGATCTACCAACTAGATTTACCAACTAGATTTACCAACTAGATCTGCCAACTAGATCTACCAACTAGATTTACCAACTAGATCTACCAACTAGATCTACCAACTAGATCTGCCAACTAGATTTACCAACTAGATCTGCCAACTAGATCTACCAACTAGATCTGCCAACTAGATCTGCCAACTAGATCTACCAACTAGATCTGCAAACTAGATCTACCAACTAGATCTGCCAACTAGATCTGCCAACTAGATCTACCAACTAGATCTACCAACTAGATCTGCCAACTAGATCTACCAACTAGATCTACCAACTAGATCTGCCAACTAGATCTACCAACTAGATCTACCAACTAGATCTGCCAACTAGATCTACCAACTAGATCTACCAACTAGATCTGCCAACTAGATCTGCCAACTAGATCTACCAACTAGATCTACCAACTAGATCTGCCAACTAGATCTGCCAACTAGATCTGCCAACTAGATCTGCCAACTAGATCTGCCAACTAGATCTACCAACTAGATCTGCCAACTAGATCTGCCAACTAGATCTACCAACTAGATCTACCAACTAGATCTACCAACTAGATCTGCCAACTAGGTCTACCAACTCATGGATTGGCAGTATCAGTAGAGGGTCAGACACCATGCTTTCCAGCATAGTTACGTCCCTTTACGTCTGAGTTCAAATCCCGCCGAGGTTGACTTTGCCTTTCATCCTTACGGGGGTCGATAAAATAAAGTACCAGTAATGCACTGGGGTAATTGCTGGCCTTGTGCCTAAAGTAGAAACACTTATTATAGGGTCAATAAAATAAAGTACCAGTAATGCACTGGGTAATTGCTGGCCTTGTGCCTAAAGTAGAAACACTTATTATAAAATTAAATCAAATTATTTAACACTACAAGTGAAGTCATTCTTTTCCTTTTTTTTTCAAATATACCAAACTGTACCAAGGGTCTCACATATTTTCCAATACATATATATATATATATATATATATATATATATATCAGGGCCGTCTTAATGCATGGGCATGCTGGGCAGTTGCCTGGGTGCCCCACGAGGATAGGGGGCCCATGCTAATCTATGTATCTAGCGACTTGTTGTCAATTGATAAATACTATCTATATATCTAAGGCGGGTAAAATTCCCGAGATCCATGGACGAGTTCTCTCCAGCGGTCTCTGTCCCTCATTATCGCTGCCATATCCTGCATCTCCAACAGACCAGTGTCTGTCCTTAGGGCATCAACATATGTTAACCTTGGTCTTCCTCTTCCAGTGTGTCCATGTAGGGGCTCCCAAAGGAGCACTGAGTGCAGTGTCAACTCTGGATGTCGGTGAGCATGTCCAGCCAACCTCAGTCTCCTCTGTGTCACTTTTGAGCTGACTTTACAGTAAGATCTGCCCGGGGGCCTATAATGCTGTTAAGACCTACCAGATATATATATATACATATATATATATAAAATGATCACCATATATAAATATATATATATATAATCATCACCATATGATGTCATATAAATATATAACTATATATATATATAGGCACATGGCTTAGTGGTTAGAGCATTGGCCTTGCAATCGAAAGGTTGTCAGTTCAATTCTCAGACCGGGTGATGTGTTGTTTCTTTGAGCAAGACACTTTATTTCACATTGCTCCAGTTTACTCAGCTGTAGAAATGAGATGATAGGGACTGGGGTCCCTATCATTCCACTGCAAAGTGGTCGTGGAGGTGCCACGGCAAAAAGACCACCCAGCACTCACTGTAAAGTGGTCGTGGAGGTGCCACGGCAAAAAAGCACCCAGCACTCACTGCAAAGTGGTCGTGGAGGTGCCACGGCAAAAAAGCACCCACCACTCACTGCAAAGTGGTCGTGGAGGTGCCACGGCAAAAAAGCACCCACCACTCACTGCAAAGTGGTCGTGGAGGTGCCACGGCAAAAAAGCACCCACCACTCACTGCAAAGTGGTCGTGGAGGTGCCACGGCAAAAAAGCACCCACCACTCACTGCAAAGTGGTCGTGGAGGTGCCACGGCAAAAAAGCACCCACCACTCACTGCAAAGTGGTCGTGGAGGTGCCACGGCAAAAAAGCACCCACCACTCACTGCAAAGTGGTCGTGGAGGTGCCACGGCAAAAAAGCACCCACCACTCACTGCAAAGTGGTCGTGGAGGTGCCACGGCAAAAAAGCACCCAGCACTCACTGCAAAGTGGTCGTGGAGGTGCCACGGCAAAAAAGCACCCACCACTCACTGCAAAGTGGTCGTGGAGGTGCCACGGCAAAAAAGCACCCAGCACTCACTGCAAAGTGGTCGTGGAGGTGCCACGGCAAAAAAGCACCCACCACTCACTGCAAAGTGGTCGTGGAGGTGCCACGGCAAAAAAGCACCCAGCCCTCACTGTAAAGTGGTCGTGGAGGTGCCACGGCAAAAAAGCACCCAGCACTCACTGCAAAGTGGTCGTGGAGGTGCCACGGCAAAAAAGCACCCAGCACTCACTGTAAATGAAGTTGGTGTTAGGAAGGGCATCCAGCTGTAGAAATCAGGCCAGCATCAGTTCCCGTCCGACCCTTGCAAGCAGGGAGAAGTGGACGTAAAATGAAATGATGAAATGATATATATATATGCAGAGGTTATATTTAATTTGTTGGGATACAACAAGCTTAAAAATATTTTTATAACTGATATAAAGCACTCAACTGGTTAGTGGAGTAAATATACAATATATTAACAAATGGAAACTATATTAATAAAACCATATTTATTTTATTATACATATTTCAAGGGCCACCAAGGCAGATTATGGTGCGCTTTCATCAGATAAAATACAATACGGATTAGTTTTATAAATAAATATTGACATACCCTGAAAAAATGCAACCTTAATGGTTGCTATCCAGGAACCTCCAACCATTAAGGTTGCATTTTTTCAGGGTATGTCAATATTTATTTATAAAACTAATCTGTATTGTATTTTATCTGATGAAAGCGCACCATAATCTGCCTTGGTGGCCCTTGAAATATGTATAATATAATAAATATGGTTTTATAAATATAGTTTCCATTTGTTAATATATATTATATATATATCATCACCATTTAATATCCATATTTATTTATACATATATACATATATATATATAATATATCTAGGGAGTGTAACATGGAGTTACTGTAGGTTCACCCGGGTGAGCACTCAATGTTTAGGTTCACTTCAGTGTCGAGGTGTAGAGCTATACAGAGTGTATTATAGTGAAATAGGGTAACAAGGACGATTGGTTACTCCTTCATTACATTTATTGGTTGGTGACGCGTGTTTCACCACTGATCGGCTCAAGGTTCAATCGATCTGACCTGACTCTGTAACCCACGGCTCGGCGGACCCCTTAAAATGTTAGTAGAAAATGAATACATGCTATATGATAAAGTCAGATTACAGAGTCGGGTAAGATCAATACAGATCGAACCTTGAGCTGATCAGTGGTGAAACACGTGTCACCAACCAATAAATGTAATGGAGGAGTAACCAAACGTCCTTGTTATCTTTTCACTATGTGTATATATATATATATATATATATGTATATGTATATGTTGGTGTGTGTGTGTGCATGTGTATATATATATATATGTGTGTGAGTGTGTAAAACACACATGTATATATGTATATATATATGTGTGTGTGTGTGTGTGTGTGTGTGTTTGTACACAAGCACCTCACCATCTGTTGTTGGTGTTAAACTGTATTTCACTACCATCTGTTTGGCAGATATAACTTAGCACCTTTTGTGGTGGTGGTGGTGGTGGTGTATGGTGGCGGCGGTGTAGTGTTTGATGGTGGTGGTGGTGGTGGTGTAGTGTTTGATGGTGGCTGTGGTGGTGGTGGTGTATGGTGGTGGCGGTGTAGTGTTTGATGGTGGCGGTGTAGTGTTTGATGGTGGTGGTGTATGGTGGTGGCGGTGTAGTGTTTGATGATGGTGGTGGTGGTGGTGGCGGTGTAGTGTTTGATGGTGGTGGTGGTGGCGGTGTAGTGTTTGATGGTGGTGGTGGTGGCGGTGTAGTGTTTGATGGTGGTGGTGGTGGCGGTGTAGTGTTTGATGGTGGTGGTGGTGTAGTGTTTGATGGTGGTGGCGGTGTAGTGTTTGATGGTGGCTGTGGTGGTGGTGGTGTATGGTGGTGGCAGTGTAGTGTTTGATGGTGGCTGTGGTGGTGGTGGTGTATGGTGGCGATGGTGATGGTGGTGGTGGTGTAGTGTTTGATGGTGGCTGTGGTGGTGGTGGTGGCGGTGTAGTGTTTGATGGTGGTGGTGTATGGTGGTGGTGGTGTAGTGTTTGATGGTGGCTGTGGTGGTGGTGGCTGTGGCGGTGTAGTGTTTGATGGTGATGGTGGCTGTGGCGGTGTAGTGTTTGATGGTGGCTGTGGCGGTGTAGTGTTTGATGGTGGCTGTGGTGGTGGTGGTCGCGGTGTAGTGTTTGATGGTGATGGTGGCTGTGGCGGTGTAGTGTTTGATGGTGGCTGTGGCGGTGTAGTGTTTGATGGTGGCTGTGGTGGTGGTGGTCGCGGTGTAGTGTTTGATGGTGATGGTGGCTGTGGCGGTGTAGTGTTTGATGGTGGCTGTGGCGGTGTAGTGTTTGATGGTGATGGTGGTGGTGGCGGTGTAGTGTTTGATGGTGGCTGTGGTGATGGTGGTGGCGGTGTAGTGTTTGATGGTGATGGTGGCTGTGGTGGTGGTGGTGGCGGTGTAATGTTTGGTGGCGGTGTAATGTTTGGTGGTGATGGTTGGGGGGCGGGCTGTAGTGTTTGATGGTGGTGGTGGTGTAGCGGTGTGGTGGTGGTGGCGGAGGTGATGATGATAATGTGGAGATGATGGTGGTGTTGATGATGGTGGCGGTGGTGATAGTGATGGTGATAATGGTGGTGGTGGTGGTGGTGGTGGTGGTGATAGTGATGGTGATAATGGTGGTGGTGATGATGGTGGTGGTGGTGTTAGTGATGGTGGTAATGGTAGTGGTGGTGATAGTGGTGGTGGTAGTGATGATGGTGGTGGTAGTGATGGTGGTGGTGGTGATGGTGATGATGGTGGTGGTGGTGTTAGTGATGGTGGTAATGGTAGTGGTGGTGGTAGTGATGATGGTGGTGGTAGTGATGATGGTGGTGGTGATGGTGATGATGGTGGTGGTGGTGTTAGTGATGGTGGTAATGGTAGTGGTGGTGATAGTGGTGGTGGTAGTGATGATGGTGTTGATGATAATGGTGGTGGTGATGGTGTTGATGATGGTGGTGGTGATGATGGTGGTGGTGGTGGTGATAGTGATAGTGATGATAATGGTAGTGGTGATGGTAGTGGTAGTGGTGGTGGTGGTGATGGTGATGGTGGTGATGGTAGTGGTGATGGTGGTGGTGGTGATGGTGATGGTGGTAGTGGTGATGGTGGTGATGGTGGTGATGGTAGTGGTGATGGTGGTGGTGGTGATGGTGATGGTGGTGGTGGTGTTGATGATAATGGTGGTGGTGGTGGTGATGGTGGTGGTGGTAGTGGACTACCATCTGTTTCATAAATGCAATTTAGCACCTATTGTGTAGTTTTGTTGTTGTTGCTGATGATGATGATGGTAATACTGACGGAAGAGGAGGTAGTGGTGTGGATGATGATGATGATGATGAAGATGGTGGTGGTGGTGGTGGTGGTGGTGATAGCTTACCATCTGTTTGATAGATTTTTTTTTCTTAGCTATGTGTAGTGGTGGTGGTGGTGGTGGTGTAAAGGTGTTATAAATGGTGGTGGTGGTGGTGGTGGTGGTTTTAAGGTGCTATTTGTGTTGGTTCCTGAACACACATACACACATACATGTGTGTATATATATACACATATATATATACACACATACATGTGTGTATATATATACACATATATATATACACACATACATGTGTGTATATATATACACACATACATGTGTGTATATATATACACATATATATATATATATATACACACATACATGTGTGTATATATATATATATATATATATACACACATACATGTGTGTATATATATACACATATATATATACACATATATATATACACACATACATGTGTGTATATATATACACACATACATGTGTGTATATATATACACATATATATATATACACACATACATGTGTATATATATATATATATATATATACACACATACATGTGTGTATATATATACACATATATATATATATATATATATATATACACATATACACACACATTCAAGTATTTCATGTACACTATGCACACACACACACACGTATGTCTGTATGTATATATATATATATATATATATATATATATATATATATATACACATGTATATATAGACGATGTTTATGTGCATGTGTGGGTGTATATATATATATACACATGCATATATATATATATATATATATATATGTTATATAAAAAGAGAGACAGATGCATGTCTGTGTGTATATATATATATTTATATACACACACACACATTTGAATCTCTTTTGGCTGCCATATTGAAAAGTAACCTCCTACGACCTACACCATGCCCTACAAGGCTCAACCTTTCACCATATTTCGTTTTTATTTAATAATTTTTGCTTCTGACGAGACATTGCTTTCTTTTATGCACATGTTGTACACGATTTTATTCCATCTCCTTCAATTTTTCTTAACTTAATCAGCTGTAACACTGAAACGATTGTAAAGCCTTAACCCCTTATCATTTACATTATTCTATATATACTATTGTATTTTCACAGTAAAGTCTTTACCTACTCTATATATACTATTGTATTTTCACAGTAAAGGCTTTACCTCACATAATACCTCACACAACATTTACATTACTCTATATATACTATTGTATTTTCACAGTAAAGTCTTTATCTCACATAATATCTCACATAACATTTACATTACTCTATATATACTATTGTACTTTCACAGTAAAGGCTTTACCTCACATAATATCTCACATAACATTTACATTACTCTATATATACTATTGTATTTTCACAGTAAAGTCTTTATCTCACATAATATCTCACATAACATTTACATTACTCTATATATACTATTGTACTTTCACAGTAAAGGCTTTACCTCACATAATACCTCACATAACATTTACATTACTCTATATATACTATTGTATTTTCACAGTAAAGGCTTTACCTCACATAATATCTCACATAACATTTACATTACTCTATATATACTATTGTATTGTCACAGTAAAGGATTTACCTCACATAATATCTCACATAACATTTACATTACTCTATATATACTATTGTATTTTCACAGTAAAGGCTTTACCTCACATAATATCCCACATATCCAATCTATGAGTTTTTGATATTATTCATTTTGAGAACAATATCTTAAAATCAGTATGAGTGGCCAGTTATGGCTAGTTTGAGAGGAAAGAGGTGAGAGAGTTCTGGCCAGATATGACTGGTTTAAATGTTAAAGGGTTAAATGAGATGAAAACATTCTAACCTCTTTAGTTCGATATGTTGTGTCTAGACCCTATACCTTTCTGTATGTTGTACTTCAACAATATCTCTCACACCATTCAACCACTGCCACATAAACAGATTGAGCTTTGTATAAAACTATTTGGCAAATATATACCCTCCTATATGATGGCTTCCCCCTCGTTATCGAGTATGGCCATTGCATGATATACCGTTATTAATAATTATTAATTAATTCTATCGTGCAATGCCTGTGCGTGAAGATATTTTTTTAAAATGAGGAAAGACTGTGCACTGAGCCAATCCCACTCTCTGAGAGACAGTAGCTATAACCCGAAAAGAAGAAAAGATCATCATCGGTAACTACTGAGCCGCAGGTTTTATATCAGAGTTATCCCAGTTTCCTGAGTTACCTTCTCCTAGAAGAATGCCCTGACAAAGGCTAGGGCTCTTTCACTCCCAGTGGTTTAACCGCGCGGTACATGTGTATATACATATTTACACATTTTTGGATGGCCGTTGACTCTTATGAGTTCTGCCCTTTGTCAGGTTTTGTTTTTTGTCCTTCAGGGTGTCCAAAATCACCGTCTTCACCAAGTAAACTTGGTGGGGTTGCCGGTTTAGTCGCCAACGACCCGACCATGCGACAGGTTGTACTGGGTTACATGTTACCAGTAGCACTCAATAGTGACCCGACATATAGCACTCTACATACAAATTATATTTTTACCCTTACTATATATATATATAGAGAGAAACTGTGTATAAGAGGGATGAGTTGTGGTGTACGGGAGAGAAGGTTGCGTTGGTATGGACATGTGATGTACATGGAGGATGACCGCTGGGTAAAGAAGTGCCAGGAAATGCCAGTAGAAGGAAGATGGAGTAGAGGTAGACCACAAAAAACATGGGTAGAGATGGTGAGAGAGAAACTGTGTATAAGAGGGATGAGTTGTGGTGTGCGGGAGAGAAGACTGCGTTGGTATGGACATGTGATGTACATGGAGGATGACCGCTGGGTAAAGAAGTGCCAGGAAATGCCAGTAGAAGGAAGACGGAGTAGAGGTAGACCACAAAAAACATGGGTAGAGATGGTGAGAGCTGACCCCAGATTGCTGAAGCTCACCGAGGAGATGACGAAGGAGCAGAACCGTGATAAGTGAAGAGATGCTGTGCTGAATAGGACCCATTCCACCCTTGCAAGCACACACACACACACGCACACACACATATATATATATATACACACATGCATATGTATGTATATATATATATATATATATATGTGTGTCTATATATACACACACACACACGCACACACACACGCACATATATATATACACACACGCACATACACACGCACATATATATATACACACACATGCATATGTATGTATATATATATATATATATATATATATATGTGTGTATATATATATATACACACACGCACACACACACATATTTATGTCTGTGTGTGTATATATACACACACACAGAGACACGGACATGTATGTATGTGTCTGTCAGTCTGTATATATATATATATGACAGTAATCTGTATGTCATCTCAGTGGCAGACATGTTCCAACATGTCTGCCACTGAGATGACTTTGGTAGTTACAGTGGACATGGTCTACAATCAATGGCCTCCATATTAGACACACCACCACCACCACCACCACCATCAGTTCCTCCACACCACCACCACCATCAGTTCCTCCACACCACCACCACCACCACCACCTCAATTCGTTTCGACGGCAATTTCTAGACTAAAGTAAGAGTTATTTTTCGACTTACTTTAGTCCAGAAATAGCCGTCGAAACGGCTTAAGCTCTGCTGTCGGGGTCAAATTTTCTCCTATTACCCACTCTACTACCCTAAGTATTGAGTACTCTGGTGCATTATGGTCCATCTGGTTCCTTACCACAACTCCTTCGTTATATATATATATATATATATATATATATATATATATATAGGACGGGTAAAATTTTTGAGATCCATGGACGAGTTCTCTCCAGCGGTCTCTGTCCCTCATTATAGCTGCCATATCCTGTGTCTCCAACAGACCAGTGTCTGCCCTTAGGGCATCAACATGCGTTAACCTTGGTCTCCCTCTTCCAGTGTGTCCATGTAGGGGCTCCCACAGGAGCACTGAGTGCAATGTCAACTCTGGATGTCGGTGAGCATGTCCAGCTAACCTTAGTCTCCCTCTTCCAGTGTGTCCATGTAGGGGCTCCCACAGGAGCACTGAGTGCAATGTCAACTCTGGATGTCGGTGAGCATGTCCAGCTAACCTTGGTCTCCCTCTTCCAGTGTGTCCATGTAGGGGCTCCTACAGGAGCACTGAGTGCAATGTCAACTCTGGATGTCGGTGAGCTTGTCCAGCTAACCTTAGTCTCCTCTGTGTCACTTTCAAACTTTATATATATCCTTGGTCTTCCCTCTTCCAGTGTGTCCATGCAACATAACTTTACAGAGAAAGGGAGGTGTTGATGGGGGGGGGGGATGTATGTATAAACATATATAGACGGAAAATTGGCAGTCATTAAAACTGGGGTCCACTTACCCTCCTCAGTAAACCAGGGCCTTGTGTGGGAGCCATTTAACCCTTTACCATTTACATTACTCTATATATACTATTGTATTTTCACAGTAAAGGCTTTACCTCACATAATATCTCACATAACATTTACATTACTCTATATATACTATTGTATTGTCACAGTAAAGGCTTTACCTCACACAATATCTCACATAACATTTACATTACTCTATATATACTATTGTATTGTCACAGTAAAGGCTTTACCTCACACAATATCTCACATAACATTTACATTACTCTATATATATTATTGTATTGTCACAGTAAAGGCTTTACCTCACATAATATCTCACATAACATTTACATTACTCTATATATACTATTGTATTTTCACAGTAAAGGCTTTACCTCACATAATATCTCACATAACATTTACATTACTCTATATATACTATTGTATTTTCACAGTAAAGGCTTTACCTCACATAATATCTCACATAACATTTACATTACTCTATATATACTATTGTATTTTCACAGTAAAGGCTTTACCTCACATAATATCTCACATAACATTTACATTACTCTATATATACTATTGTATTTTCACAGTAAAGGCTTTACCTCACATAATATCTCACATAACATTTACATTACTCTATATTTACTATTGTATTTTCACAGTAAAGGCTTTACCTCACATATCTCACATCACATCTCACCATCTCACATAACATTCACTTACCTTTCCCCCCCCCCCCCCCTCACTTTTTTCCCAATCTCATACATCAATCTTAATTTATTTTTCATATGTTGATTTAAAACTTCACTATTCACAAGTGTTTTTTAAGCTTCATATCATGTATCCCTATTTTATCTGATGAGAACGCAGATATCATCCCATGATGATATTTGTTTTTGAAATGCGCATAATAAAATACTTGGAACTCTTTTAACCATCTTTTGAACTTATATTATATATATATATATATATATATATATATATATTAGAAAGTGAGGTTGTTTTTACAAAATGAAAAATAACCGAGGTGTCCTACACGAGTGAAAGTATAAAGATAAGAAGATGAAATCGAAAATGCAACTGGAGTCTTATTTTTTAAAATATATATATTTATTTGGTTCCTTTACTGGTTTCGCAGTTCTTCTGCTTTTCAAAAGTAGAGTTGAGATGGAGGGTCTGTGGTTTTTCTCAGTTCTTCTGCTTTTCAAAAGTAGAGTTGAGATGGAGGGTCTGTGGTTTTTCTCAGTTGTTCTGCTTTTCAAAAGTAGAGTTGAGATGGAGGGTCTGTGGTTTTTCTCAGTTCTTCTGCTTTTCAAAAGTAGAGTTGAGATGGAGGGTCTGTGGTTTTTCTCAGTTGTTCTGCTTTTCAAAAGTAGAGTTGAGATGGAGGGTCTGTGGTTTTTCTCAGTTCTTCTGCTTTTCAAAAGTAGAGTTGAGATGGAGGGTCTGTGGTTTTTCTCAGTTCTTCTGCTTTTCAAAAGTAGAGTTGAGATGGAGGGTCTGTGGTTTTTCTCAGTTCTTCTGCTTTTCAAAAGTAGAGTTGAGATGGAGGGTCTGTGGTTTTTCTCAGTTCTTCTGCTTTTCAAAAGTAGCGTTGAGATGGAGGGTCTGTGGTTTTTCTCAGTTCTTCTGCTTTTCAAAAGTAGAGTTGAGATGGAGGATCTGTGGTTTTTCTCAGTTCTTCTGCTTTTCAAAAGTAGAGTTGAGATGGAGGGTCTGTGGTTTTTCTCAGTTCTTCTGCTTTTCAAAAGTAGAGTTCAGATGGAGGGCCTGTGGTTTTCTCAGTTCTTCTGCTTTTCAAAAGTAGAGTTGAGATGGAGGGTCTGTGGTTTTTCTCAGTTTTTCTGCTTTTCAAAAGTAGAGTTGAGATGGAGGGTCTGTGGTTTTTCTCAGTTCTTCTGCTTTTCAAAAGTAGAGTTGAGATGGAGGGTCTGTGGTTTTTCTCAGTTGTTCTGCTTTTCAAAAGTAGAGTTGAGATGGAGGGTCTGTGGTTTTTCTCAGTTCTTCTGCTTTTCAAAAGTAGAGTTGAGATGGAGGGTCTGTGGTTTTTCTCAGTTCTTCTGCTTTTCAAAAGTAGAGTTGAGATGGAGGGTCTGTGGTTTTTCTCAGTTCTTCTGCTTTTCAAAAGTAGAGTTGAGATGGAGGGTCTGTGGTTTTTCTCAGTTCTTCTGCTTTTCAAAAGTAGAGTTGAGATGGAGGGTCTGTGGTTTTTCTCAGTTCTTCTGCTTTTCAAAAGTAGAGTTGAGATGGAGGGTCTGTGGTTTTTCTCAGTTCTTCTGCTTTTCAAAAGTAGCGTTGAGATGGAGGGTCTGTGGTTTTTCTCAGTTCTTCTGCTTTTCAAAAGTAGAGTTGAGATGGAGGATCTGTGGTTTTTCTCAGTTCTTCTGCTTTTCAAAAGTAGAGTTGAGATGGAGGGTCTGTGGTTTTTCTCAGTTCTTCTGCTTTTCAAAAGTAGAGTTCAGATGGAGGGCCTGTGGTTTTCTCAGTTCTTCTGCTTTTCAAAAGTAGAGTTGAGATGGAGGGTCTGTGGTTTTTCTCAGTTTTTCTGCTTTTCAAAAGTAGAGTTGAGATGGAGGGTCTGTGGTTTTTCTCAGTTCTTCTGCTTTTCAAAAGTAGAGTTGAGATGGAGGGTCTGTGGTTTTTCTCAGTTCTTCTGCTTTTCAAAAGTAGAGTTGAGATGGAGGGTCTGTGGTTTTTCTCAGTTCTTCTGCTTTTCAAAAGTAGAGTTGAGATGGAGGGTCTGTGGTTTTTCTCAGTTCTTCTGCTTTTCAAAAGTAGAGTTGAGATGGAGGGTCTGTGGTTTTTCTCAGTTTTTCTGCTTTTCAAAAGTAGAGTTGAGATGGAGGGTCTGTGGTTTTTCTCAGTTCTTCTGCTTTTCAAAAGTAGAGTTGAGATGGAGGGTCTGTGGTTTTTCTCAGTTCTTCTGCTTTTCAAAAGTAGAGTTGAGATGGAGGGTCTGTGGTTTTTCTCAGTTCTTCTGCTTTTCAAAAGTAGAGTTGAGATGGAGGGTCTGTGGTTTTTCTCAGTTCTTCTGCTTTTCAAAAGTAGAGTTGAGATGGAGGGTCTGTGGTTTTTCTCAGTTCTTCTGCTTTTCAAAAGTAGAGTTGAGATGGAGGATCTGTGGTTTTTCTCAGTTCTTCTGCTTTTCAAAAGTAGAGTTCAGATGGAGGGTCTGTGGTTTTTCTCAGTTCTTCTGCTTTTCAAAAGTAGAGTTCCGATGGAGGGCCTGTGGTTTTCTCAGTTCTTCTGCTTTTCAAAAGTAGAGTTGAGATGGAGGGTCTGTGGTTTTTCTCAGTTCTTCTGCTTTTCAAAAGTAGAGTTGAGATGGAGGGTCTGTGGTTTTTCTCAGTTTTTCTGCTTTTCAAAAGTAGAGTTGAGATGGAGGGCCTGTGGTTTTCTCAGTTCTTCTGCTTTTCAAAAGTAGAGTTGAGATGGAGGGTCTGTGGTTTTTCT
>OZ024764.1:14156658-14159158 GCA_964016885.1 Eledone cirrhosa | reverse complement strand
ACCAATTACCAGCACCTCAGTAATAATCCTTTTTCTTCTTCCTCTCTTTATAATTTCAGGAATGAACGGCACTCACTCTCCTCTCGGTCTCAACGGTCGCACTCCCTCGCCACCAGGTTCCATGCCTAACACCGTCTCCACACAGCAGTTGCCACCCGCATGTGGTGCGCGCCAGCTGAGCAAGTTAAAACGCTTCCTCACAACGCTGCAGCAGTTTGGCTCCGATATCTCGCCCGACATTGGTGAACGTGTTCGTACGCTGGTACTGGGGCTTGTCGTAAGTATTGCTACCCCCTCTACTACTTTCACTGTCTCTCTCTCTCTGTCTCTCTGTCTCTCTGTCTGTCTGTCTGTCTCTCTGTCTCTCTGTCTGTCTGTCTGTCTCTCTCTCTCTCTCTGTCTCTCTGTCTCTCTGTCTCTGTCTCTCTGTCTCTCTGTCTCTCTCTCTGTCTCTCTGTCTGTCTGTCTGTCTCTCTGTCTGTCTGTCTGTCTCTCTCTGTCTCTCTGTCTGTCTGTCACTCTGTCTGTCTGTCACTCTGTCTGTCTGTGGTTTTGGTGGTGGTAGTAGTGGTATTGGTGGTGGTAGTAGTGGTTGTATTGGTGATGGTATTGGTGATGGTGGTGGTAGTAGTGGTTCTATTAGTGGTATTGGTGGTAGTAGTGATGGTATTGGTGGTGGTGGTAGTAGTGGTTGTATTGGTGATGGTATTGGTGATGGTGGTGGTAGTAGTGGTTCTATTGGTGGTATTGGTGGTAGTAGTGATGGTATTGGTGGTGGTGGTAGTAGTGGTTGTATTGGTGATGGTGGTGGTAGTAGTGGTTCTATTGGTGGTATTGGTGGTAGTAGTGATGGTATTGGTGGTGGTATTGGTGATGGTATTGGTGGTAGTAGTGATGGCTTAGTGGTTAGAGCATTGGCCTTGCAATCGAAAGGTTGTGAGTTCAATTCTCAGACCGGGTGATGTGTTGTGTCCTTGAGCAAGGCACTTTATTTCACATTGCTCCAGTTTACTCAGCTGTAGAAATGAGATGATAGGGACTGGGGTCCATATCATTCCATTGCAAAGTGGCCGTGGAGGTGCCACGGCAAAAAAGCACCCAGCACTCACTGTAAATGAGGTTGGTGTTAGGAAGGGCATCCAGCTGTAGAAATCAAGCCAGAACCAGTTCCCGTCCCACCCTTGCAAGCAGGGAAAAGCGGAAAAACGTAAAATGATGATGATACATACATACACACATATATATCAACATATCCATACATACACATACACACAAATATGTATATATATAAGATTAGTTTAACAATGGTAATAATAACAGAGGCAAGTTATTCTACAAATTTCTTTCATTGTTTTACAATCGTTTTGGGGGGTTGATGATATTGGTATATTGACTGATCTATAGCAGTTATTGAACTGTATTCTGTCAGACACAATATATAGGTCCCACATCATACCATCTTCTATGGAAACAATGGAGTTAGAATCTTTATTGGTAAGACTATAAACAGGGTAGATATAAGAATGGAGATACCGTGCAAATATATATTCCAGATTGCCTCCTTTGATTGTTAAAGATAGTGGATGTAGTGTTCTAGGACTGCAAAAGGTGGGCCACATTGTGTATATATATATATATATATATATATATATGTGTGTGTATATATATATATATATATATATATATATATATATATATATATATATATGTATATTTATCATCATCATCTTCGTTTAACGGCCATCTTCCACGCTAGCGTATATATATATATATATAAGGAGGAGGTTATAGTTCACTTGAAGCATTGTGTAATGAGGTATAAACGTTTGAATATGTGTAATAAGGCCAAAACAATGCAGTTATGGACATAGAAAAAAGAATGCAATAGTGAAAGATATTGATGAGAATTCGTCTTTCACCTTGAATTTATTTAAATGTCCTTAATTTTCGAGATAATATCTCTTCTTCGGAGGGAAGTAAAGGTCTCAAACCACCGTTAGAGATTTAAAGACGCTGGTTTGAGACCTTTACTTCCCTCCGAAGAAGAGATATTATCTCGAAAATTAAGGACATTTAAATAAATTCAAGGCGAAAGACGAATTCACATCAATATCTTTCACTATTGCATTCCTTTTTCTATGTCCATAACTGCATTGTCTTGGCCTTATTACACATATTCTAACGTTTATATATATATATATATATATATATATATATATATATATATATATATATATATATATATATAAAACTGTTTATATATTGTATTTTGTCTGATGAAGGCATACCATATTTTAATTTGGTATCCCTGAAATATTTATAATGAAATAAATATGGTTTTATAAATATAGTTTCCATTTATTTAATATCGTATATATATATATATATATATATATATATTTAGGAAAAAGTATGACCCCGACGGCAGAGCTCAAGGCGTTTCGACGGCTATTTCTTGACTAGCTGTCGAAACGGCTTGAGTTCTGCCGTCGGGGGTCAT
>OZ024764.1:14144158-14149158 GCA_964016885.1 Eledone cirrhosa | reverse complement strand
GGTAGAATCGGTAGAGCATTAGATGCCATGCTTTGCAGTATAAAGTTAGACCCTTTACGGTCTGAGTTCAAATCCCGTCAAGGTTAGCTTTGCCTTTCATCCTAACGGGGGTCGATAAAATAAAGTACCAGTAATACACTGGGGTATTTGCTGGCCTTGTGCCTAAATTAGAGACCATTATTATTATTATTATTTTGGTTTGGTAGAGCATTGGACAACATGCTTTGTGGCATACAGATACATCCCTTTATGTTCTGAGTTCACTGTGCTAACCTACCTCTCTGTCACTCACTCTCCCTATGTACCTCTCTACCAAAGAGAGTTCCAACACTGTGCTTACCTTCCTATATGCTACCTCTCTCTCTATATAATATCTCACACTCTCTTTCTCTCTCTCAGGCTAACCTACCTCTCCTCCAAAGAGAGCTACTACACTGCGCTCGTATGGCCAAACAAACACCTCAGCAATACCTAGCTCAAAATGAACATATCCTCTTCGACACCTCCAACTCCCCCGTTGAGTCACATGATTCCCTGTCGTCTGAGTTCAACGAGAACGGCAAACGAAGATCACCTGATAGGTGAGTCATAGCGTGTCTAAGGACTGCATTGTTTAATGTTTATAGTATCTTTACTGGTGGACAGATTATTGTGAATATTTACAGTATTACAGTAAAGACTTTAATATTTAATGTTGATGTAGTCATAGTGTTGTTTTGTACTAAATGTTTATAGTATCTTTACTGGTGGACAGATTGTTGTGAATATTTACAGTATTACAGTAAAGACTTTAATATTTAATGTGATTGTAGTCATAGTGTTGTTTTGTACTAAATGTTTATAGTATCTTTACTGGTGGACAGGTTGTTGTGAAAATTTACAGTATTACAGTAAAGACTTTAATATTTAATGTGATGTAGTCATAGTGTTTTGTACTAAATGTTTATAGTATCTTTACTGGTGGACAGATTGTTGTGAATATTTACAGTATTACAGTAAAGACTTTAATATTTAATGTGATGTAGTCATAGTGTTGTTTGTACTAAATGTTTATAGTATCTTTACTGGTGGACAGATTGTTATGAATATTTACAGTATTACAGTAAAGACTTTAATATTTAATGTGATGTAGTCATAGTGTTGTTTGGTACTAAATGTTTATAGTATCTTTACTGGTGGGACAGATTGTTGTGAATATTTACAGTATTACAGTAAAGACTTTAATATTTAATGCGATGTAGTCATAGTGTTGTTTTGTACTAAATGTTTATAGTATCTTTACTGGTGGACATACTAGTGGACAAATTGATGTGAAAAATTTATAGTATTACAGTAAAGACGTTAATATTTAATGTGATGTAGTCATAGTGTTGTTTTCTACTTTTCAACAATGTTTTGTTAATGTGGTTTTGTGTGGTTTGTTAACTCAAATGTTTAATTTCTTTAAAAAATGTCCTTTCTTTGACCAGACCAACGAAGGAGACGGAAGTGAGAGTCACATTGACACAATCCACTCTGCGAAGCGACATCACAATATGAGCCCGCTGGGTAATAACCGGATCAGTCCAAATGGGATGGTGAATCTCAATTCGGGTGGACCCATCCGTCTCGGAGACATAAGCCTATCGAGTGGAGCTCCGCGAGAGAGAACGACTTGGAACAGGAAAGGATAGAAAGGGAGAGAGCAGAGAGGGAAAGAGAACGAGATCGAGATAGACATTATCCAAGCTACAGTGAGTTGTCTGCCCCTGCTTTTGAACTCTTCTTTTTTTTTTTTTTACATTTAAAAAATATATATTTGTATGGTATGTATCTCTGTGTGTGTGTATACATGTGTGTGTGTATGTGTATACATGGTGTGGTGTGTATACATGTGTGTGTGTGTATACATGTGTGTGTATGTGTGTATACATGTGTGTGTGGTGATACATGTGTGTGTATGTGTATAAATGTGTGTGTGTGTGTGTGTATACATGTGTGTGTGTGTATACATGTGTGTGTATGTGTATAAATGTGTGTGTGTGTGTGTGTGTGTGGTATACATGTGTGTGTATGTGTATACATGTGTGTGTATGTGTATACATATATGTGTGTGTGTGTATACATGTGTGTGTATACATATGTGTGTGTATGTGTATGCATATACATGTGTGTGTATGTGTATATATGTGTGTGTATGTGTATACATATGTGTGTGTGTATACATGTGTGTGTATAGTGTATACATGTGTGTGTATTATCGTATATATATATGTGTGTATGTATGTATATGTTATATTATGTATGTGTGTGTGTGATGTTTATATATGTGTATGTATGTATATGTATATATGTATGTGTGTGTGTTTGTATACATATGTGTGTGTATTCGTATATATATGTGTATGTATGTATATGTATATGTATATATATATATGTATGTATGTGTGTGTGGATGTTTATATGTATGTGTATGCATATATATATATATATATATATATATATGTGAAGTAATTCTGTCGGAAAGGTCCAGGAACAAACATATATATATATATATATATATATATATATATATATATATATATATATATATATATATATAGAAACATATGTATATATTGACCCACAGTGGGTTGACATCCATTATAATAATAATTATAATGGATGTCAACCCACTGTGGGTCAATATATATATATATGTTTCTATATGTCTCTTGTATTGAAAAGGAGGTCAAGTATGTTAAAAATCACTGAATTATTGCTCTGAAGACCCCAAACCTCGGTTTGGAAGAAACAATTGTAAGCAGATAATTGATTTAAACAGAACTTTGATTCATGTAATCTCTCTATCTCTCTCTCTCTCTCTCTCTCTCTCTTCTCTCTCTCTCTCTCTCTCTCTCTCTCTCTCTCTCTCTCTCTCTCTCTCTCTCTCTCTCTCTCTATAGCTATGAATTTCAACTTTATTGAACTGTTATAACATGTTAACCTCTATTGCTAGGTTTCTCACGGAATGATCCATTTGATCCTCCATTTGACCGACTGGATGACAACTGGAAACATGTGGAGACGGTGAGTTGGTCTTTGATACATCTGGACACACACACACACACACACACACACACACACACACACACACACACACACACACACACACACACCACACACAAATTTATATATAAAGTCCCATAACTCCTTGTGGAGTTGTAGAGGCACTGTCATATGGTGTGTCTAGGGCACTCTTAAACCTGGCAGGGCCCAACCCTCTCCAGGTCTGAACACTGCTGCTTATTTTATCGGTAGAGGGTCGGACGCCATGCTTTCCAGCATAGTTACGTCCCTTTACGATCTGAGTTCAAATCCCGCCGAGGTTGACTTTGCCTTTCATCCTTACGGGGTCGATAAAATAAAGTACTAGTAATACACTCTGGGTAATTGCCGGCCTTGTGCCTAAAGTAGAAACAACTATTTTATAGAGGAAGAATCGACCCCAGTACAGGACTGGTACTTTTTTTTTATCGATGTCGAAAGGATGAAAGGCAAAGTTGACCATGCCAGGATTTTGAACTCAGAGAACGCAATGAGGTGAGACTAATACCATAAAGCATTCTACCTGACATCTAAACGACTGCCTCACTTCGCAGCCTATATATATAAGCATGGCTTAGTGGTTAGAGCATTGGGCTTGCAATCGAAAGGTTGTGAGTTCAATTCTCAGACCGGGTGATGTGTTGTTTCCTTGAGCAAGACACTTTATTTCACATTGCTCCAGTTTACTCAGCTGTAGAAATGAGATGATAGGGACTGGGGTCCCTATCATTCCCACTGCAAAGTGGTCGTGGAGGTGCCACGGCAAAAAAGCACCCAGCACTCACTGTAAATGAGGTTGGTGTTAGGAAGGGCATCCAGCTGTAGAAATCAAGCCAGATCAGTGCCTGTATGAGCAAGGCATGGTCAGCCGACCAGACACTGCCCACAACAGGACAACCCGTCTAACCCATGCTAGCGTGGAAGAACGGACGTAAAACGGTGATGATGATGATGATGATATATATATATATGTAGAGAGTTATATTTAATTTACAACAAGCAAATATTTTTATAACTGATATAAAGCACTCAACAAATTGGTTGCATTCTTTAAGGGTATGTCAATATTGTTTATAAAAACTGATCTATATTATATTTAATCTGATGAAAGCGCACCATAATTTGCTTTGGTGTCCTTGAAATATGTATAATGAAATAAATATGGTTTTATAAATATAATTTCCATTTGTTAATATAGTATATATATATATATATATATAATATATATATATATTTTCAGTATTTGATAACTAATCCATATTTCATCTCTCTCTCTCTCTCCAACAATGACCTCCACCACTGACAACATTAGATGCTACACTGTATTATTGGTATGGTGAACAAAACAAAGAGGGCGCTAACAGTCTTGCAGGAGCGCAGTATTCGGGATCGGGAAGAGTTATCTCTCTGGATGAGACGACATGCTGAAGGTAGGGCAACTCTCTCTCTCTCTCTCTCTCTCTCTCTCTCTCTCATTTGTACTTTCTCTATCTCTCTTTCTCTTGAACTCTCTCTCTCTCTTTCTTGTACTCTCTCTACCCCTCTCTCTCTCTCTCAATTGTACCCTCTTACTTACTCTACTTGCCTCTCTCTCTCACTCTTTCTCTCTCTCCCTGTCTTTCTCTATTTATATATCATATATATAGTATATATATAGGTATGTATATATATATGTGTATGAATATTTATTTGTGTGTGTATGTACATACATATATATATATATATGTATTTATGTGTATGCATATATATATTGTGTGTGTGTGTGTGTGTGTATATATATATATATAAACATATATATATTATATATATATACATGTATATATATATATATATATAAACATATATAAAACACATATATATAGGTTTATAAACATATATATATATATATATATAAACATATATATAAACATATATATATAATATATAAACATATA
>OZ024764.1:14109158-14134158 GCA_964016885.1 Eledone cirrhosa | reverse complement strand
ACAGGCAGATAGATAGATAAATAGATAGACACAGACAGACAGAGAGATAGATAGATAGGCAGATATCTAGACATACAGGCAGATAGGTGGGTATCTAGACACACAGGCAGATAGATAGATAAATAGATAGACACAGATAGATAGGCAGATATCTAGACATACAGGCAGACAGGTGGGTATCTAGACACACAGGCAGATAGATAGATAAATAGATAGACACAGATAGATAGGCAGATATCTAGACATACAGGCAGACAAGTGGGTATCTAGACACACAGGCAGATAGATAGATAAATAGATAGACACAGACAGACAGATAGATAGATATCTGGACGCACAGACAGACAGTGTGTAAATGGCGACTGTACAGACATGATCAGTGCTGATATCAAGCATTTCAACACCGTCCTCTGATATTCAAATTATTGGCCCACAAGCTAAACTACAGATACGGTGGTGGGAAGGGTAAAAGAGTCTCTACCACCAGATGGCGACACTGGTAGCTTCTACTGGCCGCACTTCACTGCACAAACCACACACCACACTCCACATACCCCCACCTCCTTCCTGTCTGTCTGTCTGTCTGTCTCTCTTTCTTCACAGCAGACCAAACAGGAGCTGGACTGAAAGAAACATCCCCTGCCTATTAAAACCCCTAAAATATTGTTGTCTATATATATATATACACACATACATACACACACACACATTCATATATATATATATATACATACACACACATATACATTCACACAAACATACATATGTTTATATACATACATATATATACACACACACACACATACATATCTGTACACACACACACACACACACACACACACACACACACACACACACACACACACACACACACACACACACACACACACACACACACACACACACACACACACACACACACACACACACACACACACACACACACACACACACACACGTTGCATCTAGTCAAAGTAGGAAAATAAAAGAAAAGGCCTGTAACTCTTGCTAGTTGTAAAAGTGCTGTAGTGATGCTGTAGGGCATGTTCTGGGCATTTAACCTTCTGGACGCTGAATGTTTTAATAAATTGCAGCCCTTGACACTGTCTTAAGGGGAGGTTACTCTATCAGCGCCCAGAAGGTTAATAACCAGGGAGATCCCATCTCGTTCCATCCCTTCTGATTTCTTACAAAGGAGAGTAAGTTCGGAGAGATGCAGAATTGACCCCAAGACATGACTGCCCTGGTCTAAAACGTTATTTATTGACCTCAAAAGGTTAAAGGGCAAGGTGTCGACGTCGGTGTCATCATCATCATCGTTTTAATGTCTATTTTTTCCACCTTAGCATGGGTTAGATAAGTTCTCCTGCTGCGGGACAAGACAAATCAGATGGCTATCTCTTACTCATACAGAACTGTTTCTGGTTTGGTCTCTATGCCCTTCCTAACACAAACCACATTTACAATGTGGATGGTCCTTTTTGTCATGACATCTACACGACCACTTTACTATGTGGACTGGGCGCTTTTTGTCTTGTCACCAAAATGACCACTTTACAATGTGGGCTGGGTGGTTTTTCTCTTCTCACTAAAACGACCACTTAACAGTGTGGCTGGGCACTTTTTGTCATGACACCTACATGACCACTTTACTATGTCGATTGGGCACTTTTTGTCCTGTCACCAAAATGACCACTTTACAGTGTGGGCTGGGCATTTTTTGTCTTGTCACCAAAATGACCACTTAACAGTGTGGGCTGGGCATTTTTTGTCTTGTCACCAAAATGACCACTTAACAGTGTGGGCTGGGCATTTTTTGTCCTGTCACCAAAATGACCACTTAACAGTGTGGGCTGGGCATTTTTTGTCTTGTCACCAAAATGACCACTTTACAGTGTGGGCTGGGCATTTTTTGTCTTGTCACCAAAATGACCACTTTACAGTGTGGGCTGGGCATTTTTTGTCTTGTCACCAAAATGACCACTTAACAGTGTGGGCTGGGCATTTTTTGTCTTGTCACCAAAATGACCACTTAACAGTGTGGGCTGGGCATTTTTTGTCTTGTCACCAAAATGACCACTTAACAGTGTGGGCTGGGCATTTTTTGTCTTGTCACCAAAATGACCACTTTACAGTGTGGGCTGGGCATTTTTTGTCTTGTCACCAAAATGACCACTTAACAGTGTGGGCTGGGCATTTTTTGTCTTGTCACCAAAATGACCACTTAACAGTGTGGGCTGGGCATTTTTTGTCTTGTCACCAAAATGACCACTTTACAGTGTGGGCTGGGCATTTTTTGTCTTGTCACCAAAATGACCACTTAACAGTGTGGGCTGGGCATTTTTTGTCTTGTCACCAAAATGACCACTTAACAGTGTGGGCTGGGCATTTTTTGTCTTGTCACCAAAATGACCACTTAACAGTGTGAGCTGGGCATTTTTTGTCCTGTCACCAAAATGACCACTTAACAGTGTGGGCTGGGCGCTTTTTGTCTTGTCACCAAAATGACCACTTAACAGTGTGGGCTGGGCGCTTTTTGTCATGACACCTACATGACCACTTTACTATGTCGATTGGGCACTTATCTTGTCAACAACATGACCACTTTATAGCGAGGACTGGGATCTTTTTGGGGGGGACAGGCAGACAAGACACATACACACTACTTAGACATATTTTTATTGTAACCTGTTTTGTGGGGGTTTGGGTGAGGGGTAAAATATATTCAATTATGTTCTGGGGGAGAGAGAGGCAACTGCTCTCCTCTGCAGATGTTACTCATTCACAGAGAAACAGACACACAACTCCATAACCATCGACACCACACCACACCACACCACACTACACAGCACAACGCAACCATGCCCGCTACTCCCTCCACTTTCAACCTCTTCCCTCTCTCTCCACTCCTCCAGCCCCACAGATGTGGCCCTGCCTAACACTTCACCCACCCCCCCAACAACAAACCCTCCACCATTTAAACAACAAAATTGATCTGAATCCCTCCACCCACAACCACCACCATTATCACACCATCAATCTCCCTCCACCACCACCACCACTATCAACTCTCTACCACCACCCAACCCCCAGCCCCCTATTCTCTCCGAGATATATGTATATATATATATAAATATATATACACACATACATATATATATATATATATATATATATATGACACTTAATAAATGAACATTACCTCCAATTTGTAACTTATATATAAATAAATAAAATGATTTACCAAAATCAACTAGTCATATATTATGATGATGTCTTTGTGGTTGTTGTTTAGCCCTTGGCTTTGATCCAGTAGCAAAGTAAGTATGTGTTAAGTCAGAGGTTCTCATAGTAGGCGCTACCACCACCAGGGGGCGCAGTAGAGATGATATAATAGTATATTGAATATCAAATGATACATATTATATAAATATATATATATATATATATATATATATATATAACGAAGGAAATGTGGTAAGGAACCAGGTGGACCATAACGCACCAAAGTACTCAATACTTGAGGTAGTGGAGGGGGTAATAGGAACCAGTAAGACCCCGACAGCTGAGCTCAAGCCGTTTCGACGGCTAATTCTGGACTCCAGAATTAGTCGTCGAAATGGCTTGAGCTCAGCTGTCGGGGTCTTACTGGTTCCTATTATATATATATATATATATATATATATATATAGGGCAGTGTTTTGGTGGTAGAGGGTCGGACGCCATGCTTTGCAGCATAGAGTTATGGCCCTTTGCGTTCTGAGTTCAAATCCGCCGAGGTTAACTTTGCCTTTCATCCTTCGATGGTCGATAAAATAAAGTACCAGTGATGCACTGGGGTAACTGCTGGCCTTGTGCCAAACGTAGAAACTATATTGTATACATAGTAAAATAAAAAATATATAACATTTTAGCCTGATAGTGGGATTTAGAACCCTTTAAGGAATGGTAAAAGATGACTATTGACCCCCATGTTTGTCAATTCTCATCTTTTTCCATTTCTTAGAGGGTTCTAGACCCCACTACCAGGCTAAAATTTCTTTAGTTAACCCTTTAGCATTTAAACTGGCCATATCCGGCCAGAATTCTCTCACCTCTTTCTATTCAAACTGGCTGTAACCAGCTGCTTATACTGATGTTAAGGTATTGTTCTCAATATTAATGACATCAAAATCTCATAGATTTGAAATTATGTGAGGTAAAGCCTTTACTGTGAAAATACAATAGTATATATAGAGAAATGTTATGTGAGGTAAAGCCTTTACCATGAAAATACAATAGTATATATAGAGAAATGTTATGTGAGGTAAAGCCTTTACCATGAAAATACAATAGTATATATAGAGAAATGTTATGTGAGGTAAAGCCTTTACCATGAAAATACAATAGTATATATAGAGAAATGTTATGTGAGGTAAAGCCTTTGCTGTGAAAATACAATAGTATATATAGAGAAATGTTATGTGAGGTAAAGCCTTTACTGTGAAAATACAATAGTATATATAGAGAAATGTTATGTGAGGTAAAGCCTTTGCTGTGAAAATACAATAGTATATTTAGAGTAATGTAAATGCTAAACGGTTAAAATACAGTGAAAGCTTCTATTTCTAATTTCAAAACTCGCTCTCTGTTTCAAAACATACTTGTCATATATTTATTTATACATAGTATATTATTTGTAAATTAACGAATTTATGTATTATGTGTTATTTACAATTTTCATGTAGGTAGGTCACTCTGGGGACAGGGTTGGGGAGCGTTGAGGGTATTCCGTGGCCGTGAGGAGGGGGGCAGCAGCCCAAACAGTTTTGCAACCTGGTGTAGTCTGTGACTAACCCAGGTTCTGCTGCACGTCGGGCTGAGGAGGCCAAACTCTTCAAATACCGGTCGCTCTCCGACAGGTTTGCGGTTGTACCCTTGGCAGTGGAGACTTCTGGTGTCCTCGACCCTAGGGCTACCTCCCTACTCACCACCATAGGCGCTGAGCTGGCCAGCCGCAGGTGTGAGCTTCACGAGTTGGAATGGCTTTTCCAGCGTGTCTCCCTTGCCGACCTCCGGGGAAACGCCACAAAGGGGCGTAACTCTGTGCTGCAAAACTGGCTTCTTATATAGGCACAAGGCCAGTAATTGGAGGGAGGGGGAAGTCGATTAAATTGACTCCAGTGCGTGACTGGTACCCTGTAAGGATGAAAGGTGAAGTTAACCTCGGTGGGATTTGAACTCAGATCATAAAGGACCGCAACTCTGTGCTGCAAAGCATGGCGTCCGATCCTCTACCGAACTGCCTATGTCATAATAATAATTGTTTCTACTTTTGGCACAAGGCCAGCAATTATCCAGTACATTACTGGTACTTTATTTTATCGACCCCGTAAGGATGAAAGGCAAAGTTAATCTCGGCGGGATTTGAACTCAGACTGTAAAGGGACGTAACTATGCTAGAAAGCATGGCGTCCAACCCTCTACCGATACTGCCAAATAATAATTGTTTCTACTATTGGCACAAGGCCAGCAATTTCTCAGTACATTACTGGTACTTTATTTTATCGACCCCGTAAGGATGAAAGGCAAAGTTAATCTCGGCGGGATTTGAACTCAGACTGTAAAGGGACGTAACTATGCTAGAAAGCATGGCGTCCAACCCTCTACCGATACTGCCAAATAATAATTGTTTCTACTATTGGCACAAGGCCAGCAATTTCCCAGTACATTACTGGTACTTTATTTTATCGACCCCGTAAGGATGAAAGGCAAAGTTAATCTCGGCGGGATTTGAACTCAGACTGTAAAGGGACGTAACTATGCTAGAAAGCATGGCGTCCAACCCTCTACCGATACTGCCAAATAATAATTGTTTCTACTATTGGCACAAGGCCAGCAATTTCCCAGTACATTACTGGTACTTTATTTTATCGACCCCGTAAGGATGAAAGGCAAAGTCAACCTCGGCGGGGTTTAGTAATGATTTCTGATTTAGGCACAAGGTTAACCATTTTGGGGAGGGGGAAGTCTATTAAATCGACGCCAGTACATTACTGGTACTTTATTTTATCAACCCCGTAAGGAAGGAAGAAAGGCAAAACCAAGCTCAAGGGGATTTAAACTTAGATCGTAAATGGATGTAACTCTATGCTGCAAAGCATGATGTCCGACACTCTACCGATACTACCAAACCACCGCCTTTGTTTCTACTTTTGGCACAAGGCCAGCAATTACCTCAGTACATTACTGGTACTTTATTTTATGAACGCTGTAAGGATGAAAGGCAAAGCTAATCTCGACGGGATTTGAACCCAGGACGCAAAGGGCCATAACTCTATGCTGGAAAGCATGGTATCTGACGCTCTACCGAAAGAAAAAATAAAACGAAAGCAGATTCGCCAATAGGGAGGAGACTTCTGAGTAATAATAATAATAATAATAATAATAAAACTCGCTAATTAATTAACAGAAGTAATTATTTATTATTTATTTATATCATCATCATCTTTATCATATTGTACAGGATATAAGACAGAATGATATTTCGGGACTCTGAAGTCATCACTGTGTAATATGAATGGTCTCCCTTTTATGACAGAGTTACCTCTCTTGAATGGGATATAAAAGTTCCTAGACGTGAGATTAATGTCGGCAGCTGTGAAGTTCAACTTGGTCGGAGAAGACATCGGTAGCATGCTTGGGACGATACCTACGTAGTGCTCATCGTCTACGTGGACGTAGATCCGCAGTAGATAGCACCGACACAGTTCAGTGACCAGGTAGAAGATGTAGGCGTTGAACATGAAGAAAGCACAACCTGCCACAAATGGGTGTTCAAAGTAGTCGACAGTTTGTCGCACGAAGAAGTCGTTTTTGGAGGTGATGGCGAGATAGGCGGCCGCCACACCACACACGCCTGAGGTGGGCTGCAACAGCAACTGAGCCATGCGGTAGTAATGGATAGAAGAGTTTTTATAGACGAGAGTGTAATCGGAGGTCAGGCCATCTTCTTCACGATGTGTCTCAGTTTGTTGTTGCCTGCCGTCTTGTGTGAACTGACGAACTGCTGTGATGGCAGCGGCGGTGCTGGAGCCGAATTTAAACAGATTTGAAGGTTGCTGCCGTGACAGAACCATACAGATATGACCACTGCTGGTATTGTTGCTGTTGTTCTTGCTGCTGTTATTGAGCCGTGTTTCGGTACTGGTGGTGGCGAAGGAGGAGGTGCGGAATTTGAAAAGGGCTAAAGGTTTGTGCCGTGATAGAATCCTACAGACGTTTCTACTGCTCATATTGTTGCTATTATTATTGTTGTTGATAATGTTGTTATTATTGCAGTTGTTGATAATACCGTTATCGATAATGCTGCTGCTGTTGTTGTTGTTGTTGTTGTTGTTCAGTAGCCGTGTCGTGGCACTGGTGGAGGTAGAAGGGCCAGTGGTGGCGGAGGTGGTGTTGGCAAGTTCGAATTGAACTAAAGGCTGCTGTGAAGTGAGAGTCGCTGTACAGATGTTGTTGACACATCTGTTGCTATTGCTGCTGTTGTTGTTGTTACTGTTGCTATTGGTGTTGCTGTTGTTGTTGTTACTGTTGCTATTGCTGTTGCTGTTGTTACTGTACATAAGACTGCAGCCTTTCACGAGCCCTTGATGTTCTCTCTGACTGATGGAAGATGGATTAAGGCAACTGAGGGAAACCTGGAAATGACAAAAGTTAGAAGAGGACAAACGTGATGAGTGATGGTGGTGGGGGGGGGGGGGGATTAGAAGGATTGGGTTGTTTACTTGAATTATTAATTAATCAATTAATTAGACTAAGAAGGAAAAGACACTGTCCACATAGGCCTGCTGCATCATGACTGACCTGCAGCTAAACTACAGCAAGGAGGGACACATTAGATAATGTAGTCCTAGGTACACTGTGTCTGTATATAAGACAGGACACATTAGATAATGTAGTCCTAGATACACTGTGTCTGTATATAAGACAGGTCACATTAGATAATGTAGTCCTAGATACACTGTGTCTGTATATAAGACAGGACACATTAGATAATGTAGTCCTAGATACACTGTGTCTGTATATAAGACAGGACACATTAGATAATGTAGTCCGAGATATACTGTGTCTGTATATAAGACAGGACACATTAGATAATGTAGTCCTAGATACACTGTGTCTGTATATAAGACAGGACACATTAGATAATGTAGTCCTAGATATACTGTGTCTGTATATAAGACAGGACACATTAGATAATGTAGTCCTAGATACACTGTGTCTGTATATAAGACAGGACACATAAGATAATGTAGTCCTAGGTACACTGTGTCTGTATATAAGACAGGACACATTAGATAATGTAGTCCTAGATACACTGTGTCTGTATATAAGACAGGACACATTAGATAATGTAGTCCTAGATACACTGTGTCTGTATATAAGACAGGACACATTAGATAATGTAGTCCTAGGTACACTGTGTCTGTATATAAGACAGGACACATTAGATAATGTAGTCCTAGGTACACTGTGTCTGTATATAAGACAGGACACATTAGATAATGTAGTCCTAGATACACTGTGTCTGTATATAAGACAGAACACATTAGATAATGTAGTCCTAGATACACTGTGTCTGTATATAAGACAGGACACATAAGCAACTGTAGTCCTAGGTACACTGTGTCTGTATATAAGACAGCACACATAAGCAACTGTAGTCCTAGGTACACTGTGTCTGTATATAAGACAGCACACATAAGCAACTGTAGTCCTAGGTACACTGTGTCTGTATATAAGACAGCACACATAAGCAACTGTAGTCCTAGGTACACTGTGTCTGTATATAAGACAGCACACATAAGCAACTGTAGTCCTAGGTACACTGTGTCTGTATATAAGACAGCACACATAAGCAACTGTAGTCCTAGGTAGACTGGAGGAGAGGATAGTCGATTAAATTGACGCCAGTGCACTACTGGTACTTTAATAAATATTTACCAAAATGTCTTACTTAAAGGCACAACATGCTGTCGGCCAGGTCGATGTCCAGGAAACGAACCTATGACCATATGATTATGAGTCCAACACCTTAACCATTAAGCTATCCACCTCCATAACTTATGACTGACTCAGGGGCTTAACAACAATACCGGGTATAAAAACATAGCCCTTACCTTAGAGAGATTCGGTTGTAGTTTGTTGGTGTAACTACGTATGAGCTGTGGTAACTTAACCCTTAGCAACATGATTTCCCTGTCATATGCTGGGGGGTAATTTCTGCAGCGACTGATATATATATATATATATATATGCTTGTGTTTGTTGAGTTCTGTAAAAGATAATATATTGTTTATATAAACACAAGGAATCGATAGCTATAACCATTTATATACGACCTCAGGAAGGGCACATTGAATAATGTAGTCCTAGATACACTGTGTCTGTATATAAGACAGGACACATTAGATAATGTAGTCCTAGATATACTGTGTCTGTATATAAGACAGGACACATTAGATAATGTAGTCTTAGATACACTGTGTCTGTATATAAGACAGGACACATTAGATAATGTAGTCCTAGATACACTGTGTCTGTATATAAGACAGGACACATTAGATAATGTAGTCCTAGATACACTGTGTCTGTATATAAGACAGGACACATTAGATAATGTAGTCTTAGATACACTGTGTCTGTATATAAGACAGGACACATTAGATAATGTAGTCCTAGATACACTGTGTCTGTATATAAGACAGGACACATTAGATAATGTAGTCCTAGATACACTGTGTCTGTATATAAGACAGGACACATTAGATAATGTAGTCCTAGATATACTGTGTCTGTATATAAGACAGGACACATTAGATAATGTAGTCCTAGATATACTGTGTCTGTATATAAGACAGGACACATTAGATAATGTAGTCCTAGATACACTGTGTCTGTATATAAGACAGGACACATTAGATAATGTAGTCCTAGATACACTGTGTCTGTATATAAGACAGGACACATTAGATAATGTAGTCCTAGATATACTGTGTCTGTATATAAGACAGGACACATTAGATAATGTAGTCCTAGATACACTGTGTCTGTATATAAGACAGGACACATTAGATAATGTAGTCCTAGATACACTGTGTCTGTATATAAGACATGACACATTAGATAATGTAGTCCTAGATATACTGTGTCTATATATAAGACAGGACACATTAGATAATGTAGTCCTAGATACACTGTGTCTGTATATAAGACAGGACACATTAGATAATGTAGTCCTAGATACACTGTGTCTGTATATAAGACAGGACACATTAGATAATGTAGTCCTAGATATACTGTGTCTATATATAAGACAGGACACATTAGATAATGTAGTCCTAGATACACTGTGTCTGTATATAAGACATGACACATTAGATAATGTAGTCCTAGATATACTGTGTCTATATATAAGACAGGACACATTAGATAATGTAGTCCTAGATACACTGTGTCTGTATATAAGACAGGACACATTAGATAATGTAGTCCTAGATACACTGTGTCTGTATATAAGACAGGACACATTAGATAATGTAGTCCTAGATATACTGTGTCTGTATATAAGACAGGACACATTAGATAATGTAGTCCTAGATATACTGTGTCTGTATATAAGACAGGACACATTAGATAATGTAGTCCAAGATATACTGTGTCTGTATATAAGACAGGACACATTAGATAATGTAGTCCTAGATACACTGTGTCTGTATATAAGACAGGACACATTAGATAATGTAGTCCTAGATACACTGTGTCTGTATATAAGACAGGACACATTAGATAATGTAGTCCTAGATATACTGTGTCTGTATATAAGACAGGACACATTAGATAATGTAGTCCTAGATACACTGTGTCTGTATATATGACAGGACACATTAGATAATGTAGTCCTAGGTACACTGTGTCTGAATAAAAGACAGGATGGTCACAGCTGGATCAGGACTGCCCTGGGGCTAAACAACAACATGGAAGAACACAGATAATGTAGTCCTAGATACACTGTGTCTGAATATGAGACAGGACACATTAGATAATGTAGTCCTAGATACACTGTGTCTGTATATATGACAGGACACATTAGATAATGTAGTCCTAGGTACACTGTGTCTGTATATAAGACATGACACATTAGATAATGTAGTCCTAGATACACTGTGTCTGTATATAAGACAGGACACATTAGATAATGTAGTCCTAGGTACACTGTGTCTGTATATAAGACAGGACACATTAGATAATGTAGTCCTAGGTGGACTGTGTCTGTATATAAGACAGGACACATTAGATAATGTAGTCCTAGATATACTGTGTCTGTATATAAGACAGGACACATTAGATAATGTAGTCCTAGGTAGTCTGTATATAAGACAGGACACATTAGATAATGTAGTCCTAGATACACTGTGTCTGTATATAAGACAGGACACATTAGATAATGTAGTCCTAGATACACTGTGTCTGAATATGAGACAGGACACATTAGATATTGTAGTCCTAGATAGACTGTGTCTGTATATAAGACAGGACACATTAGATAATGTAGTCCTAGATACACTGTGTCTGAATATGAGACAGGACACATTAGATAATGTAGTCCTAGATATACTGTGTCTATATATAAGACAGGACACATTAGATAATGTAGTCCTAGATACACTGTGTCTGTATATAAGACAGGACACATTAGATAATGTAGTCCTAGATACACTGTGTCTGTATATAAGACAGGACACATTAGATAATGTAGTCCTAGATACACTGTGTCTGAATATGAGACAGGACACATTAGATAATGTAGTCCTAGATATACTGTGTCTATATATAAGACAGGACACATTAGATAATGTAGTCCTAGATACACTGTGTCTATATATAAGACAGGACACATTAGATAATGTAGTCCTAGATACACTGTGTCTGTATATAAGACAGGACACATTAGATAATGTAGTCCTAGATACACTGTGTCTGTATATAAGACAGGACACATTAGATAATGTAGTCCTAGATACACTGTGTCTGTATATAAGACAGGACACATTAGATAATGTAGTCCTAGGTACACTGTGTCTGTATATAAGACAGGACACATTAGATAATGTAGTCCTAGATAGACTATGTCTGTATATAAGACAGGACACATTAGATAATGTAGTCCTAGATATACTGTGTCTGTATATAAGACAGGACACATTAGATAATGTAGTCCTAGATACACTGTGTCTGTATATAAGACAGGACACATTAGATAATGTAGTCCTAGGTACACTGTGTCTGTATATAAGACAGGACACATTAGATAATGTAGTCCTAGATAGACTATGTCTGTATATAAGACAGGACACATTAGATAATGTAGTCCTAGATATACTGTGTCTGTATATAAGACAGGACACATTAGATAGTGTAGTCCTAGATACACTGTGTCTGTAGATAAGACAGGACACATTAGATAGTGTAGTCCTAGATAGACTGTGTCTGTATATAAGACAGGACACATTAGATAATGTAGTCCTAGGTACACTGTGTCTGTATATAAGACAGGACACATTAGATAATGTAGTCCTAGATAGACTATGTCTGTATATAAGACAGGACACATTAGATAATGTAGTCCTAGATATACTGTGTCTGTATATAAGACAGGACACATTAGATAATGTAGTCCTAGATACACTGTGTCTGTATATAAGACAGGACACATTAGATAATGTAGTCCTAGGTACACTGTGTCTGTATATAAGACAGGACACATTAGATAATGTAGTCCTAGATAGACTATGTCTGTATATAAGACAGGACACATTAGATAATGTAGTCCTAGATATACTGTGTCTGTATATAAGACAGGACACATTAGATAGTGTAGTCCTAGATACACTGTGTCTGTAGATAAGACAGGACACATTAGATAGTGTAGTCCTAGATAGACTGTGTCTGTATATAAGACAGGACACATTAGATAATGTAGTCCTAGGTACACTGTGTCTGTATATAAGACAGGACACATTAGATAATGTAGTCCTAGATAGACTATGTCTGTATATAAGACAGGACACATTAGATAATGTAGTCCTAGATACACTGTGTCTGTATATAAGACAGGACACATTAGATAATGTAGTCCTAGATACACTGTGTCTGTATATAAGACAGGACACATTAGATAATGTAGTCCTAGGTAGACTGTGTCTGTATATAAGACAGGACACATTAGATAATGTAGTCCTAGGTACACTGTGTCTGTATATAAGACAGGACACATTAGATAATGTAGTCCTAGATAGACTGTGTCTGTATATAAGACAGGACACATTAGATAGTGTAGTCCTAGATACACTGTGTCTGTAGATAAGACAGGACACATTAGATAGTGTAGTCCTAGATAGACTGTGTCTGTATATAAGACAGGACACATTAGATAATGTAGTCCTAGATACACTGTGTCTGTATATAAGACAGGACACATTAGATAATGTAGTCCTAGATACACTGTGTCTGTATATAAGACAGGACACATTAGATAATGTAGTCCTAGGTATACTGTGTCTGTATATAAGACAGGACACATTAGATAATGTAGTCCTAGGTACACTGTGTCTGTATATAAGACAGGACACATTAGATAATGTAGTCCTAGATAGACTGTGTCTGTATATAAGACAGGACACATTAGATAGTGTAGTCCTAGATACACTGTGTCTGTAGATAAGACAGGACACATTAGATAGTGTAGTCCTAGATAGACTGTGTCTGTATATAAGACAGGACACATTAGATAATGTAGTCCTAGATACACTGTGTCTGTATATAAGACAGGACACATTAGATAATGTAGTCCTAGATACACTGTGTCTGTATATAAGACAGGACACATTAGATAATGTAGTCCTAGGTAGACTGTGTCTGTATATAAGACAGGACACATTAGATAATGTAGTCCTAGATACACTGTGTCTCTATATAAGACAGGACACATTAGATAGTGTAGTCCTAGATACACTGTGTCTGTATATAAGACAGGACACATTAGACAATATAGTCCTAGATACACTGTGTCTGTATATAAGACAGGACACATTAGATAATGTAGTCCTAGATACACTGTGTCTGTATATAAGACAGGACACATTAGATAATGTAGTCCTAGATACACTGTGTCTGTATATAAGACAGGACACATTAGATAATGTAGTCCTAGATACACTGTGTCTGTATATAAGACAGGACACATTAGATAATGTAGTCCTAGATACACTGTGTCTGTATATATGACATGACACATTAGATAATGTAGTCCTAGATACACTGTGTCTGTATATAAGACAGGACACATTAGATAATGTAGTCCTAGGTAGACTGTGTCTGTATATAAGACAGGACACATTAGATAATGTAGTCCTAGATAGACTGTGTCTGTATATAAGACAGGACACATTAGATAATGTAGTCCTAGATAGACTGTGTCTGTATATAAGACAGGACACATTAGATAATGTAGTCCTAGATACACTGTGTCTGTATATAAGACAGGACACATTAGATAATGTAGTCCTAGATACACTGTGTCTGAATAAAAGACAGGATGGTCACAGCTGGATCAGGACTGCCCTGGGGCTAAACAACAACATGGAAGAACACAGATAATGTAGTCCTAGATACACTGTGTCTGACTATAAGACAAGATGGTCACAGCTGGAACATCTTTGATCATAGGTCTACCGCATCAGGACTAACCTGGGGTTAAACACCAACGTAGACCTAGATACACTTTGTCTAAATAAAAGCCAAACAAAACACAATGCCGATTACAGCTGGAACATTTTTGATCATGGGTCGATTGGGCCAGGACTGACCCATGGTTAAATAACAACAATAAGAACGACATCAACAACAACTTTGTCACTAATTTACAATCAATCTACACCAAAAATGCAAGTTCGACCTTGAGAATGAGAAGATCTATCGGATGTGTGCGGCGATGGACACAAAATCGTATTTTTGTGATTACAAGACGAAAAGCAAAGCCTAACAAGTTCCAATAAAAATATATACATACATATATATATATATATATATATGTGTGAAGTGTGATACTTGCCAAATATTGAAATAACGAAATCTTTCTGTAGATCGCTATTTAATTCAATTAAGATCGGATTCAACAGAGAGAGAGAGAAAAAACAAGCCGGGCTAGGCGGTGTAACATTAATAAAATCCCCTTTTATAAAGACTTTGGTATTTACAACACTGAGTTCTCTTAATTGTCAACTTCCTGTTTTGGTGTTATTACAAGCACACACCTAGCAAGTCCTTCTCTGTAAGTCTTCGTTTATTAATTGGCTTAATTTTTTCATTATTTTTGGTTTTAATTAAGGTTAAATATATATATATATGTGTGTGCATATATATATAATAATAATTAACGTTGTGTATATACGTATATCAATATATATATATATATATAGTTAATTAATTAAATATATATAATTTTAAAGATAATTATAACGTTAATACACATATTTAGCGTTAATATATATATATATATATATATATATATATATATATATGAGTGTGTGTATAATAATTCATGTTGTATATATACATATATCAATATATATGTATCGTTAATTAAATATATATCATTATAAAAAAAATTATAACGTTAATACACACATATTTAGCGTTAATATATATATATATATATATACACATACATACATACACACTATATTATATATTAAAAAAATATTTGTTATCAAATTGTCAAATTGTTTTCTACTTTATTCATAGTTGTATAAAAGGAAATATAATAATGCAATGCTAACTAAACGAATATATACATGGAAAACTGGTGTATACATTCCTAGGATTCGTAATTTTCCGAAGGATGTTGATGTTACTTCGTTTGATCATATATATATATATATATATATATATATACAATATATTAACAAATGGAAACTATATTTATAAAATCATATTTATTTCATGATACATATTTCAAGGGCCACCTAAGCAGAATATGGTGCGCTTTCATCAGATAAAATATAATATAGATTAGTTTTATAAATAAATATTGACATACCCTGGTTTTATAAATATAGTTTCCATTTGTTAATATATTGTATATTTACTCCAATAATTTGTTGAGTGCTTTATATCAGTTATAAAAATATTTTGCTTGTTGTATCCCAACAAATTAAATATAACTTCTATATATATATATATATATATATATATATATATATATGATTATAGAAATTACTTCTTCGGGACTAGAGCTGTTTCGTTCGTAAGAAATCCCCAGGAAATTTCTTACGAACGAAACATTTCTAGTCATATATACTCTACTAAGATATTGAGTACTTCTTTTAAAATTGTAATCACTTCCTGATATACAGCTAGGATCCGCCTATATATATATATATATATATAACGTTAATTAGAACATATATATTTAACCTTAATGCGTGTGTGTTTGTATATATACACACACACACATATATATATGATGTTAGTATGTATAACTTCCAAAAAAAAAAGATTAATAGACATAACGTTGATTTTTTTATTATGTAAGTGTGTATATATATATATATATATATATATATATGAGTCCCGGGTTCAATCGGGGGTAACCACAGTAAGTAAGGTACTCAATACATTAGTAGAGTGTATACAACAAATATATTTATATAGATGTAGCTTCGAAATGACTAGAACTGTTTCACTCGAAGGGCTTTCCTGATGATTTCCTTCGAATGAAACAGTTCTAGTCCTGTAGAACCCATTACTCTCCCTCTGTCTATATATATATATATTTATCAATCTCTCTCTATATATAGAGAGATATTTGACTCATCTACCCGGTGTATTATTGTCAATCTTATAGGCAGAAGCAATTGTCTGTAATTGTCTTAAGCTTTTGAAATTGGTTAGTCACTTCATTGTGATTACATACACACACACACGCGCACACACACACACACACACACACACACACACACACACACACACACACACACACACACACACATATATATATATATATATATATATATATATATATATATATATATATATATATAACGAAGGACCATAACGCACCAGAGTACTCGATACTTAGGGTAGTAGAATTAGTTCAGATCTAGCTCTCGAAACGGCCGGAGCTCAGCCGTCGGGGTCCTGACTCTTTTTATATATATATTTATATATATATATATATATACCTGCTCTGCTTGAACAATCTACTAAATATTAAATCCTCTCTAATATTTAACTCTGCTAACCTAAGTATTGAGCACATTTCGCTTCGGCTATTGGCATTTAGTAATCTGTATCGCACCTCCCTCTCTCTGTTCATCTCCTACGATACATACTTCTTCTCTCTCTCTCTATATATATATAGAGAGAGAGATTCAGGACCCCAAGTATCGAGTACTCTGGTGGTTATGGTCTAGCTGGTTTTTACCACACCCTATCTTTTATATATATATATATATATATATATATATATATATCTATATATAATTTTTTTATATAAAGGTAGATTAGATAGATAGATAAATAGACATATAGATAGATCTAAACAAAACTATGTAAGTACTTCGTGAGGAATGGGGGGGGGAGAAGATAAGTCATCTCCATAAGAAGGATGTGACTGTTCAAAGATAAAGGATGAACTATATATATATATCGCATCGTTCTTGTTGTCATGAGAGCTATCTTCTCTCTTCCCCTCTCTCACTATTTACTTGCATGGTTTTCTTTATATCTGTCGATTTATCTAGAAAGATAGCTATCTGTCTATCTATCTAAAGGAGCACTTGCACAACACGCTCCTTGAGTTGAGGGTTGTTCTATCGACGGGGTATTAAACAACCCATTTGTGGCGCCTCCCCCCTATTGGGGATTTCGATTGTTGAAATTGTTTGTTTTTATAATTTTTACACGACTGTATGTAAAATCCCCGGCATGTCTTTGTATTGTCCCCTTTCTTGTTGCGCCCTTGTGGCTAATAAAGAAATCTATCTATCTATGAAGCGAAAATGGCCCGAGTGATTGGGCCTTCTCTGTTTATAAGCCTGTGGGTTGAAGAAGAGAGCAAAAGGAAGAAAGGAGCACTTGCACAACACGCTCCTGGAGTTGAGGGTTGTTCTATCGACGGGGTATTAAACAACCCATTTGCGGCGCTTCCCCCCTATTGGGGATTTCGATTGTTGCAATTGTTTGTTTTATATTTTTTACACGACTGTATGTAAAATCCCCGGCATGTCTTTGTATTGTTCCCTTTTCTTGTGCGCCCTTGTAGCAAATAAAGAAATCTATCTATCTAATCTTTTTCAAACGTCTATATTTTATTTTCTGTTTATTTGATATAATAAATTCTTTTTAAGCTTATTTTTTTATATCTGAACGTCATTTGAATATATAAAATTTAATTAGTGTAAAATTTTCCTTATGTGATAGGGTCCGGGAAAAAGGCACCATAAGTAATTTATGCTCCTTTAAGAATCAACAAATGTTGGTTTATCCACCCCACATTTTTAAGGCAAACGAGGTCCCGTTAAGGGTGAAAGCAGCGATTCTTTGCTTAAACTTTAATCTGTTATTTTAATAAATATATATATATATATATATATATACTTTTCGTAGACCTATCCTCCACTATTTCACTATAGTGGTTCTCTACCCCTTCTAAATGAAAACATAACCCCTTTTTTGCTGTTTTCTTCTCTATATACTGTATTATTGAGAGCCTGGTAATTTAATTCTTGAGCTCATTAGATTACAGGGAATTAACGCGAGTCTTTAACTCCGTTTTTTTCAATATATATATATATATATATATATATCGCAACATCGTAACATCCTGGTTGTACAACACAACAGAATGACACGCCCTCTACATCATGAGTTCGTATTGTACGGAAGTCACAACTCTGCACTTCACCGAAATCGCGCGCGTGTGTGTGTGTGTACGTGCTTCAATTTGTTTATGTATTTATGTATTTTTCCCTTCGATTTATATGAAATTTAAACCATAGGTAAATGACAAGATATGATGCCTATTCACAAAATTTCAGCAAATTTCAATAATATTAAGACACCCTAATGGGGGTTAAACCCCCTATTAGGGTTCCCCGGGGATACAAACCCCCGCTGAAAATTTTTTCCCTTCGATTTATATGAAATTTAAATGTAATTAAAGATAAATAACGAATTGGAAGTGATTTAATTGTCCCTATATTTCGGATTTCGCATCCATCGACTGGGGATTTTCCAAGGGGGAAAGTTTTTAGTCGTAGAGGGACAACACGTGGTCTCTGTTATATAAACATCTCATGGTGACCTGACCTTCTTTATCATCTTCTTTCAGAGAAACTGACCAGGGCTTCACTACCACCAGCACCACCAGTCCCCACTCTCCCCACACTTCTCCTCCTTACACTCCGTCTCACCAGAGAATCCTCACTTCCACCACCAGCAATACCACCATCAAATAAAGTGCACAATGTCGCTTGGAGGCGGCTCCGCGTTGCCACCTACCCGTACATCCATGAGGAACACCAGACCAGCATCGGAAAATATTCGGAAAGTGGCCGTTACCATGAATGGCCGCCAGGCTCAGTTCCTCGAGCTGGACCAGGTAAGTCGAGGGTAGCTACTTCAGAGTTTTCTTTCTCTTCCTTAGTTTTGTTTATCTAACTATCTATCTATCTATCTATCTGACGCGCTCGGTGAAACTCTAGGCATAGAGGAAGATGAACTGGCCAGTCTGTTCGGTAGGACCTTCCGCTCGGGACCGATGGACAACTTCCAAAAGTCCCTGGCCTGGCAGTGCTACCGAGGAGCTCTAGCAGTTCGAGACAAGCTCTACAGACATGGGTGCTCGGGCAGGGACCCTGCAAAAAAGATCTGTCCGAGGTGCGTGTGAGATGAAGAAACCGTCGCGCACGCATTCATACACTGCCCGGGCGTCACTGACCTGTGGGGCTATGTAGAACGACTATTGTCGCGGGTGGGACCAATCCGGTTGACTACCGAGTCCATTGTCATGATCAAACCGCCACCCTCCTTCAAAAACGAAGGAGAGGCGGTTTTCCTTTGTGTGATAGCTATGGCGAAAGAGGTTGTATGGTGGACAAGGTTGAAAGGGCTGAGGTCAAACACCTTTCTCTCCGGCCAACAACTGATTCTTTTTTTCAAATACCACTTTGGAAGAAGAGTCAGGATGGAGAGAGAGGTGCTGTACCCCAGCAAGTTTTATGAAAGGTGGGTGAAAGTGGCGAGAATGGCCCGAGTGAATGGGCCTCTCTCTATATCAGCCTGTAGGTTGAGGAAAAGGAGGAGGAGAGGAAAGGAGTACAAACTCTTCGTACTCCTGGAGATGAGGGTTGCACATTTTTTCGGGGGTATGTGTTACCCATATGAACTGTCTCCCCCTATTGGGGAAAATCGACTAACTTTTTAAATTGCATTTGTGATAACATTTTACACGTTTTTATTGTATGTAAACTTCCCCCTTTGTATTTGTGCCCTTCTTTTGTGCCCCTGTGGCTAATAAAGAAATATATCTATATATATATATGTTAGGTAGTTTCTGGATCCCAGACAATATCAATATACATCTGGATCGGTCGTCAGACAGAGATAACATCTCTCTGTCTGACGACCGATCCAGACGTATATTGGCAGAGTCAGTAGAGGGTCGGACGCCACGCTTTGCCGCATAGAGTTACGGCCCTTTCCATTCTGAGTTCAAATCCCGCCGAGGTTGACTTTGCCTTTCATCCTTACGGGGGTCGATAAAATAAAGTACCAGTAATACACTGGGGTAATTGCTGGCCTTGTGCCGAAAGTAGAAACAATTATTTAGTCTTTTATGGTTCGGTGGATTGGCTTATCGGTAGAGGGTCGGACACCATGCTTTGCAGCATAGACTCACGGCCCTTTACGGTCTGAGTTCAAATACCAGTAATACACTGGGATAATTGCTGGCCTTGTGACGAAAGTAGAAACAATTATTTAGTCTTCTAAGGAAAGTAGTGGTGGAGTGATTACTGATCCAAACATCCGCTGAAGAGCACAGGATCTTTAACTCTTCACTGAATTGTGAAAGAGTTCTACTCAAAGCTGTCTGGATGTTGATAGTTATCATAATCAGTTTGTAAATCTTAATTTATCCTTTTGAGTCTTATGAACTGTATTATCTTTAATCAACATTCGCTTCACTCTGGTGGTTTTTGTCCCCTATGATGGTATGGACATGTGATGCACATGGAGGATGACTGCTGGGTAAAGAAGTGCCGAGAAATTCCAGTGGAAGGAAGACAGAGTAGAGGAAGACCACGTAATACATTGGCGGAGGTTGTGAGAGAGAAACTGTGTATAAGAGGGATAAGTTGTAGTGTGTGGGAGAGAAGACTGAGATGGTATGGACATGTGATGAGTTGAGAGAGAAACTGGGTATAAGGGGGATAAGTTGTAGTGTGTAGGAGAGAAGACTGAGATGGTATGGACATGTGATGTACATGGAGGATGACCGCTGGGTGAAGAAGTGCCAAGAAATTCCAGTGGGAGGAAGATGCAGTAGAGGAAGACCACGTAATACATTGGCGGAGGTGGTGAGAGAGAAACTGTGTATAAGAGGGATAAGTTGTAGTGTGCGGGAGAGAAGACTGAGATGGTATGGACATGTGATGCACATGGAGGATGACCGCTGGGTAAAGAAGTGCCGAGAAATTCCAGTAGAAGGAAGACACTGGGGAAAACATGGGCGGAGGTGGTGAGAGCAGACTTTAGATCGCTGAAACTCACGGGGGAGATGACGAAGGACCGTGACAAGTGGAGAGATGCTGTGCTGAATAGGACCCATCCCGCCCTTGCAAGCAGAGAAAAGCGGACATAAAATGATGATGATGATGATGATTATATGTATATATCTGTGTTCATCTCTTTTTATAGTATATATATATGTGTGTGTGTGTGTGTACATGTATCTGTGACCTCACGACCTTTCAGTTTGACAGTTTTTGTTTAATTTCTCTGAAGTCCATCCTCACCCCATCCCATCTCACAGACCCAGGAATCTGTCATTTGAAGGTAGCTGGGTGGGAAGTGGGCTACAGGATGTTGTCCATACATTTACATATGTATGCCACTTGAATTAATAGTGAGGGAATCTGGCTTACAATCATAAGGTTGTGGTACATTGAGACCTTGAGCAAGACACTTTATTTCGAGACACCTACACGACCACTTTACAGTGTGAACTGGGTGCTTTTTGTCGTGACCACTTTACAGTATGGGCAGTACATGACCACTTTACAGTATGGGCAGTACATGACCACTTTACAGTATGGGCTGGAGGTTTCACTGGATGTATACTTCAGCCTGTCATCCTAGGAGATGTATGGGAGTAGGTGGGGTGTGGTGGGGGTGGGGGTATGTGGTTCATACTATATATGCTCCAGCTCGGCCTGTACCCGGGTTATATGTAGATATATTTGCATTTTAATAAACTGAATTTAAATTTAAACCATCTATAGACGTTTTTATTTATTCCTCTATTTTTTGTTTTATTTTTCAGACACGACCCCTGGTGGCCATTATGCATGATATTTGTAAAGAGTAAGTTTAATATATAATATATATATATATATATATATATATATATATATATATATATATATATATATATATTGTTATACTTGGGGAGGGTCACTGTTTGGTTGGTTTTCGCTCTCTCTCTCTCTCTCTCTCTCTCCCATCTTCTAATCACCCTCTCTCTCGCTCTCTCTCTCTCATCTTCTAATCACTCTCTCTCTCGCTCTCTCTCTCGCTCTCTCTCATCTTGTAATCTCTCTCTCTCTCTCTCTCATCTTCTAATCACTCTCTCTCTCGCTCTCTCTCTCTCTCATCTTCTAATCTCTCTCTCTCTCATCTTGTAATCTCTCTCTCTCTCTCTCATCTTGTAATCTCTCTCTCTCTCTCTCTCATCTTCTAATCACCCTCTCTCTCTCTCTCTCTCTCTCTCTCTCTCTCTCTCTCTCTCTCTCTCTCTCTCTCTCTCTCTCTCTCTCTCTCTCTCATCTTCTAATCACCCTCTCTCTCGCTCTCTCTCTCTCATCTTCTAATCACTCACTCTCTCTCATCTTGTAATCTCTCTCTCTCTCTCATCTTCTAATCACTCTCTCTCTCTCTCTCTCATCTTCTAATCACCCTCTCTCTCTCTCTCTCTCTCTCATCTTCTAATCACCCTCTCTCTCGCTCTCTCTCTCTCATCTTCTAATCTCTCTCTCTCTCTCTCTCATCTTCTAATCACCCTCTCTCTCGCTCTCTCTCTCTTATCTTCTAATCACCCTCTCTCTCGCTCTCTCTCTCTCATCTTCTAATCTCTCTCTCTCTCATCTTGTAATCTCTCTCTCTCTCATCTTCTAATCACCCTCTCTCTCTCATCTTCTAATCTCTCTCTCTCTCATCTTGTAATCTCTCTCTCTCTCATCTTCTAATCACCCTCTCTCTCTCATCTTCTAATCTCTCTCTCTCTCATCTTGTAATCTCTCTCTCTCTCATCTTCTAATCACCCTCTCTCTCTCATCTTCTAATCTCTCTCTCTCTCATCTTCTAATCACCCTCTCTCTCGCTCTCTCTCTAGGTGGCAATTGTCCGACACAGAAAACTACGCCCTACAATTCACAGATTCCAACCGTCAGAATTACATCACGGAGAAAGTAAGTAGACCGTTCCCCCTCCTTCTGAGAATCATGTCAGGGGCAACTGTTGCTTGAATATTATTTTGCATTCAGTTTTATCTGAGAGGGTCGCAAGGGCTGAATCTTCAAACACACCTTCTATAGGGTCATATATATATATTTGTATGTATATGTATTATTTATATCTATATATATATATATATATATATATATATATATGAGTTCAATTCTCAGACCGGGTGATGTGTTGTTTCCTTGAGCAAGACACTTTATTTCACATTGCTCCAGTTTACTCAGCTGTAGAAATGAGATGATAGGGACTGGGGTCCCTATCATTCCACTGCAAAGTGGTCGTGGAGGTGCCACGGCAAAAAAAAGCACCCAGCACTCACTGTAAATGAGGTTGGTGTTAGGAAGGGCATCCAGCTGTAGAAATCAAGCCAGAATCAGTTCCCGTCCCACCCTTGCAAGCAGGGAAAAAGCGGACGTAAAATGATGACGATGATATATGTAATATGTATATATGTATGTCTGTATGTATATATATATATATATATATATATATATATATATATATATATGAAGCTGTCATCCTTGATGCGTATGAAGGATGACAGCTGCATAAAAAGGTGCAGAGCACTAGAAGTTGATGAAAACCGCGGAGTGGGGAGACCCAAGATGACCTGGGATGAGGTGATAAAAGCCGACCTTACCCAATTACACCTCTCAAAGACAATGACACACGACCATGACTTCTGGCGTCACGCAGTAATACAGGGTACCCGACCTCCCATGGGTACATGCTGAAGCATATAAACAATATGCCCCCACTCCCCCCACCGCAAGGTGGTCGTGGAGGTGCCACGGCAAAAAAGCACCCAGCCCACACTGTAAAGTGGACGTGTAGGGGCCACGGAAAAAAAGCACCCAGCACTCACTGTAAATGAGGTTGGTGTTAGGAAGGGCATCCAGCTGTAGAAATCAAGCCTGAGCAAGGCATGGTCAGCCGACCAGACACTGCCCACAACAGGACAACCCGTCTAACCCATGCTAGCGTGGAAGAACGGACGTAAAACGGTGATGATGATGATGATGATATATATATATATATATGTAATATATGTATATATACCCATCGATCGACTTTCGTCAAATCGGACCGAGGGAACAATGTTTCCATTGGTCTTTCCAATTGCTAATACTATCTATCGGTCGCAACTCCAGGC